>CM058044.1:44724900-45324900 GCA_030169165.1 Centaurea solstitialis
ATAATTTCGTATCGTAACCAAAAACTCCTTAAAAATGCTAAAACTATTAAAAGAAATATAATTCAAATGAAAATATATGCTAAAATAGGAAAGGGATAAAAGTAGGGTTAATATTTTAACACTAACAACAAATTTCACGTGACTCTCGATAATTAGAATTCGAGTTTAACTCCACATGAAGCAAAAGCAAATAATACTAATAAGGTGTTTCTAAACCATCAAAAGTTTGTATTTTTCCTAAAAAACAATAAAAAACCCACATTTAAATGAATGAAATGCGAGTCTTATTCATCCTCGTTGAAAAAGTTTTTAAACGACATAAAAATGTTTCCGTTCTGTTAAACTGAAATTGCATGTTCCACGTAGATAAACAACTAATAGTCTGGCATATAAATCTCTTGTTGCAAATTCTCGGTTTTCAAACTTATCCCACCAATGAAAATAAGATATAGTGGTTTAATATATTAAAATTTTTTAATTCGAATTTACATTCCCTTTAAGAGGATGTATATTCATGTGATTGAGAAGAAGACATAAATCTTGTATAATAAATTTTTAACGGAAAATTTGTATTAATTTATTTAAAAAAAATATTTTGTAAACCAATTTTTAGGGTCTCTTTAAACTTTCTATTTACATAAATGACGTAAACCAATAAACCAATCTTATGTGAGTATCTATTAGCAATCATAACTTAATGTTATGTTTTCGAAACATTTATTATTACAAGGGAAATGAAAAGGAAAGAAAGTGAAAAGGTGAAAAAGTTTGTATTCAATTAAACTGTTTAAGGATATAAAGGGAAAAAGAAGAAACGGAAAAAATAACAATACGTTACATTCCAAAATTTCCCTCTTAAATATACACGAAAATGTAAGAAAATGACAAAAAAGAAACTAAAACCACTTTCGCGATAGCTTGTTATTTAGTACGAATAAGTGAAATGACAGAATCCATAAAAATTATTCAATAGGCAATGGTAGAACACAAGATCTTTAACCGAGGGGGACTATCCTAACCCTACAAGTAACTCAAAAACTTATTTTTGATTTTGTAGACATAGAAGATGTTGGTTAAATGATAATAACAATTCTATTTGCTCATCAAGGTAGATTTTGCTAATTAATAGGATAATAATGAACTTGAAAACTCAAACAAGAGTCTCATCTTAATGTATAGAGATCAATTTCATTAATTCCTCTTGAGTTATTCGGGAAAATAATCAAGTAGGAGAGATAATTTCTTACTCTAACTAAATTAAGAAAAAATACATATTGATGACCTACTTATATACCAAGTGACGCAGTGAGAAACGTGGAACGGATCGACTAGCGTCAATCCAAAAGAGAGACAACGTTCACAAACGTGAAACGTAACAAGAAATCGTAAATACGATAAGCAAATAAACTTTTATTGAATAATAATTGAATGATGAAAATTGACAAGCTAACGGTCCTTTAAATAGCCTAAGAAATAAACGAAAAAAAGAAACGTTTTAAGGAAAGGAAACAATCTAAACCATAATTAATCCTAGCTTGATGGCAAAGAAAACAAAGAAAAAGGAAACTAAGTAATTAAGGCAAAAATAACGAAAATCGAATCTGGTGGAGCTGCACTGCTTCGCGGCGCGAGAGAGACCCTCGCGGCGCGAGAGAGTTACGCAAGTCGCACAAAAAGACGTCGAAAACTGATCTGATGAGCTGCACTAGTTCGCGGCGCGAGCCTAGGCCCTCGCGGCGCGAGCCTCCTTCTTGACAGCAGCTCGGTCTTGCTTTTCTTCAATCTGTCGGGCCAGGCGATCTGTATCAGTCTCCTCCACCTCCGAAGAACTCGACCCCGAGTTCTCGTCTAACGGAAAGTCATCCTCGTAATAGTCATACAGATCGGCGACATTGAAAGTATTGGAAATGTGAAGCGAATCCGGAAGGGCGACGACATAGGCATTGTCGTTAATCTTCTTGGTGATCTTGAAAGGTCCGTACTTTTTGGGCTGGAGTTTGCCGTAGGTTCCAACGGGAAACGCTCTTTTCGAAGGAATACCATCACATCATCTCCTTCACGAAATACCTTCTTTCGTCGGTGTTGGTCCGCTATCCCCTTGTTCTTTAAAGCAACGGCTTCAAGACGGGCCTTAACATTTTCTTTAACAACTTGCACATCTTTGGCCATATTTTCAGCAGCAACACTTGTTCCCGGAAGTCGCGGGAGTTGAATTAAATCCACCACATGTTTTGGAACGGACGTGTAAACCAACGAAAACGGAGAACAACCCGTGGCGGAATGTACGGCGCTATTATAAGCGAACTCAACTTGTGGAAGGATAAGATCCCACTGTTTCGGTTTGTTTCCGCAAACACTCCGTAACATATTTCCAAGCGTGCGATTTGTAACTTCCGTTTGACCGTCAGATTGCGGGTGCGCCGTAGTGCTCTTATTAAGTGTGGTTCCGAACAAACGCCATAAGGTGATCCAAAAATGGCTTAGAAACTTTGCATCTCGATCGGAAGTGATGGTTTTCGGAACACCATGAAGACGAACAACTTCCTTGAAGAATAGTTTGGCAATGTTACTCGCGTCCGCCGTCTTTTTACACGCAATAAAATGGGTCATCTTCGAAAAGCGATCCACAACAACGAAAATTGAATCAACTCCCCTTTGAGTTTGAGGTAAACCAAGAACAAAGTCCATTGACAAGTCTTGCCAAATATCTTCCGGAATTGGCAAAGGCAAATAAAGACCGGTGTTTTGGCTTTGACCTTTCGCAACTTGACAAGTGTAACACTTTCGCACAATAGCACCTACATCGCGTCTTAGGTGTGGCCAATGGTATCGTTCAAGAACACTAGCGATAGTTTTGTCGCGACCAAGGTGACCACTTAAACCTCCTCCATGTAAGTCCCTAATCAATTTTTCACGAAGGGACGAGTTAGGAACACAAAATTGATTACCTTTGAAAAGATAACCATCCCGCATGTGGTAATCATCTATCGACGACCCGGATTTGCACTTGAGGAAATTTCTTTAAAGTCGTCATCCTCTTCGTATTGCTCTTTGAGACTTCAAATCCGGTAACTTCTTGGGCAAGAGTAATCATCAAGGTGGCACGTCGACTCAAAGCATCGGCTACACGGTTGAGAACCCCGGATTTGTGCTTGATCACGAAAGGAAACTTTTGCAAGTAACTAACCCATCGAGCATGCATCTTATTAACCGATTTTTGGCTATTAATGAACTTTAAAGCTTGATGATCGGTAAACAAGACAAATTCCTTTTGCACAAGATAATGCTCCCATTGCTTTAATGCGCGAAAAACAGCATAGAACTCTTGATCATACGTACTCCACTTTTGGCGAGCTTCACTCAATTTTTCACTAAAGAAAGCAACCGGGCGCTTTTCTTGCGAAAGAACCGCGTCTACCCCAATCCCGCTTGCATCGAATTCAACTTCAAACACTTTATCGAAATCGGGTAAGGCAAGGACCGGAGTGGTGCTTAGCTTTTCCTTAATTAAGGCAAAACTACGATCTTGATCGGGACCCCATTGGAATTTATTTTTCTTGAGGCATTCCGTGATGGGAGCGGTAATGGTGCTAAAATTTCGTACGAACCTCCGATAAAAAGTGGCCAAACCGTGAAAGCTACGAACATCGGTGACGGTTTTAGGAATGGGCCACTCGCGAATTGCACGTACTTTTTCTTCATCGACCTCGATACCGGCTTCTCCGACAATAAAACCCAAAAATAGAAGTTTTAGGGTGCAAAAGGCACACTTTTTGAGGTTAACATAAAGCTTGCTTTCTTGGAGTACTGTTAAAACTTGCCATAAGTGCATGAGATGATCGTCTTTCCCTCGGCTATAGATAAGAATATCGTCGAAATAAACGACGACACAAGACCCGATAAAGGGACGTAGAACTTGATTCATCGTTCGCATGAAAGTACTTGGAGCGTTGGATGTCCCAAAAGACATGACGAGCCACTCATATAACCCGAAAGGGGTTTTGAACGCCGTTTTCCATTCGTCACCCGGGCGGATCCGAATTTGATGGTAACCGCTTCGAAGATCGATTTTAGTGAAGATCTTGGCACCGGATAACGAGTCAAGCATGTCTTCCAAACGAGGAATCGGAAAACGGTACTTGATCGTAATTTTGTTGATGGCGCGACTATCAATACACATCCGCCATTGATTTCCCTTTTTGGGCACGAGAAGAACGGGAACGACACACGGACTTAAGCTTTCTCGGATAAAACCTTTTCTCAAAAGATCTTCGACTTGTTCCCGTAATATTTCGTTTTCCTTTGGGCTCATGCGATAGTGAGGAAGGTTCGGGAGATTGGCGCCCGGGATGAGATCTATTTGATGTTGAATGTCCCTCATGGGAGGTAGCTCGGGTGGTAGATCGTCCGCGGTCAAGTCTTTGAAATCTTGGAGTATCTCTTCCACTTCTTCCGGGATATCATCGGACTTTTCGGTGCTCAACAAACCTTTGACAACAACGGGACAAAAAGTTTGTGTTTCTTTGAAGGTATCTTCGAGGAGGCGCTCGTTGGAGGTAACGACTAGGAGGTTTTCACCTTTCTTTTCTGGAGCGCGATCGAATTAAGCTACGGGTGCCATGGCGATTTTTCTATCACCCCAACGAAAGAACATGATGTTGTCTCACCCCCGATAGGTTACGTCATGATCGAATTGCCACGGTCGACCGAGTAGAATGTGACACGCGTCCATCTCGAGTACATCGCATAGAACATCCGCCTTATAATGCTTTCCGATGGACAAAGGCACCTTGCATGTTTGAGTGACGCGTACTTGGGGTCCTTTTTTCACCCACCCAAGTGAATAAGGCGCATCGTGTGGTTGGGTCGGTAAACCAAGATGGTCAACGATCTTTTGCGATACCAAGTTTTCGCAACTACCGTTATCAACAATTAAGTTACAAACCTTCTTGTTGATCGCGCAATAGGTACGAAAAAGATTCTTCCTTTGGCCTTCTTCTTTTGGAGTGAGTAGGACGCGTTGGAGTACGCATACTACCTTCTCCTCAAGATCTTCCTCCGCAAAATCGAGGTCATCGTACTCTCCTTCCTCATCGTCTTGTTCTCCTTCGACAAGTGTCGTGGTTCGTCGTTGATTGCATTCGTTGGAACGGTGACCGGGTTCACCGCAACGGAAACACTTAGAAGCCATGGGTTTTGCGTAAGGATTAGCGGGTTTTGATGCGGTTGGTTTGGCGGGGGGAGTGGTTCGAGGAGGATCGGAATTGCGTGGAGATGGGCGAGTCACCACACTATTTCCTTTGTCGGGATTAGAGCTAGAGGCGTCGGTGGAAGTTTGGCCGGGGTATCGTCGGTATGTGGATCGGGCGTTTTTCTCCATTAGCTCGGCTTTCATGGCTAGGTTTGAGGCTTCGGCGACAGTCCATGCAGTTTGGAGTCCAATTTTTTCTTGGATGGAAGACTTCAATCCACTGATGTAGCGTGCGACTTTTTGGCCCTCCGTTTCACCCAATCTGTTTCGGTTGGAATAACGGATGAACTCCGTTGTGTAGTCGGACACGGATCTGGTGCCTTGCGAGCAATCTAAATACATCCGATAGAGAATCTGTTCATAATCTTCCGGTAGGAAACGATCGGTCATTAGTTGCTTCATTCGCCTCCACGAGCGAACCGAACCTTTGCGTTGTCGTTGTCGTTCGGTGGTCAATCGATCCCACCAAACGGAGGCGGTACTCTTCAACCGGAAGGCAACCATCTTCACTTGTTTACGCTCCGGGATCTCCATGATCTCAAAAAAACGGTCCACCTCGATTTGCCAATCGAGAAAATCTTCGACGCCAACATTCCCGTTGAAGTGGGGAATATCGGCCTTCATTCGGTAGTCGGGATCGTTACGGGGTGGTTGTTCTTCCTCCTCGGGTTCCGATTCAGAACTAGAGTGAACACTAGGGGTTGGTTGGCATGGTGGCGGTCTACGCTCGGGCTCGTTTCGAATTGGTCGTCCGTTGAGGATATTGGCAAGGGTGGTGGTGTTGGCGTTCATGGTGGTGATAAGGGTGTTATTGTTGGCGGTGGCGATGTCGTTTATGGCGGTGATGAGGGTGTTATTATTGGTATTGAGGGCCGCGGTAAAGGTCGCGGTGAGTTCCTCAATATCGGCACGGTGGAGTCGTCGGTTATCTCCCATCGCGAGGTCGGAAAGAGGCAGGTAGTCTGGCTCTGATACCAACTGACGCAGTGAGAAACGTGGAACGGATCGACTAGCGTCAATCCAAAAGAGAGACAACGTTCACAAACGTGAAACGTAACAAGAAATCGTAAATACGATAAGCAAATAAACTTTTATTGAATAATAATTGAATGATGAAAATTGACAAGCTAACGGTCCTTTAAATAGCCTAAGAAATAAACGAAAAAAAGAAACGTTTTAAGGAAAGGAAACAATCTAAACCATAATTAATCCTAGCTTGATGGCAAAGAAAACAAAGAAAAAGGAAACTAAGTAATTAAGGCAAAAATAACGAAAATCGAATCTGGTGGAGCTGCACTGCTTCGCGGCGCGAGAGAGACCCTCGCGGCGCGAGAGAGTTACGCAAGTCGCACAAAAAGACGTCGAAAACTGATCTGATGAGCTGCACTAGTTCGCGGCGCGAGCCTAGGCCCTCGCGGCGCGAGCCTCCTTCTTGACAGCAGCTCGGTCTTGCTTTTCTTCAATCTGTCGGGCGAGGCGATCTGTATCACCAAGGATACTATATATTAACAACTCTAAATAAAAGAGTGACAAACTAACTATCACCCTAACAAAAACTCTTAATACAAAAGGTCAAATATACCCTTTAGTGTAATAAGAACCTTAAATGTAAATACATTCTC
The DNA here is from genome assembly GCA_030169165.1 of Centaurea solstitialis. NCBI lineage: Eukaryota > Viridiplantae > Streptophyta > Magnoliopsida > Asterales > Asteraceae > Centaurea > Centaurea solstitialis. The sequence continues at coordinate 44,731,774 of CM058044.1, forward strand.
TATCTTTGTTGTATTTCAGATCTTTGAAAAAAATAATAATATGTATTCTATTCTAAAAAAAGTCACAATAGTAGATTACCTTTTAATCTTAGGCTATGTTTGGTAAACTAGCTGATAAGCTAACTGATGACTGATAAGCTAGCTGATGATTGATAAGCACATTGAGTATGTAAAATGACCAAAAATGACATCTTTAATAAATAATCAATTAGAAGTATTTTATAAATTAAGACAATTTTTTAGTAATATAATCAAAATAAATTTCTAATAATATGATATGTTAAATAATACAAACAATAAAAAAGTTATATAGTATAATATATTGAAATAATATAGAGTTGATTATTATTATTATATATACACACTATAAATTTAGAATTTGTTAAAATAAACTTTAGAAAAAAATTACATTAACTTATAATTTAAATTACTATTAAATATAATAAAAATAAAAATGAAATTGATCAACTTAACATATCTGAAATAATTAATAATTCTAAAAAAGTATAATTAAGAATTAGATATAAATATTTTTTTTTATTAAAATACTTAATATATATGTTTTAATTAATAACATTTTAAAAATTATTATATTTATGTTTTGATAACTAAACACATTAAATAATATATAATATAATTAATAAAATTTAAAAATAAATAATATACACTATATAACTTTATTTAATTAATAATTAATTTTAATTATTAAAATTTAATATTTATTAATAATTAATAATTATTATTTATTAATGATTAATATATAGTTTTAATTAATAATAGTTAATTATTAATAAGGGGTATAATTGGAAAAAGTCACAAAAAGCTTCTCATAAGCTACTCAAAGTAGCTTATCAAAAAGCGAGCTTATAAGCTACTTTTGGTCTTACCAAACATGTACACAGAAAATAAGCTAGCTTATAAGTCAGCTTATAAGCTAGCTTATTTTTACCAAACAATACCTTAATCTACATGTCAAAAAAATGTAGCAATTAATATCAAGAAGACCATATCATTATTTTATTCTCAAATAACTTGCTAAATAAAAACCTAAGTTGGAGAAATTACAATCAAATCACTATCCTAATTTCCAAATTTTACTAAATCGCTAATAATTCAAAATTTTAGATTCTCATAATTCACTAATTCACACTTAGTTTCACACATTAATACGATAATAGTTCAATAATATTTTAAAGGGACCCTTATTTTAAAAACCAAATTTCACCGTCCACAAATAAGGGCACGAGAGCCTTGATCCAATGAAAACAAAGACGCTTGCTTAAGTAAGTGATAATGGCTAAACAAAAAGGGCCATAAATAAAAAAAACCAACATACATTTCTATTAAGTCTTAATCTTATGCAGTCTCACGGAAACAGCTTGGCCCAAGCAGGGGCGGAGCCAAGATTTTTGATGAGGGTGATCCTATTGCTCGAAATTTTCTTGCACAAGATCACCAATTACTTATAGAGTGTATCAGGTCCCTAGAAGTGCTAGAACCGAATGTGACATAGTGCGATGATATATGAACCCTTTTACATCCTTCTCTAAAAAGTTGTTAGGAGGTTGTTTGGTTGGTTTTTCAATTAATTATTGTATGGATAAAGTTGTGTGTGGATAAATCTATCTTTATAAATTGGAAAAGTTTTTGCTTAGGTTGGGATTTTAATATATGGAAGTAACATGTTTTTAGTTAGGAGGGATAAGTTTGGAAAAAACTTGGCTTTTTAGAGTTTTTCCTATAAACTTATTGAATAAGCCACTTTCTATACCATAAGCCACTACCAATATCGTCATGTATACTTGAGTGAACAAGCTATGAGTCTTATTAAGCTCATTAAACTGCTAACTAACATACTTAATTGAGATGCATGTAAGAAAGTCCACATCAATAATAATAAAACAATTTTCTAATTACATAAAACATAAGTATTAATGAGTTGTACTTTTTGTGAAAGAAAACAAAATATTTCCATTTAACAATTAGTGGTAGATTGGGTGAGAAAATAAGAGGAAAATGTCTGCAAGCCAAGTGGTCTTAATTCACATATGGAATTTTCATAGTTCACAAAAGAATAAATTTTCTCCACCATATATATAATATAATTTTCTTATGAATGTGAGGGTATGCCATTGACCACCCAAGGCCAAGGCTGCCTCCGCCTATGGGCCCAAGCGAACCTAACTATATATATATATATATATATATATATATATATATATATAGGGGTGGGTTCGAATGTGAACCACTTTTTGGTTGTGAACGTGAGGACAACCCAGAGCGCGACACGTGGCAATCTGACATCCGCGGGTCAAGGCTTATTCAGTCTGAATAAATCTGCGGGTTAGTGTTATTCATACTGAATAAAGCGTTATTCAGACTGAATAAGCCTTGACCCACGGGTAACCAGCCCGCGTTAGAGTGCGACTAAGCCGTATACATACTGAATAACGCTTTATTCAATCTGAATGATAGCGTTATTCAGTATGAATAACCCTAAGTCGAAAAATTTTCAGATTGCCACGTAGGCAATCTGACATCCGCGGGTCAAGGCTTGTTCAGTCTGAATAAATCTGCGGGTTAGTGTTATTCATACTGAATAAAGCGTTATTCAGACTGAATAAGCCTTGACCCGCGGGTAACCCGCCCGCGTCAGAGTGCGTCAGAGTGCGACTAAGCCTTATACATACTGAATAACGCTTTATTCAGTCTGAATGATAGCGTTATTCAGTATGAATAACCCTAAGTCGAAAAATTTTCAGATTGCCACGTAGCGCGCTCTGGGCTGTCCTCACGTTCACAACCAAAAAGTGGTTCACATTTGAATTTTTCTCACACACACTCTCTCTCTATAAATATGAAAACTTATTTATTTCATCCCTTTTAAGAATACAAATAAAATGGTTCTCTTACTTTTCCATTTTTTTCTCTATTCATTTCTCCTTTTTCTTTTCTCTTTAAATCCAGGATGACAACCTAAATGTCATGATTCATTTACTTTTAGAGTAAATTTCACATTACAATGATTTTTGAATCTAAATTTCAAAAACTCGGATTGGATATTTCACGTTTATTATTTCACACCAGTTTTGATCTTTCTTTGTAATGGTCGTTAACTTTTTTCATTAAGTGCATTTAAGTGAGAGATGTTTTAGTCATTTTAAATAATTTTACAACAACTAAAATTCCCTTCATTTAATTAGGTGATGATAAACTTAACAAGAAAAAATTTAAAATGACCAGAACACCATCCATTTAATTAAACTCAACGAAAAAAATTTAACAACCTTTATGAAACGACAATCTTAGAGTACTAAACCAGAGTTTTCCATATTTAAAAACGATATTCGTCAAAATTAACAAATATTAGGGATCAAAAGTAAATTTATCCATTACTTTATAGTTTATTTTGTTATCCTTAAAAAAAGCTTCAAAAACATAATAAAAATGCTCTTTATGACTTTATGTACATCTTTTTTTGTGACAAAAGCAAGCATAACCTTTGATTTAGATTATTATTATAAGTTTCACTTTACCCCAAAAGCAAAATAAAACTTGGCTTTCATGATGCATAAAAGCCATTGAACCATCGGCCTTTTAGAAACGATTTTTGTCCAAAAAAGCTAGCAAAAGAGAGGGAGGAAAGCTAGATAGCAAGCAAACCAAGTCGCATAGCATTAGCCAAAATCACATAACAAATTCCACAATTCAACTTTTTTTCCCATCAAATTCCCTTTTTGTTCTTCATTATCACACCAATTTCCACACCTATTCTCATCAGATCTCTCTGTTTTCTCCTTATTTCTACTCCAAATCAACAACAACAGATTACAATCTACAACAAGAACATCCCCTTTTTCTATCTCCATTACTTTCTTCAGGTTTCTTTTCTTTCTTTCTCATTTTATTCACCAAATCTTGAAAAAAAAAAATCAGTCTTTATCATTTGGGTACTTCCCCCTTTTGATCTTTTTGATGTTTTCTAATGATTTCATAAATGGGTATTAATCTTTTTGATGTTTTATAATGATTTCATAAATGGGTATTAATCTTTTTGATGTTTTCTAGTGATTTGATAAATGGGTATTAATCTTTTTGATGTTTTCTAATGATTTCATAAATGGGTATTAATCTTTTTGAAATCTTGGTATTATAGGAGTGCTTAATGGATGACAATGGAGGAGCCAAATTGAATGGCATACGTCAGATTGTTAGACTTAAAGAAATCATCCAAAGATGGCAAAATGTGACACTTGGGCCAAAGGGGAACAATGATGATGATGATCTTGATCATCACCATCATCATCCTATGTGTAATCGTACCGGAATTAATCCGGCAATAAGCATGAGGCTAAAGGGTTACAATGTGTATTCTGATTCAGACATTGAAGATGGTTGCCAAAGTCCTGATCTGCCAAATGATGTCCCCAAAGGGTACTTAGCGGTCTACGTGGGCCCCGAGCTTCGAAGGTTCATCATCCCCACGAGCTATCTTAGCGATCCGCTTTTCAAAGTTTTGCTCGAAAAAGTTGAGGAGGAGTTTGGATTTGATCATAGTGGTGGACTTACCATCCCTTGTGAGATTGAGACTTTCAAATACTTGCTCAATTGTATGGAACATCATCAAAAAGATCATCCTGAAGGTAAATTTGTCGTTCTTTAGCATGTAAAATGTGTGATTTTTAACATTGTCTTTAAAATTTTGGGGCCCATTTTTACACTGTTTAGAGTCTTTAATCAACGAATGTAAACTGTAGTCCACCATAGTGCCTCACTAAATTCTATCAAAAGGACAAAAATATATGTATTTTTGTTATCCTGTTTTTGCATTGTAATAAAAAAAAAACTTTAGGTGTAACAGGGTCTCTAAAAAGATTGGAATTTCGCTACCTATTATGTTTCCAATCAAATCATGCTCTAGAAATTGGTTGATTTAATTCATTATTATATATAAAGATCCCATTAAGCTAATCTTGGTTTTGTGTTCATCTTTTTGGATTGATTTGCAGCCACTGTTTGATGAGGAGTCAAGATCAAAATATGGACTTTGTAAGTAATGGTGGACGGAGCTTATTCTCGTGGTTGAAAACAGCTTCTTTCGGTATGCAGATTTCTTCACATTCTTTTATCGGTGTTTTTGTTCTTCACTCTTTCGAATTGAAGGAGAATTGAAGATTATAGTTGGTAGACAACTTGTGTTTCTAGGTTTGGTTTAACTTTGTGTTGTCCATTTTGGTGTGATTATTGGAATCTGTAACATTTGAACTTGATATATATTCATTTGTTTAATGAAAAACCAACCATATCATATCCATTACACATGTATTTTTTTTTTTGTTTAGCAAAAAGCAATTAAGACTTGGTTGTAAAGTTATTTGCATTGTTGGGTTAAGGAATGCTTGTAAAGGGACATTGAATTGAGAATGCTTTAAGGTAAAAGAGAAGGAAGATTGGTGTTGCATACTTGTAGATAAAATAAGAGAATAAAATAAGGGATTAGGGATCATGTTCTGATGGGGTGCATGTGGCTTAAAGATTTATGGATCATGGAGAGATTTGTATGTATTAAGTAAGTAACATGATAGCATAAGTATGAGACACCTCATACAAAGTTTTTTTATATATTAGATATGTGAGAGAGATAGAGGGATGTGGAAAAATATTGTGGGTATCTCAAGAAAATCTTTAGTTTGATATGGCTTAGTGATTAAGTCCTTTAGACGAATAAGCCCATTAAGCTGTAAACAAAAAGTCCTTTATTTGTTTCAAAACGAAATGGGTTTTCATGTTTGTATAAATCTCTTAGTTTAGTTGCGGGGAAAATGTCATATCCGTAGTCTCGATCTAAGGCGGGTCCACCTAAACCTTATAAAAGGTGGCAGGATGGGCCCTTGCTAAATCTTTTTTTCCCTCCTTTATTTAGATAAAAAACAATTTTTTTCTACCATAATCTCCCCAGTATTTTCCTACATGTGCCCTCACCAGTCACTACCCAAAAGTACATCGAAATTAACCAAAAAAGTAGCTCAAAATCAATCGAAAAAAGCAAAAAAGTCCCTGAAAACTGACAAAAAAAACTTCTAATTCCTCAAAATCAACCAAAAATCTTTAAAAACGTCTCTAAACGACGGAATTATGCTAAAAACACATCAAAAGACTTTACAAGCCTATAATCTAACTTAAAGGTGCCCTACCAGGCAAAAATCTTAAAGATCAGCCACTAGTCTCGACAAACTTTGGGCTTTTGACTAGCAAAAACTTTGGCCCATTTGGCTATGTTGAAACTTTATGGACTTGATTCAACATGTAAAGAAATAAGAAAGTTGTGTAGTTTATAACTTTATATATCAAATAAGAATTTGGCTATCAAATTGGAAAAAGATCTTTCATATGGGCCTTGTAGGATTAAAAGGGTCCATATTGGATTTGGGTTAAAATTGATATGTATTTTGATGGGTCAAAGACAAGGTTTTCTATCCAATTCCATGCTATCTTTTCTTCATAACTTCCTAATTCCTATCATGAACCATACTTCAGTTTGTCATGATTGAATTCAATTGGATGGTCATATACGACTATACGTCTTAAACGATAGGATAAAATTTCGTCTTAAGACACTGCAATCTTGTATTTGGTCAAAAGAAACAAGTGTAGTTAAGAGTATACAAACATGTTATAATTTGTTGGTTGGTTTTGTGGGGTGTATATAGTATGGTGAAGAGAAAAAAACAAAAAACCAAATGGTAAGTGGACATATGATAGGAACATGGGCTGCCCACCACATTCCTCCTCCTTTGAAAGAAACATTCTTCTAGGTATGTTTGTCTTGGTGGATAGAGTGAGAGCCCACAGCAGAATGGGGATTACATAACATGTCTCTTTCTGTTTGTTGTCTGATTTTGGAGTTTGGGTCCAAATAAACCAGCAGCAATACAACTAACAGCATTTGGTTTTCTTTATTTTAATATATATATATATATGATAGATTTAAAAGAAAGTTCAAATGTGAATTCATATTTCACTGTAAACTTGAGAACCACTAAAATCATCTCACGTGGCATATTCGTATTATTCAAACTGCCACGTGGCATAATCAATCAGAATATACATGTATTATTCAAAATACTGCATTTAGTGTTATTTATTTTGAATAACACTGAACGAAGTGTTATTCAGTCTGAATATACATGTATTATTCAAACATCAACCTGGACACGATCCGTTTAACTACTCGTGTCGAAATCTTCAACCCTAACTCATGATGGATCGTGTCATGGGTCATGACCCGTTTAACCCGAGCACGACCCGTTTGACGATCCTCATCTATACAAACAAAATCAAATCATGAACCTAGTTATCACTTGTTGTTGCTTATAAAAATATCATCATTAGGATTCGATTTTGTTTGTATAGATGATGATAGTGGTATAAAAGTAGAAGAATTTGCACATACTAATTATCTTAAATAAATTGGTGATGGATTATAACTCATGTTTTCTATCTCTAATCACTTATTTGGAATATATTTGATAATTTAATCTAATTTAAAATAATTAAAAAATGACGAAAATAGTTATTATGGTAAATATGATATTTTTATAAGTTAGGAATATATGATATTTATGGATTAGACATAAAAAGGGTATAATAGTTATTTAATTATTTTTTATTATTAATTTTGATTAAAAATTGTTATTTGGGTAAATATGATATTTTGATAGATTAGAATGGACATATATGATATTTGTAGTTTAGGTTGGATAAATATGATATTTTGAAGTTTAACAAGGGTATATATAAAATTAACCCTTTTACAAATTATATCATTGTAATCGTTTTGTCAATACTTTCAACTTCAACACACATGGAGAGAGAGAGAGAGAGAGAGAGAGAGAGAGAGAGAGAGAGAGAGAGAGAGAGAGAGAGAGGGGGGGGGAGTTCAAAGAAAAATCTAAAAAAAACGAAAAACTAAAAAACACTCTTGTAGCCTTTCATCTGGACCATATGTACTTATGCATAGGAGTAAATTAAGTTGTTTTTTAGTTTTAATGTACGTGTGTATTTTACAAATTACTTTTATGCATAAGTGCATACATTCTAGATGAAGGGCTATGAAAATGTTCCTTAGTTTTCGTTTTTTGGAGGTTTTCCTCTAAATGAATTGGAATTATTTTAAGATTAAATGCGATCAATGATCTAAATCGCTTATGACTCTTCTCACATTAACTCTTCTTCTCAAATAATTCTTTGTGCGTGTGCGCACACACAGACACAGACATAGGGTCAGGTTCAAATGGAAAATAAAATCTAATTGTGAACATGGGCACAACCAAGAGCGTGCAAAGACTAATACCTTAATTGAGTCGGTCAAGATCAAATCTGTTTATCAAAGTGCTTCTCCGATTGCTCAAGATATCTCTTTTCAAAATGGGACCTTCTCCCTCAAATCAAACAAACAAAGAAGGGAATCCGTTGAGTTGAGGCATCTTGATTGAGAATAAAGGATTCCCCCCATATTCGGCTCATATTCAGTCTGAATAATACAGAATTATTCAGACTAAATATTATGCATTATTCAAGGTGAATAATCAAGTATTTAGACTAAATGATGTATTATTCACCCTGAATAATGCATAATATTCAGTCTGAATAATCTTCTATTATACAGACTAAATATGCTACGTAACGTGCTCTCGACTGTTCTCGTTTTTCAGTTAGATTTAAGTTTGCAGCCGAACTTGTGTGTGTGTATGTGTGTGTGAGGTGGGTTCATACGAGAACGATGTCAACTTAAGAAAACGCGATGACGATTCTCAACCACACATTTTCGGTTACCGTGGACACGATCACAGAGGATTGACGCGATTCATGGAGGGTGGAGATGATTAAAGAAGGGTGACTCGGTCAAAGCCGTCTTTTCAGATGAGTGATTGAGAACCATCCTCGTGTTTTCTTAAAAAAATTATGTTTCTCGGATGAACCTTTCTCTATATATATATATATTGCATGCATTTCAATATAAAACATAGTTAATAGAGATGAAAACGCGTTCACCATTGTTTAATGTTGGCTTTCCTCCATACTTGCATTTTATATTTACTTAATTAAAATAAAGAAATGAAAAAGGGTGTTTAAAGAAGGGGTCTGCTTCTGTTGTTTGGTACAAAGACGTTGATTAATTAAATAAAAAGCATCCAACCAACCCAATCATTTCCCCACCAAATTAATATTAAATCAACACTTAATTAACTCTTAATCCTCTCTTTCTCCTTTTATTATTTTATCTTATCAACTTAATTTTTTTCCATCTACCAACTCGATTTTCGGTCACACTTGTCGCATTCCACTAAACGACATATCACATTCATAACTAGATTCGTTCTATACCATAAATTAACGCTAAAACTATATTTAAAGATTTTAAAATTTTAAAGTCATCCCATAAAGTTCAAACCAGATGTATTTAATATATTTTACTAGAAGCTACTATTGTCAAAATTGTTTCTTATTAATTCTTTTTTAAGGCATAGGGTATTGAACTAACAAACGACTACCACGGACACACAAACGCCTTCCCGGTGGTATCGGACATCCACAGACAACCCATTAATTCGCCGTTGTCCTGTCCAACGACCACAATCTTTGACTGGGCTGGGGGGGGGGGGGGGGGGACCCTGTCTATGACTGGACCAGCCTAAGGATTGGGTACTCTTCATGCCTTCAAATTGACTCCCCATAAAATCGAACCCGGGTAAACTGGGATACCATCCACAGCCCCTTCCATAACTAAAATACTAAATTTATTTTCATTATTGATTACAAATTTTCTGTTAACACAAATGACAAAGAATATAACTAAAGTCTCGATAATGGGTGACAAATTTTAGGATAAAAAATAATAATGTAATATTATTTTTTTCTAAATAAATACCGCGCCATTGAAAAGAATTTTGTTGTTATATTGGCATGTTTAGGAAAAATACAGAAATTCTAAAACTATATCTAAAATAAAATATTTAAATTCTCTATTTGATGTTACGTATGGTTTTAAAAAAATACCGGGTTTCATGCAATTTATTCATATTAAAAGCAACATAAAAAATTGGTGAAAATAATTCGAGAATTAGGGAAAATACGTAACGAAAGCATGTTCTGGACCCCGATAGGGGCCCGAAGCCGACTTAGCATGTACGACGTCAAGACATTTTTGTTGACTATATTTCCGTAACTCTAGCCAGATTAAAAGTCATGAGTCGTAATGTATAAATTAAAGCAGAATTTTATCTCTTTTCAGATATTGGCTGGTTTGGCAAAAATAAGCTAGCTAGCTTATAAGCTAGTACATGTTTGGATGGACCATAAGCTAGCTTATAAGTCAGTTGGCTTATAAGCTAGCTTATTGAAACATTAGTTGGAGTAGCGTTTCATGAGCTTTTTGTAGCCTTTTCCAGTTATAAACTTTTTAAATATGAATTATATATTATACCCCATTAAACTCTTTTAGGTCAATTATAATACTCATAAACTAGTTTTTGTCAAACGTAATTTATTTATAAGCTAGCTTATCAGCTACACGTTAGCTTATCAGCTAGTTTGCCAAACACAACCATTGTCATTTGTTATAACAAACAGAGAAATGTGACGCACAAGTTTTGGCCTTGTGGGGTTGCAAAACTAGAATGAATATACTTGCTTTAATAAAATAAAAAAACAAATTACAAAAAACATATAAAATGAAAAGTTATTGGATTACTTGTTGTCCAACAAAGGGGATGAATGATAGAACATGAATTTGATAACAAAATTACAAGTAAAATGAATTAATCAAGAAACCGAAACCCGGAACCGCAACTTAACAAGCGTAAAAATCCACGAGTTCATGTAACGCGTCGGGTTGTGGGTCCGCGTTTTCGATCATCCACAGTAGATGTTCGAACAACACGACCTCACAATCGATGGTGACGCTCGAATCCCCATCGCCCGATCGTTCCAAAACCTCTTGGAACAACGGATGCTGGGCCACGTCCGAGCTTATCAGATACCGACGCCGTGACTTGCCCACGTACACGGCATGCGAATTATGGCTCAAGTGATGCTCGTCGTCTTCATCGGAAGTACTCGAGGCCGATGGTCCGGTTTTCGGTGCGATCGGCTTACCAAAAGAATGCCATTTCTTTAACACAGATTTGATCTTTGTTAGCTTCCCCCTTTGGCCATCAGTTTTCAGGATGGAAAAACAGATGGATGATGATGAGAGAATTAGAGATAGATGAAAGTTGGTTTCATATATACACAGCCTGTGGCCATGGGCTTTATATATATACATACATATATGTATGTATATAATAATTTAAATACATATAAAGCCAATATTATATGTGTAATATTGTTTGTCTTTTGAGAGAATATTAATTGTATCTTGGTGTTGTTGGGACACATAGGAGGCCTTTAGGGCCATTCTTCATTGTCTCTTAAAATATTCCTATGATTTCTTGGTGATTGAGACCTTCCAAGAAAATGACATTAAAATAACCATAAAAATTATAAAAATAATTATAAAAATTATCAATCACCGATTTGGATATTTGAGGAAAAAAAATTGTTAATTGACCAAATTTTAATGGTTATATTTATATGAGAGTAGTCTAAAAATAAGCATATTTGTTGTAATAGTTAACAATTGAATATTTCTGCACCCATATTTTGATATCTTTTGAAAGTTTTCTTGTCATCAAAGATAAATAATATTTGTTTATAAAAACTTGCTATTAAATAATCGGGCCGGGTTCCGGTCAAAGGGTTCGAGCATTTTCCGTTTCCGTCCCCTGGACCCCATCGAAGGTCAACTTCGGGATTACTCGGTCAAACCGTGTCCGTGTATTGAGGTCCTCGTAAATTACGAGTTTTCTTTGCCATCCCAAATTCGGGTACTTGACAACGTAAATAAACGTCCGAGGGTGTACCAATTTGGATATTATGAAACGAACCAACTTCAAACGTGCATAAATGATAGACGGAAAGAGTTACAGAACCCACAACTAGTTTTATTATCGGCTATTCACTATAACTATCCTAAACCAGGATTTCTTTCACTAACATCGACTCAACGAGATTTAGTACCAAGCACGATTACTTAATTATCAACAGCCAACGGAACGGATTGGGCCTGAAAAATGACACAACCCCATGTCAATTTCTTGCTAATAACAGACAAATAGATAGACAGACAGACTTGGTTTATAAGAAATTATACCAGTTTTCGATACTTGAGGGCATAGAACATTTCAAGATAGCGACGGATCTCAAGGCGATCGAGCTTCGAAACGTGCTTCCAGAATCCATATACACCGGCAAGTGTCAACAATCTCTCCGAGTATATTTGCCATGTGTATCTGCAATTAAGGAGAGAACGAAAGTTTCAACAAAGAAAAATGGTCCAGGATAAGTAGGCCAAACACGGAGTTATTAATTTTTTTTAACCAAACATAAAAATCAGTTATCAAATTTAACCTCAAAAATTTTTCTTTTAAAATAACCATCTAAATCGCAAGATTTTAATTTTGGGGTGATCGGGCCTACCCGAACCTCAAATTTGAACCAAACCTGACCTCTGAAACATGTGAAACCCCATTAGATAATTCTTATGGAGGTTCCAACATATATTATCCGGTCAAAATCTAGCTGATACGAGACTCTAAGACAAATTGTTTTCCGTTTTTAAATTTGCAATAAGGCTTACTTCTCCTGAATCCGCTGCAGGCCACCTTTCGAGATGGTATCCCAGTGAGCGGGATCTTTCTTGCACTTGTCGAAGAACTCGACAAGCAGCTCGGCCACCTGATCACCGTGATAAGGATCAATATGGAAACCGGATTTCCCGTGAACGATGATCTCGGCCGGGCCGCCATGGATGGTTGCGAACGTCGGCAACCCACACGTCATGGCCTCGACCACCGTCAATCCAAACGCCTCATAAAACGCGGGCTGAATGAAAGCCCCTTTGGTGTCTGCGATCACACGATACAGCTCTCCGTTCCTTACTCTATTCATCTGTGAAGAAATCCATCTGAATTGCCCGTTCAATTCGTACTCCTCGATTAGGGAATACATTTTCTTCATCTGGGCTTGTTCTTCGAGATCCTTCGATTCCTTCCTTCGGTCTCCGCCCACGACAACAAGATTCACCAATTCACGAAGCCGTGGGCTCTTGGCGTACCACTCGACCAGTCCGGTTAAGTTCTTGACGTTGTCCAGCCGCGCCATTGTGAATAGAATCGGTTTACTCTTGTCTTTCAAAACACATCTGTACCATTTATTCACATGTGAATCGTTTCTAAATAAGCATCATTACAACAAAATCTGTTTTACATGACATCATATATGTCTAAGGGTCTGTTCGTTAGCAGCTTAATGAGACTCACGACTTGTTTGGTATAGGCTTAATAATATAAAAAGTGGCTTATTCAATAAGCTTTTAAGAGGGAGCTTTACGCAGAAAGCCAAGTTTTTCCAAACCTGCCCTCAATTCAAAAAAAAAAAAAAACAAGCTCCTACATTTATGAAAAAACCCTGTAAAACAAAAAACTTTCGGTCTATACAGACAGATTAATCCACAGCAACAACTTTATGACTTAAGTGTTATTTACCAAATTTTTCATTAAGTTCTGTATGGATAAATTGGTACAATTATTTACTTTTTTTTATTTGAATCAAACGTCCAATGATGCAAATGACCGATCTACCCTGAGTATGAATTATAAACCAACAAAAGCTATTGTTGCAATCAACCAAACAACCCTTAAATAAACTTACTTTAACACCTTTAATTGTTTGGTTCGTATAAGCTTAAGTCTTATAAAGTAGTTTATTAGCATAATTAGACATATTTGGCGTCCTATAAAGCCGATTTTGTTGCAGCAAATATCGAGAGAGAAGGAATTAACATTACAGGTGTTCTTCGTTCTCGACAGAACTAAAGAGAAGCTCCTCGATTTCAGGGTGGAGTGACGTCAATCTCTTGCCGTTCTCTGTATGAGCGTAGTAGATCCCCGTATCAGCACCGGGTGAAACAATGTTGAACTTTGGATCGAACACATCGATCCCGTGAACGACCCGGTACAGTCCGGGCATCGTGAAAGCCGTATGGCTTTCGTACTGTCCCACCGTATCCTTGCTAAAGTTACGATCAAGTCCATCCGTTAATTAAGGTCTCAAAGATGTCGAGATAGATTAGAGTAACGAAAAGATCAAATAGAAAATAATATAGGCGTAGATCGATACGTACTTTCCGGCGATTTCTTGAAGGGTGCTCGTGATGATGAAATCGGTATGGTTCATCGCAATAAGATCGGCGGTAAACTGAGACGAGAAGTGATATTTCTCCTCGAAGTTCTTCCAGTTGAGATCGGAATCAGGGTACTTGGTTTTCTCGAGTGCGTGAGCAATGGTACACTGTGGGTCCAAATACATTTTAACATCCTATCGTAACAACTTTATATAAAACGCACAACTGTTTGATCCTACAAACTTAAGTCATATCTACTACCACTACAAACCAAAGGACTATCATAGACGGAAAATCGGTCGGTAATCCGTTGCGGAAAGTCCGTTGGAATAAAACCCATTGGAAATTACTCTATAGTGTACGTTATTTACACATCTTCGGTGAACCGATTTTGTTGCAAGTCCTAACAACATACCTGTGTAACGCCTAATTTGTGAGCGAGCAACGACGCAACAAGGTTTCCGTCGCTGTAGTTTCCAATGATCAAATCCGGCTTTGCTTGCAACTCTGCAGTAACTTCTTTCGCAACGTCCTAATAGAATTCGAGAAACTTTGCTTATAACATCAGAAGTATGCAGAAATCTACTCAAATGTTTATGGGAAAAAAAGCTCGAGATTACCTCGGTGAAAGTCTCGAGATACGGCCAAACCTCGAATCGGGAGATCCATTTTCGCAATATTCCCTTCTCGGTTCTAAAGGGTACCCGGAGAATATGGGAATGTTCCGCCCCAAAAACTTTCTCAAGACGTTGCCCGCAGGTGGTTCCTTTTGCATCAGGAAGGAGCCTTGTCACCTGACATGGCAAGTCATCAGTAGACTGACCCAATAACCTCCAAATCAAGTTAAAACTAGCGGTGGTCAAAAACAAGGCTAGGGCCGGTTATAACCGGTTACAAACCGAGCCAATTAAAAAAGGAATCGTCTTAACCGGTTACAACTTCTTTTAATCGAATTAGTAATTATTTAAAAAAATAAAATTTGGATTACTCAAGCACTTTAAAAATACGTCTTATTATATTTTCAATTTGTTACGAGTCGAGATCACAAATTATAGGGAAAATTGTTTGTATTTTTTGCGTTTTCTAACTTGGTATCCAACCCCATACACCGCACAACTTATTTATAGTGTGTTTAGGGGATAAATTGCAAAAAAATGGTCAAGCATTAAAAAAAGGGAAAAGTCCAAAAAAACCCAACGAACTATTCCATTTTGAATGGTTAAGTCCCTAAACAATTTTTTTGAACAAAAAAACCATTAAACTTTTTCATTTTGAATGATTAAGTCACTAAACTATTATTTTGAATGAAAAAACCCTTAAACTTTTTCATTTTGAATGATTAAGTCCCTAAACATTTTTTCCAACAAAACAAATCATTGAATTTTTAAAAATTTGCTACTTATATTTGTTTAAACTAAACTAACATAGTTATATTTTACCTTTAAAACCTTCATAGTCGATTACATTTAATTTTTTTATTTTTATTAAAATGGGGTAAGTAATCAATTTTGAAAGTTTAATGGTTTATTTATCGAAAAGAAATTGTTTGATGACTTAATCATTCAAAACAAAAAATTTTAATGGTTTATTAATTCAAAAAAATAGTTTAGTGACTTAATCATTCAAAATGAGAAAGTTTAATGGCTTTTTTGTTCAAAAAAATTATTTAGGGACTTAACCATTTAAAATGGAATAGTTTGTTGGGTTTTTTTTGGACTTTTCCCTTAAAAAATCATATTTAACACTATAAAACAACTAGATTTAAAATATACTGGTTACAGTTATAACCGGTTATGCAAAAAATCCAAGAAACTGTAACCGGTTAAGAGACGGGTTGGTTACCAGTTAACTGATCAGATCGAGCCGGAACCATTCAGCCATTTCTTGTTAAAAGTTTAAAACTATGATGGAAGTTTTTTTTTTATCTTAAAAAAAATCTATGATGGAAGTTGGTGGTGGCCCACAAACCATATACCAGTCGCTAGTGGGCTAACCCAATAACCTCCAAAATCAACTTAATACTCTGTTGAAAGTTGGTGGTGGCCCACAAGGCCACAAAGTAACCTAAACTTATAAAAAAGTTCACAGATCTAATTTTTTATCCATGTTGGTCGAGTTGTTACAGTATTTATATATATATAGAGAGAGAATTAGGTTCAAACAAGAACAAAACCAATTTGCAAGAATGAAGGAACGCACCGACCTACGCGCCTTGTCGGCGCGTGTACTACACTCGCTTTTTCTTGTTTAGTACAAAATCACATGTGATTTTGGTGGTTCCTTTGTTCTTGCAAATTGGGTTGTTCTTGTATGAACCTCCCTCTATATATATATATATATATATAGAGAGAGAGAGAGAGAGAGAGAGAGGAAAGTTCAAATGTGAACCACTTTTTAGTTGTGAACATGAGGACAACCGAGAGCGCGACACGTGGCGGCTATGAGTGTGGTCCCCCCCCCCTTAATTCAATGCCCTCCCATGAACCGCGCCTAGTCACCCGCCGTGGATCTGACGTGGCGCCTAGTCATTCGCCACATGTCGCGCTCTCGGTTGTCCTCACGTTCATGAACCACTTTTTGGTTGTGAACGCGAGGACAACCGAGAGTGCGACACGTGGCGGCTTTAAGTGTGGTCCCCCTCTTTAATTCAATGCCCTCCCATGAATCGCGCCTAGTCATCCGCCGTGGACTTGACGTGGCGCCTAGTCATCCACCACGTGTCGCGCTCTCGGTTGTCCTCACGTTCACAACCAAAAAGGGGTTCACATTTGAACCCACCCATATATATATATAAGCTGATATGTGATTGTAAACAAGCAAAATCCGAAACGACTTACAATGAGAATTCGAGGAACAACATCGAGTCCTTGTTCCTTGATCCTTTTAAGCATCTCGCGCTCCAACGCCGGAACTTGATCCAAAATGTAAACAATCTGGCCGCCGGTGTCAGGATATCCCAACACGTTCTCTTGAGCGAAATAGCCATGAGGAGACAGAATCACAACGTTGAAAACCATCGGGATTCTTCCAAGAAATCGCTCGAGAGTGTATGCATCAGGACCCTCGAGAAGGTCGAGCAGTGTATTCATCATCTCCGTCACTCGCTCTGCGTTATCGCCCCAACCTCTCTCCAAACCGATCTCTTGAAAACGATGTTCGAACTCGGAAAATGGGGTGTCTGAACGGACTGTGGTTAGATGCTCTACTGCTTTCCTCAATACAGATTTAAGAGCATTTAGATCTTGGATCCTGTTATTAAGCATCATTGTCTGCATTGCATATGAACATCAAAACATCACACAAAAAGTTTACTAATTAGCTAGCTACAACGAAATCGGCTTTATAGGTTGCCAAATATGCCCAGGGCATGTTTGGTTGGTTTTCCGTTAAGTCCTGTATTGAAATAGTTATCTGTGTGGATTAATCGGTGTGTATATAGATAAAGAAAGTTTTTGTTTGGAAGGGTTTTTTCCTAGATGGAAAGAAACATGTTTGAAAAAAACTTGGCTTTCTAAATAAAGCTCCCCGCTAAAAGCTTATGAATAAGCTACATTTTATATCATTAAGCCCTAGCAAATAGTCATGCATGGTTGACCGAATAAGCTACAAGTCTCGTTAAGCCGCCAACAAACAAGCCATTTATGGCCTAATAGACATATCTAAGTTTATAAGACGCTTTTGAAATAAAGTGTTCATCTAACTATTTTATGTGAACATTTCGTTTTATAAGACATTTTAGAAAAATGTCATATGAGAAGACTAATATATACGACATTTTATTTCAAAATTGTTCTCGAAAAATGTGATAGGATGGCTATTACAACGTCGAATAGCATCCTATCAACTTATTGTAACACCTATACTTGATCAATTTATTAGGATATTCAGACATATTTTGGCGTCCTACAACGCTGTTTTGTTGTAGTTACAACTTGCATGTGAGGAAATCGGACCTTGCCCTTGTATTGGTGGGTCCGGAGGAAATCAAGGAGCGGAGTCATGGTATCTTTGTCATGAAACATTTTAGCCGAGAGGTGTCTGTTAAGGAACTCGACCCCGTTTCCGATATACTTGGTGAGAGTTGGGCGCGGGAAGGCCGAAGTGAAAGGTTCAAAGTCCAACTCGAGTACAAAGTTGTCATTAGCACTGCAACCGATCAAAATGGTAAAAACATAAGTGATAAGAGACTGTTTGGTTGTTCTCGCATTAAGCCCCAAATGAATTAAGTTTGTAGTACTGAATAAACTATCTGAATGACAAAAAGAATTGATACCTTCCATTGATGAGCTCTTCTTTGAAGCTAAGATACTTCGGAACAGTTAATTCCTCAACGATAAGGGTGTTCACGTTGATTCTTACATATTCCCAAACACCGGGTCTCATACGAATGGCAAGCGCGACCCATGGAGGTAGCACGATCGCTTCCTATAATCATATGATATCAAGATCCAACGGAACATCGTTAATAGCTTCAAATTAGAGATGTATTTTATTGGACACCTGAATAAATAAATGTCCTAATTTTATAGGATCCAAGTTTATAGAACCAAATAAAAAAGTGTCATATCTAAAAGTGTTACAATAAATTTATAGGATGCTTTTGAGACGCGTAACAAGACTTTAAAGACATTTTCCAAAATAAAATGTCATATTAGCTAATTTTATATGATACATTTAAAAAGTGTTGTATTATCTAAGTTTATTGAACGCTTTTAAGAAATGTGTTATAGACCCCTCATTTTTATGAACATTTGTGTTTATATAACATATTTTTTTAATTTCCTATAAAATAGGTGATATGACGTTTTATCTAAAATTTTTTATTAAAACGCCCAAAAACATCCTATAAACCTATTGTAACAACCACAAGGGTGGTGGACTGGTCACTGGTGGTGTACTGGCAAAATGCCTAGGGGATGTGGTGGAATACCCATCAACCCAGGTTCGAGTCCAGGCATCAACATTCTGTGGCGAAGTTTAGTCTCATACGGGCGTTTCTTCAATTTAAAAATTGCCAAGGATGTAGTCTAGCAAAGCCTAGATGAACCTTTCCAAAAAAAAATGATTTTATTATTTTAGGCGTCTTATAACTCAAATTTGTTGTAGTGGCAGCAAACTAGCTCAATAACTTTTTGTTCAACTTAAAACCATGCTGAAAGTGGTCAATAGCCTACAACTTTGACCTTGTAGCAAGCTGACCAATCTAATTTTTTTTTATGTTGTGGGACCATTTGTTACAGAAAACAGGGAAATAAACCTGAATGTTTCTAAAGATTTCTTCAAAGACACCATCATGGAGTTTGTTCTTGCCATCCTTGAAGATGATTGGTTCAGACTCAGCCATAAGCTCTTCAGGCTTCAAGATTCCTTTTCCATGGCTTTCAATCCTGCAAATTTGTTCCAAAAACCAAGAAAACGAAATGAACGCCTACCCGAATCACCAAAAGAGTTATAGAAACTAAAACTTTTAACGCGTATAGTACCTTGAAAGAAAAGCAAGGATCTCCTTTCCACGATTGGCGAGAATAGCATCCAGGCGATCACGGAGACTTGGAACTCGATCAGCCATCAACGGGTTGAGCGATCAAGAACAAATAATGGTGGAGGAGGTAGAAAGAAAAGCAAAACAAGTGAAGAATATAAGAAATGGGTTGAAAAGAGCAATGGAGGAGGATGAATGAAGGTGAATGAAGCAAACTTATAAATAACCAAATAAAAATCCTTTGTCCCAAAAAATTTCGTAATGCAACACATTCATTATTAGGCTGTGTTTGGCAAACTAGCTGATACTGATAGCTCATAAGCTACCTGTTGACCGACTAATAAGCTAGTTGATAGTTGATAAGCTAGCTTATGAATAAATCATGTTTGCCAAAACTAGCATATCTGCATCACATGAGTATGTTAAATGACCAAAAATGATATTTTAGGTATAATAGTCAATATTAATAATGGTATAACTGAAAAAACTCTGAAACATTAGTCCAACTAGCATTTCAATAAGCTAGCTTATCGTCCATTCAAACATGTACTAGCTTATAAGCTGCTAGCTTATTTTTACCAAACATAGCCTTATATATTTTTTTTTGGAAGAGGTATCCAGACCACATTGGGCCAGACTAATCCTCGGCAATTTTGGGCCGAAACCCGACTGCTAAAGCATGCAGCCGGGGTCGAAGCCCCCATACCTCCAGAATGCAACATAGCCTTAATATTGAACGTGAATCTCTTACAATGTTCATGATGAATAATACAGTATTCGCGATGAACGGTTAGAAAACGATGGAACATGGTTAGGGGTTAGGCAATGGAACCCCATTGAGTTTGTCTTCTACCTCCAGAAATGGCCATTGCCAAATGCTGAACTAACCTGGGTGGGTCCCACTTTCACCATCCCAGATTATCAAACCGTACAAGATTCGAACTCCAATCTGAGTTAACGGTCCGAAAGAATTTCTTGAAAGAATGATAACATTGAAAGAAAATATATAACGTTAATGCGTGTCATTATTAAATTGAATCTTCAAAAGTGTTTTTGTTATATTTTGCCGTATAGATCTTTATAATTTATTTTAAGTAGAAATTTTCAAGAATCGATTATTAAACGTTTATCAGCAAAGATATTATTCTATTTACCTTATGGTATAATATTACTGGTCATCAAAATTGATCGTTGGTAAACGTCTTCAATTTGGTGGTAAGTACTTATCGGATAAGAATCATTGCATCGTTTATCACGTAAGACTTCCGATTTTACCAAACAAAGATTTTAGACTGTTTTCATGCTCAGTTGGCAACGATTGTAAAGCAAGTGATACGAGTTTGTTTGGTAAACACCTCTTAGACCATGAGTTGTGCCTCACCGGAAGGGCTCGGCAAGCCTTTGGGTTCATCAGCAACCATCAGTAACATCACCTTGCTGATTTCGGCTTGCTGGTGTTTGGGTTCTCAAAGCCGAAGAGCAAACCCCGACCCCACCCCTTTTATTTCTCTCTATCTCTCTCTTCTTTACTTTTTTTTTCTTTTCTTTATTACTTATTTAATAAAATATAAAGTGTAGGTAAGATTGGGTTGGGTATAGCTTTAGTAATATATTTGATGATTTGATTTTGTCGATAGAAATAATAGAAGAAAAAATGAGAGAGAATACATATTTATATCATTTAATTTTGAAGATTTTCATCCATTCATTCATTAATTATTTCTTATTTAAACAAAGTTTGAAACATTTGCTGTAGACTTGTAGTAAAAAGAATTAATTAAATCTCTTAAAATTTACTATTTTTACTTCTTTAAAAAGTATATAAGAGAGAATGTATTGTGGTTTGAATGTTTATCTCAACAACTAACTATTTTATTTTTTATTTTTTGAATTTTGAAAAAGAAAAGAAAATAAAATTAAAATTAAAAATTAAAGTGATAAACCACATGGACGATTTCCCCTTTGTTTCCATGGATAATTTACATTAAATATTTTATTTAATTTGTTTTAAAAAAAAAACTATTTATATTTATTTAGGTGACATTAAATCTAAAAGACATAAGTCTTTTTGTTAGTTTTCTTTTTTTTTTAACCGACACCAAAAAAAAAATTTACTTAAATGATTACCTTATTGGCTCATATCATTTACTTGGAGCTTTAAGTTACCAAAACAATGCACCTAACTATGTAATCGAAAAAGGAATTTAACTTAGGAATTATGAACACTTAGTTTTCGCCTACTAGTAGAACGACTAGAGTACTAACAGAAATGGACCCACTTAACTCATAAAGTTTCACACTTTTATGTATCGGAAACATGAGAGCATATAAGCTACCAAAAGACTAATGGTAGGTTTCGAGTTACGGTTGATTAACCTGGTTTGGTGACGGATGTCACAGCTAATCATTCTAATTATCACATAGAAGGTCCATTTATCTGTTTGTTTAAGATTTATTTCAATGAACATATCAATTCAATGTATACCAAAGTAGTACCTTGAACAATTAAAATACCAAATTTTAGCTTAACATTATCACTTTGTATTAACTTCTTGTTTGGTTTTGATGTCAAAAAAATAAAATATACAAATAATACCATTTTTGTTACTGAAAAATGATGTAATAAATTTAGAAATAAGTTACTTTTTATACAAAAAAAAAACAATTATTTTAATAAATGTATAAACAGATGATGTCTGTATATATTAGGATGGTTTTAATTTTGCAGTAATCTTTATTTTGTAATTATTATTTTTAC
The DNA here is from genome assembly GCA_030169165.1 of Centaurea solstitialis. NCBI lineage: Eukaryota > Viridiplantae > Streptophyta > Magnoliopsida > Asterales > Asteraceae > Centaurea > Centaurea solstitialis. Next base: position 44,754,298 of record CM058044.1, read on the forward strand.
AAATTTGATATTAAATTTAGGCAATTGCTAAATACACCCGACTTTTTTCCAAATTCACCCAAAAAGTGAATGCGTCATACACACACATATCAACGTCAAAGGCTACTTTTCCAATTCCCGATGCTACTTTTTCAATTCCCAATACACTTTTTGGGTGCATATAGCAACCCCCATTTTATTAATTTCATAGAACATTAACTTTAAAAGATTCCAAATTCATAATGTTTTATTAATTTCATCAAAATAGTTCGTACATCAAGTTTCACTTTCGGTTATATCTAAAAAGTCCGACAAGAAGAGCAGGAGGTATCTTTCAAAAATAAATGATAACATATCATGTGATTGGTCCATGAATCATTGTTCATTTACCTCATTACCAAATTTTTACAGTTAACTTTACCGTAAGTCTTATTCGGTAAATGAGGTAAAAACTTTTACCATGATAAGCGTTTACTAAGAAAATTGTTGCATATGATACAATTTTGATAGACTAAAACCTTACTTGATAAGTATGTGATTGTGTTGAATTCATCCGGTAAACGTTTACTTTAGGTAAGAGTTTGGTAAACAACCCCAATATAATTCTAACCTATTAAAATGTTACTATCAAAAAAATAATAATTCTAACTTATTGCTAAAGTGTTACTATCAAAAAGTAGATAGGGTAAAAATAGAAAAATCATAGAAGTAATGAACCATTCTATATGAGAACCTTCCGTTCCTAACAAGTTAAGTACCCGGGGTTGGGAACCACAAACAATACGCCATGATACAATTGAATTCGGGGTTTGCTATTTGCACCCTTTTAATAAGGGTGTATCGGGAATTGAAAAAACATGCATTGAAAATGCAAAAATGGGATTTGATGTTGATAGATGTGAGAAAACAATTCATTTTTTGGGTGTAGATGATAAGTTAAGGGGTGCAAATAGCCTACCCTTTGAATTCATAGAAGGGAGGATTGATTTGTGTAATTTGGAATAAAATTGAATTGTTTTTTAAAAGTAATTTTTAGAAATAAAATTAATAATAATAGTGAAATAACTAAATTATTATTTATTAATTTATTATTACAAAATAACAAGAGGGTTTAATGGAAAATCTTAAGTAAATTAAAAATCGAAGGGCTTCATCATCCATTAAGTTCATTGATTCAATGAATGTGATTAAAGAGATTGTTACAATAAAAATTAAGAAATATTCAAACTCATTTTTTTAAATCAAAAAATATAAAATATGATCAAAATTCAAACGCAACAAATTACACCATCATATTTTCTTAACATCTATATTCATATATTTATTTTCATTAGTGTTTTTGTAGTATGTTAGTTTTTTTTTAAGTTTTACCTTAGCCTCCCTCTAGAAAACAAATATTCTTATAACATATTTTAAAACAACACTACATACAGATCCTCATAAAATCTCATGAAATACCCACCACTTCCGTGAAATGAAAATCATGTGTTCATAAAATTTCAAATCCAATAAATCCTTCAAACGAAACATAAAATTGAAACAGAATTCAATTCTTCCCTTCAAATCCACTCCAATCCAATACGTAAAAACTATGATCTACAACCACCTTCTATCATCCAAATGCCATTGTAACATAAAGGATTCCAAGAAAGACCCAAAAAAATAGATCACCAGAGGAATCCTCTTTATCCAACTTTTGTTGAATACCATGTTCTTAAGCAAAAATTTGAGATCAAGAATCAAAAGCAAAACCCATTTTAGCTCAAATTCTTGTATGTTCACCAAACTTGAAACAAACAAAAAAACAGCATTCAATCTTTAACATCATTTACACCTTCTACAGCAATCTGAAACCTGGCTTCCGCTTCGGCTAAACATGGTGAACTAATCACTTTACAAATGCGCTCTTCTCCCCTTCCCTTCCTCAAAGCTAGCCTGTCCACAAAAACACATCAGCTTTAAAACCAAACAAACCCAGTATATCCCACCCACACCCCACTGATAAAATGTAAAATCACACCTACCTTGTTGTCGAAGCATGAGCCATGATGTTACCACCAATTGGTTTGATTTGAGGCCCGCAAACATAGCCGAACCGTCTACTTGTGCCACAACTTGATTCGTGATCACCACCGCCACACCAAACTAACAGAAAAAACGTAATCGTAAACCAAAATATCCCACATGAAAAAGAACGGACCCATGACCTTTTGACAGATTTCTTGGCATTCTTGTGTATGAAAGTCATGTCTTTTCTGTTAATCAGTGACATTCTCAGACCTGTCAGAAGGTCATGGATTTCTGTACCCCTTTTATTTTTGTGATGAATTGTAGGGAATATTACCTCATCTGCTAACTTCTGAAGGCTCCTCAAGAACTTTGCGAGATGCATCTGACGTGCAGATAGTTCCCCTCTACCGGAGAAATCGGTTCTATAGAGGGCAGTTGCACTGTCCACTATCATAAGTGCAAACCTTCAAAACACAACTACGTTTAGCTAAACTATGTTCATCATAGTAACCTCTTCTAATATAATCATCAATATATATATATGGTAGCAACGTTCAAGACTATCTATGAACAGAGATTCTTTTATAAATATTCTAGTCTTACTAGAATATAATATCTTGGTCAAGTGCAATTTTATGTCAAGTCTTTATTTTGTCCTGCTTCTACCTGTTGGGGTATAAGCAAGGTTTGTGTACATCCCCCAGGGACCCTACCTCTGTCTAGAATATATTAGGTTTGTTTGGTTTGGTTCTCCGGTACAATGGTTGCCCTAACATAAAGAAAAACAATAAAGACTCTATTCACCTTGCACATAAAACTTGTTTAAAAACCACAAATATGTGTTAAAATGCCATAAATCATATAAACAGACTCGAAAGGTTGTATAGGTCGAATGCTACATGTACTATGTATTGTAAACCTCAAAAAAATGAAAAACTGAGGAGCACACACCACACGGGTAGCCCTTCATCTCGACAGTGTGCACTTGTGCATACAAGTAAATTAAGTTGTTTTTTGGTTTTTATGCATGTGTTCATGCTACAATTTACTTGTATGCACAAGTGCGTACCGTCCAGATAAGGGCTACCAAAGTGTTCCTCAAATTTTCATTTTTTTGAGGTTTTTTCACCTCCATCTCTCTATATACACACACAAGTGCATGTTACAATTTACTTGTATCCACAAGTGTATACTGTCTAGATGAAAGGCTACTACGGTGTTACTTAGTTTTCCATTCTTTTGAGGTTTTCCACTCAACCCAACCTATAATATATACATCTACAAGGGCCTAAGGAGGTGCCTGAAGAAAGTAATTTAGGTAGACACTCAACAAACAATGATTCGAGTCAATGAACGAAGAAAACCTGGTTTCGACCATCATTGAAGCTGCTTCGAGCAACAGCCTTGACTGATGATCAGTGTTGTACGCTCTTGCATACGCTACATTCTCCAACACATCCTCCCCAATCAATCCAAACCTGCACCAACCACCACGATAACACAAATCAACAAAAAACAGTTTTAACCCTTCCAAGAAACAGAAATATCTCAACAAAAACTATCCACAACCTTTCAGCTATTTGTAACAATCTCTGCGGCCTAAATGTACCTTCAGCATCAATATACATCGCTTTCCCCTCACCACCACCTTGATCTAACGGAAGCTGAAAATCAAAAACCAAAAGTTACCAGTTTACTGAAAAAGGTCAAAACAGGATTCAAAATCAAATATCCCAATTACATTAATTGAAGAAAATCAAGAACTCGTTCTTACTTGGCACGTTACACATAACGTGTGACAAAGCTGAGTCTTTCCAGAGCGGAATTCACCATATAACTCAGTAATAGACCCCGTTTCTATCCCTCCTTCAAAGCCAGAATCTTAGCTATTTAGAACCACTTTCATCACTTCAAATGCAAGTACTTAGGCTGTGTTTGGCAAAAATAAGCTAGTTGATAAGCTAGTACATGTTTGGATGGACCATAAGCTAGTTTATAAGTTAGCATATAAGCTATCTTATTGAAACGCTAGTTGGAGTAGAGTTTCAGTAGCTTTCTGTAGTTTTTTCCAATTATACCCTATTAATTAATAACCCCAAGAACCCTTTTGGGTCATTTTACATACTCAAAAGCTAGTTTTTTACCAAACATAATTTATGCATAAGCTAGCTTATTAGCTACTACTAGCTTATTAGTCACCTCAACACTAGCTATAGCTACTAGCTAGCTTATCAGCTAGTTTGCCAAACACAACCTTAAAAGAAACCGTCAAACTGCATCATCGTAGAAATTTATACCGTCTAAAATCTTATCAAGCTCACTAGACCTGTAGATATCTGAATTATTTCAAGCCGTTGTGCGTGAAGTTGGCCTGCGCTAGTGAACCCCAAAGGTACCAATTTGGAAGCTGTCGGAACGCAAAGTAAATCAAACCTCAAAGATTGTGATAACCAAAACCCGATAAACGAAACTTAAACAAGAAACAAAACGAAGAACATCTTGACTTGCCTGCCTCAACAATTTTATCAACTTTAGCTTCACTGATTCCTTTGATTTGCAGAAGCTCTTTTCGAGGAGAGTACGCTACAGATTCAACCGTACATAAACCAGCATCTTTCAGCTTCTTTATGTCAATGGCAGCAATTCCAGCCTCCTTTAGGTTAAAAGTTTAAAATTAGCCTCTTAAAAAATACCATCAAATGTTGATAATTAACCAAAATTATCATTGGGTTGAACCCAATTTGACTAAATCTTGAAATATTATCAACAAACAACAATATATCATATTATCATCAAAAAAAAAAAACTAATATCAAAAACAAAACAAAAAACCCAAAATCTTGATAAGAAATCAGATGGGTTTTCTTTTTTCTTACGAGATACAACTGAAATCGTGATAAATTCAAGAACCCATTTGAGAAACTTCGATCAGGAAACCCTAATTTTGTGTAGAATGTTTTATTGGGTAAGAAAATGAACACCAATAATCGATTAGAAAGAAACCCATATCAAGAACCCTAGTTTGAGCAAAAACCCTAGTTAAGAAACTAAAGATTTGATTAAAAAAAAGAAAGGGTAATAATGTAACTATGCCTGAAGTTGTTCAATAGGGAAAGGGCCATGCTGAATTTCTTCCAACTGTTCATCTTCTTGTGGTGGTTGTTGTTGTTCTTGGTGAGCTGTCTTCTGGGTTCTCTGCCTCTGCTCCATGGCGGATTGAAATTGAAATCGAAATCGAAATCGAAATCGAAATCAGAATATGAAATCGTGCTTCCCAAGAAGAGAAATGGGGAAGCAAGAATAGCAAGATGTATTTGAAAAGATTTCACAGGCGCCAAATTGAAAGCGTACGCCAGAAGAATCCAAATTGGGTGTTTTCTATTTTTAACCAATTTATAAAGAAATCAATGATTTCTTCAACAAATTAATAAAATAATAGTATTTGTTTCTTGTTTGAATCGGATAAAGGCGGTGTTTGGCAAAGTAACTGATAAGCTAGTTGGTAGCTGATAACTGTTGACTAATAAACTAGGTTGCGAGAAAATATGTTTGACGAAAACTAGCATATGAGTGTAAAACGACCAAAAAAGGGTGTCGTAAGGTATATTAATAATTAATATTAATATGAGTATAATTGAAAAAAACTACAAAAAGCTCCTAAAAAGATGTTCCAACTAGCGTTTCAATAAGCTAGCTCATAGTCCATCTTTAAACATGTAAGTATAAGCTAGCCAATTTTTGCCAAACACAACTATAGGAAAAAAATGCATAAGGTTCTCTCTAAAACTTTACTGATTAAGCCATTTTCTATTTTGTTCAAGCCTCTTATTAAGTAGTCATTATAACTGAACGAACAAGTTGTAAATTTCCTTAAGCTCATTACGTTGTTAATAAGCAGGCCAAACACGTCTCTTCCAAGAAAGTTACATGAATATGTATTGTCCTACAGTGTCTAGAGACTAGAAGGGTCTAGACAAGTAAATATTGTCTAACAACGTCGAGTTTTAATAGACATAAGCTCTGATATCATGTAAGAATATATAAAACCTCTTGATTTACTCTCTGTAAAAGGTGCCGAGAAAAAAATAGAGGTTCTAATATATACAAACATTGATTGGCACATATCTAGCTAATGTGATACCCTAAAAAAACAAGTAGGTAAACGGTAATACCGTCAATCTACAACGCATATAGATTTGACAGATACGACTTACCTATGTTAATGGTTTAACAACTTCTTAGAAAATTTGTTACAAATTAGTTAGAAAATTGTTCATGAATCTTGTTACAAAATGGCCAAGACATATTTAAAAACTTGTTAGGAAACATAGAGCAATAATATGAAACCATAGAGAAGGTGGAGTTAAAAATCTAAGAGTCATACAAATAGTCAATCTACAAAAAAGAAGTTTCATACTTCATATTCATATGTGAATATGATCTATCTACTTGTGAATAAGTCCCGTTACACAACACTGTTTTTTTTTCTTTCAAATTTCTGCATTAAAGTACATCATTTAACAGCCTCTAAATTGCTAGCTAACCATATGCATCTAACTGATCCATCAAGTGCCTATCATGCTTCATGTTTGATACCTTTTGTAACTGCCGTTACCTCTGTGTGGGATATACTGGTTCTGTTTAGTTTTAACTGTCAGCTATATAAACCAATCCGAACAGGAACATTCGCAGCTTTTACCCAGCTTTCGCCTTGTATAAACGGGCCAACCGTGTACGTAAACGCCTCTTCTTTCTTGAAATCGGCCCGATAACCTCCCCACTTGACCCGATCTTTTATATCTGATCCCGCACCAATGTTGTGATACTCCGCGTAAAACAACGTCATGAGTGCAAACTCGCCTTCCCACGGCAACCAACCGACGGGATCCACGACGTCGTCGATCTCCGATTCCATCACGACCGTTCTCGAGTATTCCTTCCACGGCCTCCCGAGAAAGCTCTTGATCTTCGGCTGCTCCGGCTTCAACGCCGGATCGGCCATGATCTTGCATTTCTGTAGCACGATCCCGGTCGTTTGGTGCTTGTCGAGCCGGCCCTGTGCGGTCACCGTGTTTTGCTGGTTCGGCATCGGTTTTCGGATGATGATATCGCACGTCTGGAAGATCGCGGCCGCATCCCCAAAGATGAAGTCGATAGTCCCCATTATGTAGCACCCGCGGTAGAATTGCCGGTGCGTTTGGGCGTACAACGTGTCTTGGTATCCCTCCATTCGACAATTCAAGAAGACCGAACAATCGGATTGCACCCGTAGCGCCACCGCTTGATGCTTCTCGGGACCGGCGGTGTTTCGAAAACCGATCGATTGCGCCATAAAACCTCTCCCGACAGCCGCTGCATAAATTCACGATAACAAATTCTTCGCTACTTAGGTCATACTAACAACAAGCTTCTAAGTTATAAGCTAAAATACATTTGAGAATATGTTGAACCTCATTAGATTGCCAATTTACAAAAGAGCCCTCGATGAAATAATTGAAGTTCCAATATATATCGTTCGAGGGCTCTTTTAGATGGTAATATAACGAGAGTCAAATAATCTCACATGATATCAGAGCCAATTTATAGCCTCTATTGGACGGGGCAGGTCCCACATCAACTAGATTAGGACCTATTCTCCTTGATATATATTGAAACTTTTCGTGTGGAATAAAGCATTGTCCGTGCCTCCATATGCATTATCACACAAATATATAATGCATATGGGGGCACTGCTAATGCTTCTTTCCAACACCTTTCATATGTTCTAATATGGTATCAGAGCAAGTGTATTTTACATACCGAATGTTGCCGTTTGAAACGTAGGAACTCCATCTACAAAATTTTTGCTTCCGGTGATGATGGTTTTCTGCGATCCATCGCCGTACATGGTTATGTTCGGCATTTGTTTCGTGATAACCACATTCTCTTCGTAAATTCCCTCTTTAATGTAAATGACATACCGCCCTTGATACTTCGGGGGCAACGATTCCAACGTCTTGGAAATCGTCGTAAAATTCCCCGACCCGTCTTTCGCGACGGTTGCATTAGGCGGCTGGCTAGGCACGTTCGCCTTGAGCAACCGTCGGACCTCACGGCCCACCCACCTCGGAAACCCCGTCTCCGCGTTTCCGGACAGGAGACGGCGGGTGGCGCCTACGGCAGGCGGCGGTGCTCCACCTTTATCGAACGACGAAACGATCGCGAGCGAATTGCTCGTGAGCTCCTTAGCGGTCCTGAAAGACTTCTCTACGCTAACCCGAGTCGCCTCCTCGGGAATCGCATCGATGCACGTTTGCTGGTACGTGATCACGGCACTCAACCAACTACCTAAATCTCGACTTCCGGCGCTTCCCGTGGGTGCGTTTCGCGAATGATTGAAGTCGTCTTGGGCGTCCTCGAGAACTTGCTTACAAACTTCGTACGAAGCCTTCTGCTCCTTGGAAGCCGTTTCGACTTTCATGGCTGTCGAGGTTTGGGTAATGGCGGTATCGAGCTCGTCAGAGGCTGCGGAAATCGCAGCCTTGACGAGATCGTCGGGTTTGAGCGATGACCCTAATTTTTGAGAACTCAACGTTTTCTCGAGCCGGCTCTCGCACGTTTCTTTGTAATCAGTCGACAAACAAGCCGTTTTAACGGCCTTTTGAGTTTGCAAAACGTTTTTGTCTTTATTTCCGTCATCGGACGGCTTGTTTTTGTCGTTGTCGTTTTTGCTGTTGTCGTTGTTTGCCTTTGGCGACTTTTTGGCATCGTCATTGGTGTCGTTTTCTTGGGAATTGTTGAGGAAAATCAAGAAAGCGGCAACGGCGCCCGAAAGGACTAGAATGGCTACAATGACACCGATCATGATCCTCTGTTTGACCTTTTGTTTTCTTTCGAGCCTTCGGCGTTCCGAGATTTGGTCGAAATCTTGAAATGCCATGATTTAATGGCCTTGCTTTTAGGAAAGCAATGTTGCTTTCCTTGATCCCTGCCTTGGATTGTAACCAAGGCAGAGGTCACAAGAAGCGGGTATCGTTTGAAACGGAAAAGAAAAACAAAAAAACTTGAAGCAAATTTTGTACAAAATTTCTTGTTTTTTTTCTTTGTTTTTGTTAGATTTTGGTTGTTTTGTTTGATGATATTGAACACTACCATGTTATCTGGTCACAAATTATATGGGGATTGTGGAGTGGAGGATTTTAAGGACCGTTTTATTCTCACCAAATGAACAAAATCTTGTGCTCAATTTGATAATACTTAGTAGACAGAATTCTAATTTTTTAATTCCCAAAATACCCTTTTCTACAAAACCCATTCCTATAACCTGAAAATACCCCTTTCTGAAAACCCATTCCTATAAGCTGAAAGAGTGTTTGGTTCATATAGGAATCTGACAAAAGAATATTAATAAAATTTTATGTTTGGTTTATAGCAATTAGAATATGTACGTATGTTTGGTTCGATGAATATAATTTCAGAATTGTAGTAAAAAGGACAAATGACCAATATAACCTTTTATGACAATTTTATATTAAATTAGAGGTACTCGTTAATAAACCACCATCCTGCTCGTCTACAACACGGAAACCGTCATTCTCATTGCAAATCAGGAATTCGGATGTTCATTTCGAAGGTACAGACCAATTACAGAACATAGTATCAACAGCTAAATTCACTTTTACATGATGATCAAAATTTGAATAAAATTCTTAAGAACGAAAACACACACACACACCTTACACGAGTTAAAATGCCAAACGGGTGAATGGATGGATGATGATGAGTGATGGTTGGTTAAGCCGAGGCTAATAACCAAAACATAACATGAGAAGATATGGCAATAAAGAACCAAGTTATGAAAGCCATAGCTATTGAGATCTCAAATTTGTTGCATGGGAGATGCATTTGAGAGTTGGTGCAGAAATGCAAGTCTCTCGCGTAGAGTACCACGATCCCAGCTGACGAACAAGCAGCCGCGAGGGACAAAGTAGCTGTCACCTGCATTTTACACGAAATTATTAGCATGTTTCTTATCTGACTGTAATGCACCCAATTCCATCAGAACTTTGCAGTTAAAAGAGGTAAAGTGGTACAAAGTAAACATGGGTGAAAATTAGTCCAAAGATAAATTGGTTTTACCTCTTTATAATTTATCATATTCTCTTAAGGTGCATTTGGTAGGCAAACAAGACTTGAGTTGATGGACGAGAGTGAGGTAGGGGAGGTGAAATAATTGTGCATGGTTCAAGGTTCTAATTTGACATGGGCAGTTTTGTTCCGCCTATTTTGGTGGCATTTTTGTCCCACTCAATTCGGTCATGTCCTGGTCTAAATGTCACAATGAACATGGGATAACAAGTTTTTGCTATGTCATGTCCTGCATACAGAAGTCACCAAACATTGTCATTGACATTTTTGTTGTCAAGGTGATACTTCAAAGCTCCATCACTAGTCACTACTAAGCAAATGCAAAACGCAAAACATATTTTTATAGCATGATCTGTGCAATGTTTGATCAAAGAGGACAAAACGTCTGTTACAAAAGAAGAGCTGTGGGTACAAACAAGCGGAACAAGTACCGATGAACTTTTTCTATTTAAAGTTTATAACTAAATTTGTAGTATAAGTTTCTTTGTCATATACTCAGATGCTTCGAATGAAGACTACACATAATAGAAGTATATATGCAAATACTTCTTTCTACACACATGTATGCATGCATGCATACATACATATGTGAGGATGGTAATGACAATAACAAGATTCCTCGTAAAGATCATGTACTTCATTGAAATTTGAATGTCATAGTTATAACAATTTCTTTCGATATGATCCTCAAGTCCATATAAAAACACTGAGATCATAACTTAACTCTACTCACAAGTCACAACTCATGGGTTTGTGAACACCAGTGCGCATGAAAGGTTGGTTATATGTTCATGCAACTTATAACTAGAGGAGAGTGCAAACACTCGAAAAAACATATGACCTCAACTCTATGCAACATCAAAGAGTATTACAACTTGTAGGTAACAAAGCCAAAATCATATATACATGAAATTCACATCCATAGAAAGAGATATCATTCTCCATTCCCAACAAAGAGCAACCATACAATCTCTTTCTCAAGTACAAATTGTTGTGGATTCTAATTTCTAGATACAACCGAGAGAAATTTGAAGTTTTTTGTTGAATTGTGGATTCTGACTTTGACATAAAAAAATGCACCTCCTTTTTAGAATTTCATCTTATCTAGTAGTATGCAGTACCTCAACACTAGTGTCAAGATGGATATGATGTGTGAAACAATTATAAATCTTATGCACTAGAGTCTAATTCATGTCAATTAGCAACATCAAATTGATGATGGAGGATGAACAGAAAGAAAGATGTATGAATGAATAAGAATTAAGATAAATACCCAATCGCCAACCACAAACAAGCTCACTAGGACAGCATTTTGAAGATCTTTCTTGATTCTAATAGCATACACATCAAGACAAGCTAGCCCAAAGCTCCACAACACTTGAAGCCCCATCGATGCAATTAAATAGCTGCACCACAATCAAACATACAATCGGTTGGTTAAAAGGATCATAAGTTCATAACCAACAACCCTTATTTAATGCACTAACCACAAATATAGCCACATTGTGGAACCTTGTTGCTCTAATAAATGAGTCCAATTTAGCGACATAGGCAAAACTAAGCAGGTACATGTTTGGATGGACCATAAGCTAGCTTATTGAAACGCTACTTTCCAAGTAGCGTTTCAGGAGCTTTTTGTAGTCTTTTCCAAATATACCCTTGTTATTACTAATTATTATACCCCAAGATACCCTTTTTAGTCATTTTACATATTCATAAGCTAACTTTTGTCAAACATAATTTATTCATAGGATAGCTTAGGGGTGTAAACGAGCCGAGTCGAGTCGAGTAGTGGGTTAATCGAGCCAAGCTCAAAAAAATAATGTTGGGCTCGAGCTCGACTCGAGCTCGATTAACTTTTTCAATGTAGGGCTCGAGCTCGAATATTTTTTGAGTTATCAGGCTCGAGCTCGAAGCTCGTTTATGGGTTCGAACTCGCGATTGATTAACTCGTTTATCTACTTGAGCTCGATAATTTTTATATATTTATACTATTATCAGCTAGTTTGCCGAACACAGCCTTAACTTGTCCAAATTTGGCAAAGTGGGCTCTAAATTGTGAGGTTAACATCTGAATCACAGAACCCTAAAAATTCCTCTTAATCAACAAAAGACAAAAAAAAACTCAAATAAAAACAAATTTGGAAAAAAAAAACATTCAAAATGCCTAATTCGGTAATACGAATCAATTAAAAACGTGAAATTGCTTCCCATAATGAAGTATATAGTTCGAATTCAAAGCTCATATAAAATGTGGTTAAATCGAAACAATAATCGACCATACCAGAATGCAGTATAGTTCGAAAATCCGACAGCTGAAACCATCCAGCCAATCGAAGCAGCTGCACATAAACACTGACCAATTCTCAACATCAATCCACTCACACTTCCAGGGCTTCCAAACATATCCTTCATATCCTTTCTTCTTCTTCTTCTTTCACTGGGGCCCTTCTTTTCAGCAAGATCAAAAGGGCCCTAAAAAGTCAGCCCTAGATTTCAAAATAAGACGCCATAGGAGGAGATCTGGAGCACAATCTGGATGGAATTGAGAGTGGGAAATGGAATCAAGGATCAATTGGAGAGGAGATGGTAGGGATTTAGGTTAATTTGAAGGGTTAATGGGGTGGATTAATTAGCAGTGACTGAGAGAGATGAGCTTAATGGGGAAAGTTATGGAAGCTGTTTGGTCTGAATTTTGGGCAATCGCGATTTGGGAGATGGAGATGGTCGTCAGTCCACGTGGATTATTATTTTATAATTGTTTTTTTTTTCTTGTAATTACTCTTTATGGTCTTAATGGTTGGAATATTCCATGTATTTATTTACTTTTGTAATAAAAGATCACTTAATTTAAAAGAAAAGTCTAAATATTTTTTTATAGGATTGTATTTTTAGGGTCGGGTTTAAATGTGAACTCGTCTTTTATTGTAAATGTAAATACCACTAGTATCGGGTCACGTGACAATATTCAGTTTGAATATTCATGTTTTATTTAGACTGAATGAATAAAGTTTAGGCGTCAATTCAGATTGGCACGTGACGCGGTACTAATGGTCCTCACGTTTACAGTGAAAGATGAGTTCATATTTGATCTTTCCTCTGTATTTTTAATAGTCTAAATCGGTAACTCTTTTTTTGCTTCCATAACATAGTTTAGATGCGTCTTCCAGTGTTGTGGCGAATTGGTTATCGCTTAGGAGGTTCATAGCGCCATAATCGAGTTCAAGTCTTCCCGTGCGCATGCCTGGGGATATTTTAAGTGGGGCCATGTTTAGCCCTCAAAATTATCATGAATTAGTCAGGCTTTGGCCCGGACACCCTTTTGGAAAAAAACATAATTTAGAAGTGTGTAAACATGTATATTTTATTATGTGGCATCAAACAGAAAGTTTCTAATTTCTGAGTTTATTAAAAAAAATATACATGAGTGTGCATAGCAAAAATACATGTTCTAAATCGCTTAATAAGCCCCTCTAAAAAGAAAGAAGTAAAGAGTTTTTGAATTTGCGGGCATTCTCGCCTGGCTCGTAATTGGGATTGGCTTGGGACCAAAGCGAAAATGGTTTTCATAATCGGTTATAAAAACACTTGACCAGGCTGGCCACTTTTCTCTGGGCTGGACTAGGACTAGGACCAATTCGGCTCACTACTGTTTTGACTTGGGACAATTTTAGGTTTAGCTTGGCCTGGATCAGCATCGAAATTTGACCATCTCTCTAACCAACCTACTTTACATGAACGTACTTTAGAACTTACAATTTTGAATTATAATTGTAGCATCATAGTCATGCTTCTTTTGAAACAAACCACAAGGGTCAACATTTAAACAATCTACCTTCAAGATATTCGTAGGCTATAGCTCAATGTTTCTACTTTCAATGTTTAGCGACATGCATTCATCTTATAATATTAAAAACAACTTTTATAGCACATATTTTAATGTTTTATTAACCAATATATATGGAATTCCAATTTCCAAATTTTTACCACATTGGCACTAAATTCATATTAATGGCTTATTTTCACAACTTGCATTATGATTTTTTTAGTTGTCTATCTTGTTTAAAATTATACATAAAAGATGTAGAGTTATTGAATGCTGCAACAGCATGACACCTCTTGATTTGTTAGAGATTCATTGGAACGTGCCTACAACGGTAAATAAGTTGAATGATTATTGAACTTTTTGATGATATCCTACAAATTTTCTTCATTTAAATGAGTTGGATGATTAGTAAAATCTTTTGTATATTAAGAAAAGGAATTAGGTTATTTATGTAGTTGTTGAAAGACATAGTTGGTAGAAGACATCTTATATAGTTGTTGAAGGACATAGTTGGTAGAAGACATCTTTCCACCATTAAGAGCTTTCGTATTTCTCATCAACTTTTCAACCATATTTATAGTAAAACGATTAATGATAGAAGAAGAAGAAAGGAAGAAATAACAAAAGTTTAGAGAGAATTTTGTAAAGAAACGTTTTTACGAACTTTCTTAATGACTTATGCAGCACACACAACACCTTTATATAGTAAATCAACAAAAGAGAATACAACAGAAGGATATGCGATTAAACAGATAAAGATAAACAGATCCACAACTTCTTTTAACCAATACTCAACCTTTTGCTTCATCATATAGTCTTTTAAGTATTTCTTTTACTTTCATTTTTATTTCAATAAATTTTATATATCTTGCATCTTAAACTTTTGTTGGTACGATATTACATTTTTAATTGGGTTTAGTTCCTAAAAGTGTATCCAACTTGTCACGAAAAGTTATTGTATGTATTGAACTTCTATTTTTTCCATTGTATGTATCAAACATATCAAAACTACCATTTAATGTATCCAACTTTATCAAAACCTACCACGAAAGTGTATCCAACTTGTTACAAAAGCGTATCCAACTTTTAACCAAATACATCAAATGGTAGGTCTTTATAAGTTTGATACATACAATGGAAAAAATCAAAGTCCAATACATACAATAACTTTTCGTGACAAGTTGATACACTTCCGTGAAGTAAACCTTTTTTTAATTATTGACTATCTTTATAGGTTTACTTTATTGTACTCATTTTACTCAAACTTCACTTCTATTGTAATGTTTACTTTAAAATCATCTTTATTCAATGTAATGTATTACCAGTTAAGCATAGCAATTTAGTGTTTGCTTATCTAATCGTTGTTTTATTTGTTTATTTTTACGTATTAGTAATAAATGTGTATTTTTATTATTTTAAAATGCAAAATAACAACCTTAACTTGGATTTAAAGCGAAAATAAAACTAAACCGGCTTTTGATGGTGAAAATTAATTGTTAACTAGTAATAATTTTGAGTCATTGTCATAATTATAAAATCATTTATTGACAAGTTGATCATTGTTAAATGATACGGAAATATACTCGAGAGAGTTACCTAGATACAAATAAACTTGTTTTCATTCCATATAGCTTACACAAGGTATAAATTGTGCCATTGCCGAGACTTTTGCTCAACACATAGATATAAGAGTTGATCTATATATGGAAAATTTGTAATGCATAGAGACATAAGAGTTGGTATCTGAAAATTGTTATACTATTGGTTTATTTCTTTTAGGCAACTGGATATGTTTTGACTATGATAGAATATTCCACAAGTGAGAAATAATACTGGTTTATTTTCACAGGTCGGTTAATTAAATTCGAATAGCCAAAGATGATTAAAGTTGTAGTTTTTGTTTTTGTTTTTTTTTTTCTTTTGTAGTTTTGTTTTTTAGAAGATTGTCGTATAAGAATTTGAAGCCTAATATTGTTATGAGGACTATTTTACTAAGCATGTCCATTCGCAAAGTTATTAGAATCCGATGCACCCAAGAAAGAAAAAGGAGACGGTCAGGTTGACCCGAAGAACATAATTAGTACGTAGTAGGTAAGTTTGGGACATTATGTAGCAATTTTGTAACAGTATGTAACTGAGAATCAAGGTGTAACAAACACTTTAAACTTGGTAAGGGTTTTATTTCTTTTTTCAAACGTTAAGTTATGATAGTAACTTGTTGACATTTTGATCACGAGTTGCTTGAATTGGATACGTTTTCAAATTTCATTTATTATGAAAAAGATAACGGTTCTGATTACAAGGTTAGGTTCACGTGAGACCGAACTGTTTTCGTGAGACCGGTGAGACTAACACTTTGTACATGAAACTTCACAGCAAAAACTGTGAAGGTTAAAAAAATTCAAACATTCATCGTAGAAACATACTAAAAAACATTATCGAGGAAAAAAATAATCCAAAACAAGGTAAAAAACGAAACTTTCACAACTCAAAAAACAGTGAAAGTAACAAATAAATAATTCGAACCTTCACAGCAAAAATGTTGTGAAGGTCAAAAAAAAAATCGAACCTTTGTTGTACAGTCTTTTTACGATGAATGTTCGATTTTTTAATCTTCACAGTGTTTTGTGAATTTAATGTAAAAAATGTTGGTATTACCGGTCTCATGGAAACAACTTGGTTTTACCTTATCTTAATTCTTCGATTACATGTAACTCACTAGTTGTAAAAGTATTAGAAACTAGCATGTTTAAGTGTCAATGGCAGGGGTTGCACTAGTAGTGTGTGAATATATATATATGGGTTTACTTCACCAAAGTGTATCTAACTTGTCACGAAAAGTTATTGTATGTACTGAACTTTCATTTTTACCATTTGGCATATCAAAACTATCAAAACCTACCATTTAATGTATTTCGTGACAAGTTAGATACATTAAATGGTAGGTTTTTATAAAGTTTGATACATACGATGTTATAAGACACTTGAGAGTCACACTTGTGAGGACCTGTAAAACGAACAAGTAAAATAACTCCAGTGTAGAGATGTTAGATTTATAATAGTCAATTATAAATCTATTGGGTGTTTTCTGTAAGAAACTCCAAAGTTAAAGGTTTCTATTATTAATTAAAAGGAATTATATATTTATTAGTTAAATAAATATATAACTGGTTTTAATTAATCAATATATATATATATTAATTATCCTAATATATATTAGTTAAATATATATATATATATATATATATATATATATATATGGAATTAATCTTTTCCTGGTGGAAAAGAAAGATTTTATTTATGGATAATTATTGGAAAAAGGAAACTGAATATGATACAGATACTGTTTGCATCAATATAAATATTCAGTTATGGTTAACCCTTTTTCATTCATTCATTATTCACTCCAACCATAGAAACCGAAAATCTCTCTCTCTCTCTCCCTCGTAATTGACGCCAACCACCAAATCGGAGGAAGTTCGGTTTTTCGTTCGGGTATTCGGGAATTCGGAGTTGTAACCGGCTAGAAGGTCCGTCCGTAGGGTTCATCACGGGTGGATCTAACTCAAGCAATTCAGGTAAACTTTCTAACACCCTATTATATGTACGATTAGATAAACAATAAACGATTGTGTGCTTTTCGGGTTTTTACACTTTTTGCTTTCGCTGATCAAACCAGTTTGGTTTGATGTTCGGATTAACAGTTTGTTTTTCTGAACCGTGACTCGAACCAGTTTGGTCTGAGGTCACACAAAAACCCAACACACACACACACACACACACACATATATATATATATATATATATAAAACCCACCACCACCACCATCCATTTTACCCACACCCACCACCATCTATTTTACCCACCACCAACATCCATGTTACCCACCCACCATCACCACCAATTTTACCTACCACCCACCACCACCACCACAGCACCACCACCACTAGCCGGCGATCTTCTGCCACTAGTCGACGACATAGTTCGGATACATCACCCGTGCGTCCTCGAATAGCTTGTCTTCGTACCTCGACCACGTCGACTCCGCCGCCACCAATCGATGTTCTGATGGTACATGAAATTGGAGAAAACTGAGTTCAATTTTGGGATAGAAATTAGGGGATTTGGTAGAGTTTGAGTGTGGAGATATTCGATGTGAGAATTGTGTAGGTTCTAGATTTTGCCGATAGAGAATTGGGGTGGATTTGGATTTTGATTTGGGGCGATGTATTTGAGGGTTTTTAGGGTTCCAGTAAATGAATTCGTTGTGTTTTAGGATTTATATGTATGTGTGTGTGTGTGTGTGGTGGGTAAAAAGTGGGTGGTGTTAAGGGTGGATGGTGGTTAAAATGGGTGGTGGTGGTAATTGTGGTTATATATATATATGATATATGTTTGTGTATGTGTGTGTGGTGGGGGGTGAGGGGTGGGTTGTAGTGATGGTGGATGGTGGTGATGGTGGGTTATGTGTGTGTGTGTGTGTGTGTGTGTGTGTTTTGTGGGGAAGAAGAAGTGATGAGAGAGAAAAAGACAAAAAAAAGTTGTCCAGATTTGGTCCCTGTGGTCTGTTAAAATGGAAAAAAACGAAATTACTCTCGAACTAACGGCTTCATTTAACAGCCGTTAGTCGGAGGGACCAAAACCGGACGAAATCGCGTACTACGGTGGCAATTTGTATTTTTTAAACTCTAGGGACCAAATTCGTTATTTTTGTCAAACCACAGGGACCAAAAGTGTAGTTTACTAAAAAAAATTGTTTTCATAACAAAATTTTGAATGGAATTTGATCATTTCTAGCTTTAAGAAAAAAAATTATTAAATTACATCATCTAAATTTATAATTAATTGTTCTAAAACACTTCAACAAAATAGACAAAATATTTTTATTGAATTACATCATCTAAATTTATAAAAATGTTTTGAGTAAATTACGAATTTGGTTCTCGTGGTTAGATGGTTTTTATGGATTTAGTCTCTAAACTTCAATAATTACGGATTTGGTTCTTGTGATTTGCAAATTCTATTGAATTTGGTCTCTGGTGGTGCAAGTAGACTTGGACCAAAACCAATAGAATTTGCAAACCACAAGGACCAAATCTAATAAAATTTTTAAATCACAAGGACAAAATCTAATAGAATTTATAAACGACAAGGACCAAATCCGTAATTATTGAAATTTAGAAACCAAATTCATAAAACCCACCAAACCGTAAGTACCGAATCCATAATTTACTCAAATGTTTTTTAGGCTTGGTTTTTTGGGAGCTATCAGTCTAAAATAAATAAAATAGACAAAAGCTCCCAATGTGCATGTAGCACTAGGGAAGTCTAAAATAGATAAAAATCACACATTTGATTTTTTTTATTGCTTTTATTTTAGAAATAAGAACGAAATAATAATCTCTAGTCTAGACAAAAAAGCCGCATTGATTTGACTTCTTTTATTTTCATAACGAGTCAGGTGTGTTAACCATACGAACAACTAGAGATTACTTATCCGCTTTATAACTTTTTATTACTTTTCACTTTAATCTTTGGCTATATAAAGAAGTGTTTAAATGAGAACTGAGAAGTGCTAAAAAACTGTAAAATGGAGAAGTGATTTTCAGCAGTTCATCCGGTCAAAAATTGTGTGCTTTGATCTTCAAAGCTTTGGATAATTCCCCGCATAGGCTGCAGAAGATAAAAGGGTAGTTTCATAACTTTTACAAATAGATGACAAACATATATGAATTTCGTGATTGATATATGAATACACAAGTTCATGTATAAACATATAGTTCATATGCTAATTAGTTAAAAATAGTTAATACGTGAATTACACATATTCATAAATGAATTACATAAGTTTATGTATGAATGTATAATTCATATGTGAATCACTTAAAAATAGTTAATATGTATATGTGTAATTCACATATTAACAATTTTCAACCGATTTATATTTGAACTCTACGTTAATACATAAACTTGTGTAATTCACATACCAATCACGAAATTCATATATGAACTTGTTTATCGTTTATCTGTAAAAGGTACGAAACTAGCCTTTCGTCTTCTATAACCTATGCGATGAATTATCCGGTGTTTTGTGATCTAAGTCGCAATTTTTGACCAGATGAATGGTGAAGATCATATCACTTCTCTACTTTATATATTTTTACCACTTCTCATTTGAACCTTTCGATATCTATCTATCTATATTATCTCCATGCACTCAATAATTTACCCTAAATTAATCTCTTACAAGATAACATAAAAAATCAACTTTTCTTAATAGAATTAAGTTCACGTGATATCAAGTTGTTTCCGTAAAATCGGTGAGACCAAGACAAACACATGAATCTTGACAACAAAATACCGTGAAGGTATAAACATGTGACTATTCATACTAAAACAACTTGCAAAGTAAAAAAAAAATCCAAACAAACCTAAAAAATTCAAACCTTCACAGAAAAAATACTATGAAGGTAAAAAAAAATCGAACCTTCACAGTAAAACACCATGAACATAACATTTAACATTTACAATGTTTTCACCATGAACGTTCAATTTTTTTTTTACCTTCACAATGTTTTGTTGTGAAGTTTCATATGTAAAACTTTGGTCTCATCAGCCTAACGAAAACAGCTTGGTGAACCTGACCCTTCTTAATAATATACTTTGATATACTATTAGGTACATAATACATATCCGATTTGCTCGCTCTTAAAAAAAACATATCCGATTTGCTCAATAATTCTCAAATAATATTTTACAATATCATATAATGACATAAATACATAATAGAGCGGATCCCCTCAATAATTTACTCTAAAATGATATTTCTTTTAAAACATAGCATAAATTTATATCCATGTGATCAATAGCTACTCAACAATAAACCAAAATGTGAAGTGATAAACAATGGTCATCAATTTCATCCCTTGGTCTATAAATAACTTGAATCTTTTGAGTAACATGATATATTTCAAATGGCTACCGGAGTTCAATTCTTCGACCTGATAAACAAAACGCAGATTCCGTCTGTAGGTTTGGGAACATGGCAATCGGAACTTGGTGTTGTTGGCAAAGCTATTTCTACCGCCGTCAAGGTTCGTCCTAGCTCTTTTTCTCTAGCTACTCGTTCTTGCATGTTTATATAGAAAAACAATTGATTATAGTACTGTTAGGGGGAGAAATTTGATTCTGAAACCTTTGAATACTTGGATCTTCTTGACGGATATAATAATCTGTCTTCTTTCTCTCCTATATATAGATTGGTTACCGCCACATTGATTGTGCTCCGGTTTATGGCAACGAAAAACAGGTATGCAACTTTACTCCTCAAGAGTTAAAGATCTATTCCATCATATAAGTTTAAGGAATGGAACTATTGTTTAATATTTCTAAACTAGCAATAGATGTTTTCAACCATGCAAATTTGATGGTACATTGTGCTATTTTCTTGTTAATAAATGATTATTGCATCCAAAACAAACAACAATAACTAAAAAATATGCCATTATTGTTTTCAAGATTGGTGTAGCTCTTAAGAAGCTCTTTGATGATGGCATAGTGAAACGACAAGACATGTTTATTACCTCTAAACTATGGTTTGTTTTAACCATTTACTCTCTCTTTTTTTCGAATTAATTGATTATTTCGAGATTCCACGATTAAAATATTCAAAATCATAAACTTTGTAGGTCTACCGATCACGCCCCAGAAGATGTACCTCTCGCATTAGAGCGGAGTTTGAAAGACTTGCAACTCGAGTATCTTGATTTGTACCTTGTAAGACCAGCTCTAACCATAGTGCAAAAATGGGGATTTGTAGTATGGTGGATTCCAATCACACTTTATATCACCAATTTTTTTGCCGGTTAAAAAATCCTAGAGGAAGAAAACACCAAAGTTGGTGTTGCACTGTTCACCCTGGAAAAGCCCTTGGTCCACTGAAAATCCCCTTTTCTTTATTATATATTCTTAGTTATTACAAATTTGGTGTTATTTTTGGAGTATAATTGGAGTTCAATTTTTTTTGGTGTTAATGGGGCCTATGAATTTTGATGATTTTGGTGTGTGTTTTTGGTGTGATGGGTTGAAGTTGCTCTAAGTGGGCATAATCATGCCTATTTTGCATCTTTATTTCCATTTCTACTTTTTAGTTGTCTTTGTAAGACCTAATAACATCAATGCCAATCTTATTTATTTATTGAAGATCCATTGGCCGATAAGGGCGAAGAAAGGGAGCGCCTGGAGTCCTAAAGCCGGCTTCCACCGTGAAAACTTAATTCCAACGGACATACCTTCCACATGGAAAGCAATGGAAGCACTCTATGATCACGGAAATGCTAGAGCTCTGGGTGTTAGCAATTTTTCTTCGAAGAAATTAGGAGATCTGTTGGAGATAGCGCGTGTCCCCCCTCTCGTAAATCAAGTGGAGTGTCTTCCTACATGGCACCAAACCAAGCTACGCGAATTTTGTAAATCTAAGGGTGTCCATCTTACCGTAAGTAGTAGTCTTCAATTCACAAATTTCATAATACAGAATGTTGTATTATTCACTCTAAATAATACATTGTTATTCAAAGTGAACATGCCACGTGGGTCGTGGCGGCTCGAGTCCTCACATTTACAATGAAAAATGAGTTTCCATTTGAACCTGATCCTATATAGATATATGTATATATTCAGGGATGTGCACCACTTGGTTCTCCTGGCGCGGAATGGCTCAAGGGTTCGGTGTTAGATCATCCGGTTCTAACCATGGTAGCCGCTAAATTAGGCAAGACTCCTGCACAAGTCGCCCTTCGTTGGGGTTTGCAGATGGGTCATAGTGTAATTCCTAAGAGTACGAATGAGGCACATATCAAAGAGAACTTTGATGTGTTCGATTGGTCCATTCCGGATGACTTGTTCATAGAGTTGTCTAAAATTGAGCAGGTAACATTTCTTCTATTGCTTTACGTCTCATCTAAATCCAATGGGAAAGTTACAACTTTTTCACATGTGAATGTTGTTTCTTGTAGGCACGATTTATCAGAGCCGAGTTTTTTATAGATGACACCTATGGCCAGTACAGATCTGTCGAGGAACTTTGGGATGGTGAGATCTAAGAGCATCCATAACGGGAGTTGAATGAGAGTGGTATTAGAGTTCAATGTACCGTGGGAGGAGTTGCATGGATGAGGAGTTCAACACCCATGGAACGGTTGAATGTTGTGGTCCCCATATTTTTTTTATAAATAGATAATGTGTGGAGTGTGAGTGTGAGTGTTAAATAGTAAACTTGTATGGTGAATGAAATAATGATGTGGCACTCCACTCAAAAAGTTCAATGAATTGTGGATGCCTAAGAAGTACGCCAACATACCATTTCAATGTTTCACCATGTATAGAGATGGTAAACAAGATTGCTTTTTTTATGATAAATAAGTGAGATTAAACCCAGTGGCTACAAGGGAGATTGCAGGGATCGAACCCTGAGAGTTACGCCCTCCCAGGTGGTTACCACTACACCACACCCTTTGTGGTTGCGGTTTTAATATCTTCAACTCAACCCAACTCAAACAAAAGTGCAACCCAACCCGTTATCGTTGATCGGTTTGGGCGAGTTGTGGATAAACAAAGTAAAATCGATGTTATGAACATAAAAATGAAGAAAACTTTCTATCTTTGGAATACAATCAATCATTTAAGAGAATATTCGAGTTCATCAAAATAACTAGGTATTACACGTACTTTTGAATAATGTCGTTTACAAGTTCCATTGCTCATTGCTGCCGAGTCGATTTTGCTAACTTATACATATTAAAGAGAATTACAAAATAATTTTAGAGAATCCGCTAAAGCTTATCGGGTTGGTCGGTAACATTGGATGTAACCTAATTTCAACCCAATAGGTTCGGTATGCTCTATTTTTTATGGATTATAAGTCAATTTATATCAGGTTGATTCTTTTTGGGTTTACAAGTTGAATTAACCGGATTGATTGGTTATTTGAACACCCCTACAATAAAGATGTCAATTTAAATTAATCTCTAACTTCAACTTTTACGATGATAGTAAAATATTTTACCAACCGAACAAAGTTGATGCCAATTTAATTGATACCGAATTAGTTGGTAGACGGTATATAAGAGTATACAGACAGAAAGGCATTAAAGGTAGGTGGTGAAACCACCACGTCTTGGATAATAAAAAGTCCACTCCCACAAGGTGTTGGTTAATACCACGAAAAACTTGATGCGTGGATAGTGACATGTGGGACATTTTTTTTTTTTTTTGTCTTTTACTTTAAGGTGAGTCACATAATTTGATGTGGTGGAAAGTGACCTCGTATGTACGTTTGAGTGATAAGCTGGATGGTGAAAGCGATAAACTAAGGTGTAAAAGTGAAAAATTGACCTGGCTACGTGACTATAATAGTTGTGGAGCGTGTTCATCGTGGGCTGTGTCTAGCAAACTAGCTGATAAACTAGAAGTTAGATTATTAAGCTGGTTAGACTATGTTTGGCAAACTAGCTGGTAATTGATAAGCTAGCTTATGAACAAGTTATGTTTGGCAAAAACTAGCTTATGATTATGTAAAATGACCAAAAATGATATATTTAACTTTAGTAACTAATATTAATTAGAGTATAATTAAAAATACTACAAAAAACTCTCAAAGAGGTACCACAATGGGCCGGCAAGGGGAGCGGCAAGGCTTCGGTACCGATTGGCAAGACCGTCAACACAACCATGGTTGAGTGGCAATGAGTGAAATCGGCATGGTCATGCCAACTCTTAGACCTCTCTCTCTCCTTTCTCTTTTTTTTTTTTTTTTTTTGACAAAAAAGGTTGATACCGGCAACTCTAACCGGCCCACAACGACTCCCAATTTCGTAATGTGGGCATGCCTGCAAAAGCAGTGTCGATGGTCTATTAACATTTTAGTGTGCCTCTGGTGGTCCGTTGCGTGAACGATGGTGGACCATTAATTAATTTAGCCTCAAAATTATCGTCTCTGCGTCTTCCTCTTTCTTTATAATCAATCAATCCTCTTAATAATTATTTGTTTTGTCTACTGTTAGCTGAGCTCTGAAAATGGCGACTAGAATTGAATCCTTCGATCTGATAACCAAATCGCAGATTCCGTCGGTAGGTTTGGGAACATGGCAATCGGAACCTGGTCTTGTTGGCCAAGCTGTTTCTGCCGCCATTAAGGTTAGCTTATCTAGATAGCTTAATTATCCCTCTTTCTCTACTACTAATTGATTACAATAATTGATATTATTACTTCATCTACTAATTTCATCAATCAATGGAGTTAGTTAGTTAATTATGATATTGATGAATTGCTTTCTCCTTGATTTGCTGCTTTTGCTGTTTTCTTCGGTGAATTGTATGTGTGTGTGTGTGTGTGTGTTAGTGTAGATCGATATGAGGAATGAAATGATGAAATTAGGGATGTAAATGAGCCGAGCTAATCGAGAGACCCGAGCTCGGATAATTAAAAGCTTGAAACGAGCTTGAAACGAGCTCGAACCTAAAACAGGGCTAGTTTGCTAAAACGAGCCGAGCTCGAGCCTCAAAATCAGAGATCGTTTAGGCTCACGAGCTTAAACGAGCTTCACGTATAATATTATGTATTTTATATTTTACTTTTTTTATTATTATGTATTTAACATATATAAAAAAATCGATATTTAAAGCACATCCTCAGAATTAGGCTCATGAAGCAACAGCGCATTAGCAAGCCAAGCTCAAGTTTCTATAGTTGTAAGAGAGCCTGGCTCGATTAGCTTAAAGCTCGGCTAGGCTCGGTTTGTATACATCCCTAGATGAAATAATTAGCTTGAAATAAACACTATCAGGATTTGACAATGAGTTGGGTGGTTTTTGTGAACTATATTTTTGTATCTATAAATCCTTATTTCTAGAACTCTAGAATGTATATGCAATTCTTTTTTACCCACTCGAGTGTATAAAATTATGGCTGGAATAGTATGCAGACATGAAACATGATAGGACTAGACTCAACATGACCGATTAAATGACCAATTTACCCTAGCAAGGTTTTTAGTGTTTCTTATACAAATAGTCAATCTAAATAAAGATTAACAAAAACACAAAAAACAACAGTCTATGTATCAACTAAACTATGACCAAATATATGTTATAAAGTCTTAGCTTTCAAGATAAACGGTAGCAATTTACATTCTCAGTTAGGTTTCCGAGGGTTTTGGGTATGAAATGGTGCCCCCGAAAATTAAAATCGGGCGTGAAGGATTTCGGATTTTGGGCCATGCCAAATTCGGATTTAATCGGTCAAAGTTCGGGTTTTAGCGTTATATGGTATCTTTTCCCTTTCCTTTTCCCATCAAATTAGTAGAAAATAGAAATTGTATGCAACAAAAAATTAAAGATGAACATATATATTTTAAGTAACAAGATTTGAATATAGAAAACTATCAAATGAAAAATCTACTCATATATTAGATATAATGGTTATAAATTTAATCCAAATTTCAAACGTTAAAGGTTAAACTGAACATCTATACTAATAAGAATAAAGTTCAAACCTCAAGGAATTACATAAAAAGTTACAAAAAATATTAATAAAAGGTTTTATTCTAGTTTCGGGTGGGTATGAGTGATGGGTTTGGAGACCTTACCCGAACCGAGTAACCTTCCCAAAAAGTCGAGTTTTGGAGATCGGGTTATGTGGGTCTGGTAGATTCGGGAGTTTTCAGATCAGATTTTTCGGATTTGGTCGGGTTTTGCTCACCCCTAAATTCATGAGACAATTATCATGAAAGAGAAGAGCAATTTGTATCTTGAGGGGTATAATGGTACATCAGACCTTGTTTTACTTAGTTCCAGGGGGTAAGAGGGAACAAGCTTGATTTTAATTTTTAACTGTCCCATCCTGTTTTACTTACCAAACGTATCCTAAAAGGCAACTTCTGAATTGCGAAGATGGGAATCTCATTTGGTAAAAAAGGTCTTCATCCTAATGGTTCTAAAAAACCCCTCTAAATGATTTTGTATCTTGGTACCCCTTAACCATTCAACGCCCTAATTTCATTCCAACCAACCATATTTCATCTTGCACTATATCATATCATTCTGACCACTTAATCATCCTGCACATAATCATTCAACAACTGCTAAACAACCCATATTATCATTAACAATCGTACGATGCGTGTTATCTTCTCATCGTGTTTCTTTCGTGCAGATCGGATACCGCCACATCGATTGTGCCCAAGTTTACGGCAATGAAAAAGAGGTATGCAACTTTACAGAAATGGAGAATTATATTTGTTTAGAATGTAGAACAACAATGGAGAATTACATTTGCATACCCTCTTTATAGTCCAAAATAGAAAACAACTTAATTCTACCATTATGGTTTTCAAGATTGGTGTAGCTCTGAAGAAGCTTTTCGATGATGGCGTGGTGGAACGACAAGATCTGTTTATTACCTCTAAACTCTGGTTCGTTTTAATCCCATTTCGCTTGACTTTATATCATTTGGTTCGATTAAATATTCAGTATCCTAAACATTAAAGGTGCAACGACCATGCCCCGGAAGATGTACCTTTGGCATTGGAGAGAACTTTGAACGACTTGCAGCTTGACCATGTTGATTTGTACCTCGTAAGTGTGCAAAATGCCAAAATTTTTACCCTCTTTATTCTGCAAAAACGACATGTTTACATATTAACCAACAAATCTCATCATTTCTATTTCAAGATTCACTGGCCAGTACGAACAAAGAAGGGGGCTTCTGGGTTCAAACCCGAAAATTTCATTCCAACCGATATACCCGCCACATGGAAAGCAATGGAAGCGCTCTACGATTGTGGCAAGGCTCGAGCTTTAGGTGTCAGCAATTTTTCTTCGAAGAAACTGGGAGATTTGTTGAAGGTAGCACGAGTTCCACCTGCTGTGAACCAGGTGGAGTGCCATCCTTCGTGGCAACAGACCAAACTGCGGGAGTTCTGTAAATCCAACGGTGTTCATCTCTCTGTAAGTGGGATGAAACGAAACTTCAAATTCACAAATATTCACTTGTGAATATTTTTGTTGTATCTGTTTCTTGCTACTTGGTTTCACATTGCTAATTCGTTTTGAAAATATTCAGGCGTATTCACCACTTGGTTCTCCTGGCACGAAATGGCTCAAGAGCAATGTACTTCAGCATCCCGTTTTGACAATGGTTGCAGAGAAATTGGGCAAGACGCCTGCACAGGTGGCCCTCCGGTGGGGTTTGCAGATGGGTCATAGCGTACTACCCAAGAGTGTGACTGAATCACGAATCAAAGAGAACTTTGCCGTTTTTGATTGGTCTATTCCTGATGACTTGTTCGCAGAGTTGTCTAAAATCGAGCAGGCAAGATTTCTTCTCTTGCTTATTTTTCTAAGTTTTCTTATAATCCATCATTTGATGTAAAGAATTCAATTCCTCACATGTGAATGTTGTTAACATTCAATTCTTCACATGCGAATGCTACTACTGTCTTGCAGGCACGACTTATCAGAGGTGATTTTCTCGTCGATGAGACCTACAGCCAGTATAAATCCGTCGAGGAACTCTGGGATGGCGAGATCTGAGAAGTAGGTGAACGTAAACGATTCAAGTTGTGTTTATTTTTGTTAAAAACAATGCAAATAAACCAGGATTGATGTGCATGGATGGCATATTTTTCTTGACAAAATTCTGGAATCATAGGACATTTGGATGTTTACTCTGATGGCATCATGGTTTAGGAAGTTGGTTGTTTTCTTTTAATATGTGGAAGTTATGCATTTGGTACGTCAGACAGGAGATAATAAAAATTTGTTGTCTCACGTTTGACTCAAGGAGACTGTGATGGAATGAGAGAGTGACACAAAAATGTATGTTTTTTGTCCCACTTAAATTGGTTAAAATTGACGAATTACTAATAAGGTTGAGATGTAGGAAGATCCGACCTCTGTCTAAAAAAGTAGGGTGGCTGTACGTCAAAGAGTATGAGAAATATGTCATCCATAAAGATATAGCATAAAGTGAACAAAACATGAAAAACATACCACATAAGCCCTTACACTAGAAATGGAGTTTTTTTTTTTTTTTTTCCTTTAAATAAACCTATTTAAGTATACTTGTATCGTTTATAATTATTTTGAAGAAAATAATTATTATAATCATTTGATAAATACGAATTCACCTCTTAACCACAATCTTGTTCATTATCTCAAAATAGCTATTAATATTGTCCACCATAACTCGTCTCAGGCGAGTTATGGTTTTTTCCCCACTTTTTTACTCAAACTCGCCCACATGAAACTCGTCCCGGACGAGTTATGAGTTTCTTTTACACATTTGGTCCCTGATGCTCCCTTAAAAATTCAATCCAATTGGTCCCTTAACATAACTCACCCCACCATAACTCGCTCGGGCGAGTTTCATGTGGGCGAGTTTGAGTAAAAAAGTGGTCGGCCGTGGTGGATTCTGCTGGAAAGTTGGTGTTTGGCCGGAAAAACCATAACTCGCTGGGGAGAGGGGGTTGAGTAAAAAAATGGCCGGCGGTGGTGGATTCTCCCCGGTGTTTGGCCGGAAAAACCATAAGTCGCCCGGGCAAGTTATGGTGGGGTGATTTAGCCAATATTTAGTATAAGGGAAAATTTCATCTATGTCCTTAAAAACTTGGGATATTACGCATATATCCTTGTAAACTTTAATATTACGTCTACATCCTTCTAAACTTCAATAACTCTCGTATATATCCTTCTCCTTAAATTAAGAATATTTTAAATATTTTAAAATACAAATAATATTGCCTAAATTAAATTTAATTTGTAAAGTACCTAACTACCCTTTCTAATTTCCAACCAAATAACAAAATCAATTCTCAAAGTGGATTATCAGGTTCACGTCGTCTACCTCCAAATCCATTTGTACTCTCCTTCCAATTCGATTATCAGCAACCTTGGAAAATTCAATCTCCTTCAAATTCGATTTCACTCCAATTCAATTCCTTCAAATTCGAATTTCACTCCAATTCAATTCCTTCCAATTTGATTTCACTCCAATTCAATTCCTTCCAATTCGATTTCACTCCAATTCAATTCCTTCCAATTCGATTTCACTCCAATTCAATTCCTTCCAATTCGACTTCACTCCAATTCAATTTTACTCCAATTCGATTTCAAGGTGTTAATACGGTTGCCTACCAATTCGATTTCAAAGTAAGCTGTTGACGGAAACTGATTGTGATTTCAAAGTGTTACTGGCAGGTATGCAACATAAGGGAACTGATTGCAATTATGTACTGAATCAGAACTTTGTGGTTTGATTTGTTTAAATCTGAATTGGTGGTTTGATTTGGTTATGCAAAATTAGTTGATGATTTTCTTACAACATGGGTGTAAAATGGGTGCTTTTACAGTGGGTTTTTTTTTGGTTTTATTTGGCTTTTTTTTGGTTGTCACCTGTCATGTCGGTCGGACTGTTTCATAGTGGCTTTTTTTGTTTCTATTTGATGATATTGGTTTTCCATTGGAAATAAAAACAAGTTTTTTACTTTTTTGGAGTAAATGAATTACATCTCTTCAAGAGTCTCCAGTGATGC
The DNA here is from genome assembly GCA_030169165.1 of Centaurea solstitialis. Lineage (NCBI taxonomy): Eukaryota > Viridiplantae > Streptophyta > Magnoliopsida > Asterales > Asteraceae > Centaurea > Centaurea solstitialis. The sequence goes on from CM058044.1 coordinate 44,784,829, forward strand.
AGCCTTTAGAACCCATATGGGATGAGTTTGAGTTGGGAAACAAGGTATCACTTCCTCTTTAATATATAATAATTATTTAATTGTTTTCTTTCAGGCTTGCGATTCAAATTGTTATGTTTGATTGCATTTAGAGTGCAATCACCCTTTTGACAAGGTATCACTAAGCTCTTACCGGTTAAGAGTTGTCGATCTCACTTACCGGGTAGAAGTCTCGGCTATTAGTCGATGGCATCGTTTGCTGTTAGTTGATGTTAGTCGATTGGAGAAATGGATTGGATAAATCTATTTTGATGTTAATCGATTGGAGAAATCGATTGGGAACTTGATTGATGTTAATCGATTGGAGAAATCGATTTGGATTTTCTGTTTTGATTTACAAGGATTATATGCATAATATCTCAAGTTTTTAAGGACATAGATGAAGTTTTCCCAAAATAGGATTACAATCAAATGAAGACTTCTATTCACATATACTTCATTAACAGATGTGTTTAATTCATCCCCATTCATGGCCAAAGTTTAGCATTTTGTGTCAAAAAAGATAGATTGTGCTAAGTATTTAGGCTGTGTTTGACAAAAATAAGCTCGCTGATAAGCTAGTCATCCAAACATGTGCAATAAGCTAGCTTATTGACACGTTAGTTGGAGTAGCTTCGTGGAAGTTTTTTGTAGCTTCTTTCAAACATAATTTGTTCATGAGCTACTAATTAGCTTATCAATCAACCGCCGCTTATCAGCTAGTTTGCCAAAACATAGCCTACTTTTTGTAGATAAAGAGTTCATATGAAATCATAACAGAGAACTGGGTCATTACAAATATGTGGATATCGATAACAACTCGAAGAAAGGAGATCAAATTTTTTTTTGAACAACATCAATACCATTTTATTACCAAACAGAAACCAAATACAAAAAACTTGATACCAAGATCAAAGGAAACCCAACTCAATTGTACACAAAGTCCACGAGCAGGAAACAAAAATTCCACTAACACATCACAAAAAACAAAATCACCAAATCAATTGAGGCTACAACTAAAAGGGAAGAAGTTGCCAATCAACTACAGAGGGTTTAAGAGGGGGATAAACCCAACAGGGATTAACAGAAAGCCCCTGATCCAATCTGGAACTCCAACCTTCACCCAGAAAAGAGAAAACATCGACATACTGCTTCTAAAACGCCACCAAGTCCAAACTCGATCCGTCATTTTGTCTTTCTCGATATGTTGTAGCTAACGTAGTAGACCTGAAACCACCTCCACAAAGCGCCATCTTCTGGCGATTTTCGCAACTGACTGCTGTCTCTCAACCTGCTTCACCCGGAAGAAAAGAGATCGATAACAACTCAATTTTAAAGGTCGATTTCAGAGATAGATTTCAGAAAATTGCAAAATCTGTAATGGAGGTCGATCAAAACATGGATTTCAGAAGTTGATTTCAGAGGTTTTTGATCAGATGGAGGTCGATTTTAGAAAATTGCAGAATCTATAACGGACGTCGATTTCAATGTCGCCGATCAGAATGGAGGTCATCGTCGATTGCAGAGGTCGCTGATCAGAATGGAGGTCATCGTCGATTGCAGAGTCGCCAATCGGAATGGAAGTCGTCGTTGACAAAGAAGAAGGAGATCGTCTTATTGTTTGCCATTAAGTCTGCAATTTTTGGATGGAATAAGATTGACTTTAGGATTGAAAATTAGAAAGGGTAGTTAGGTAATTTATAAAATAAATTTAATTAATAGATAATAGTTTATATATTTTAATGTTTTAAATATAATAAAATTAGGGAGAAGGATATATATATATGAGAGTTTTAAAGGTTTAGAAGGATATATATGTAGTTTTAAAGTTTGTAAGGATATATACGTAATATATCAAGTTTTCAAGGATATAGATGAAATTTTCCCTTAGTATAATTGATGGATATATAATATAAGATTTTACATATCAATTATAATTGATTAATACTTATATTAAAAAAATAGCATCTTGACATGATTGTTCATTACGGATGCGTTTGATACACTGGATAAGATAAAATAGACAAGAAGATGGAACATTGTTTCATGTTTGGCAGAACTTTTATATGGAACAGACAGGAACAAAGTGGAATAAACTTGTTCAACCCCTACCTATAGAACAACCTAGAACACAACATAACATCAAACTAAAACATAACTCTCTTCTAAAACATCAAATATGTCTTCTTATTTACATTTTTATTTGTTTTTTAAATTTTATTATTGTACTTTATACTTTTTAAATTTTCATCTTTATTGTCTTAAAAGTGTTACTTTTATACGATCACTATATTTTTATTAATTTATATATAATTTATTAATATATTTTTATTAATTTATATAATTTATTAAATATTAATAATAAAAATATATAGAAAAAGTATAAAATAAAAATTAGAAACTAACTAAAACCTTTTATTTCTATATTGTATTATAAAAATATTTATTTTACTGCAAGTTAATCAATTACATAGCTAATAAAATTATATAAACAACCCATTCGAGATAAGCAAGTCTTTTCATGTGTTCTATTCTGTCCAATCCTATCTTACCAAACACCGAACAACTATTCTTTCTATCCCAATCTAGTTTTATCCATTCCAATCATGTTGTGTCCAGTCCAGTTCGGTCCAGTACTCTCAGTTCTGTTATGTTATGTCAGGATACGAGAATGGACCATGCATGAACGACGGTGGACCATAAATTAAGCTCCAAGGTTATCGTCAGTTTCATCTGTGTTTTCCTCTATTTGTATAATCCTCCTAATACTTTTCTTCTTCTTCTTCTTCTAGTGTTAGCTGAACTGAAAATGGCGACTGGAATTGAATCCTTCAATCTGATAACCAAATCGCAGATTCCGTCGGTAGGTCTCGGGACATGGCAATCGGAACCTGGTCTTGTTGGCCAAGCTGTTTCTGCCTCCGTTAAGGTTAGTTAGATAGATAGCTTAATGAATTTATTACAGTGTTCGGTGTCGTTTTTTTTAAAAATATCATCTTAAAACCTCTTAAGTTTGAAAATTAAGAGGTTTGTAGACTTAAAGACTGTTTGTTTTATTTTTAAGATAAAGTCCAGAAAACCCCTTATCTTCCTCTGAAGTTTTAAGAGGTTTACCATCAACCTCTTATTTTTTAGATGTGAAATCAGACTTCAGACCTTTCAAAAAACAAACAACGCCCTAGGCATTGTTTGGTAAAACTAAAGTAGCTTATAAGCTAGCTTATTTTTTGTGCACATGTTTGGATGGACAAAAAGTAGCTTATAAGCTAGCTTTAAGAAGCTTTTTCCAATTATACCCTTATTAATATTAATTATTATATCTTAATATACCCCTTTTGGTCATTTTACATACCCATAAGCTAGTTTTTGCCAAACATAATTTGTTCATAAGCTAGCTTATTAGCTATCAGCTAGTTTACCAAACATCGCCTTAGTGTAAATCGATATGACGAATGAAATGATGAAGTAATTAGCTTGAAATAAACGCTATCAGGATTTGACGACGAGTTGGGTGGTTTTCGTGAAACAATATATGTATAAATCGTATTTTTTGTATCTAAATAAATGGTTATATATGTATAAATGGTATTTTTGTATCTAAATATAAACTCTAGAATGTATAGGCAATTTTTTGTTACCCTTATTTGGCAAAAAAAAGGTCTTACTCTTGGGCTGCGTTTGAGAAACTAGCTGATAAGGTAGCTGGTAGCTGATAAACTAGCTGTTAATAAGCTAGTTAGTAGCTGATTAGCTAGCCTACGAATAAATTATGTTTGACAAAAACTAGGTTATGAGCATGTTAAATGACCAAAAAGGGTATCTTGGAGTATAATAATAAATATTAATAAAGGTATAATTGGAAAAAAAAACTACAAAAAGCTCATGAAACGCAACTTTAACTAGCGTTTCAATAAGCTAGCTTATGGTCCATCCAAACATGTACTAGCTTATAACCTAGCTTATTTTTGCCAAACACAGCCTATATCATAAGAGTCAATTAATCATTCTGACCACTTAATCATCCTACACATAATCATTCGGCAACTGCCAAACAACCCCTTACAAATTATCATTAACAGTTGTACGATGCGTGCTATCTTTTCATCATGTTACTTTCGTGCAGATTGGATACCGCCATATCGACTGTGCCCAAGTTTACGACAATGAAAACGAGGTATGCAACTTTACAGAAATGGAGAATTACATTTGTTTAGAATGTAGAACAACAATGGGGTGCATTTAGCCCTCTAGCGTGTAGCTCAGTAGGCAATGGGATGGAACTATTTGGATCAAATAACGGGGTGACTGTTCCTATCTAGATTGTTGCTATACAATTATATTACTTTTAGGCACCATATAAGCTGCTAAAAATTGATGCTGATGACCTTTTTGCCCTTTCTTGTTATATTTGGTGACATCAAGTAACAAAGACTCCTTAAACCTATTCTTGCATACCCTTTAGTCTCTTTTTGTAGTCCAAAACAAAAAATAACTCAATTCTGCAATCATGGTTTTCAAGATTGGTGTAGCTTTGAAGCAGCTTTTCAATGATGGCGTGGTGGAACGGCAAGATTTGTTTATTACCTCTAAACTCTGGTTCGTTTTGATCCCATTTCGCTTAACTTCATGTCATTTCGTTCGATTAAGTATTCAGTATCCTCAACGTTAAAGGTGCAACGACCATGCCCCGGAAGATGTACCTTTGGCATTGGACCGAACTTTGAATGACTTGCAGCTTGACTATGTTGATTCGTACCTCGTAAGTGTGCAAAATGCCAAGTTTCATACCCTCTTTGTTCTGCAAACGACATATTTACATATTAACCAACAAAATTTATCATTTCTATTCCAAGATTCACTGGCCAGTACGAATAAAGAAGGGGGCTTCTGGGTTCGACCCCGAAAATTTCATTCCAACCGATATACCCGCCACGTGGAAAGCAATGGAAGCGTTCTATGATTGTGGCAAGGCTCGAGCTTTAGGTGTCAGCAATTTTTCTTCGAAGAAATTGGGCGATTTGTTGAAGGTAGCGCGAGTTCCGCCTGCTGTATGTCAGGTGGAGTGCCATCCTTCGTGGCAACAAACTAAACTGCGGGAGTTCTGTAAATCCAACGGTGTTCATCTTTCCGTAAGTGGGATGAAACTTCAAACATTCACAAACTTTCACTTGTGCATATCGTGTTGTATCTGTTTCTGCTACTTGGTTTCACGTTGCTAATTCGTTTAAAATATTCAGGCGTATTCACCACTTGGTTCCCCTGGCACGAAATGGCTCACGAGCAATGTACTGCAGCATCCCGTTTTGACAATGGTTGCGGAGAAATTAGGCAAGACGCCTGCACAAGTGGCCCTTCGTTGGGGGTTGCAGATGGGTCATAGCGTACTTCCAAAGAGTACAAATGAAGCACGTATGAAAGAGAACTTTGCCGTTTTTGATTGGTCCATTCCTGATGACTTGTTCGCAGAGTTGTCTAAAATCGAGCAGGCAAGATTTCTTCTCCTGCTTACTTCATATAATCCATCATTTGATTTGATTCATCTCAGTTCTTCACATGTGAATGCTACTTTAATTCAATTCTTCACATGTGAATGCTGCTAACGTTCAATTGTTCACATGCGAATGCTACTACTTTCTTGCAGGCACGACTTCTCAGAGGCGAATTTCTCGTCGATGAGACCTACAGCCAGTATAAATCCGTCGAGGAACTCTGGGATGGCGAGATCTGAGAAGTAGGCGAACGTAAAGGATTCTAGTAGTGTTTATTTTCGTTAAACAATGCAAATAAACCAGGATTGATGTGCATGGATGGCATATTTTTCTTGACAAAATTCTGGAACCATAGGACATTTGGATGTTCACTCTGGTGGTTTAGGAAGTTAGTTTTTTTTTCTTTAAATATTTGGAAGTTAATGCATTTGGTACGTTGGACAGGAGGTAATAAAAATTTGTTGTCTCACGTTTGACTCAAGGGATATTGAGATGGAAGAAGAAAGTGACACAAAAATGCATGTTTTTTGTCTCACTTAAATTGTTAAAACTGATAAATGCTAATAAGGTTGAGATGTAAGAAGACCCGACCTCTATCTAAACATGTTGCATCCATAAAGATATAGCATAAATTGAACAAAACACGAAAAAACATACCACATGAGACCTTACACTAAAAATAGACTTTTTTTAATAGATATATTTAAGTATCTTCTTGACTTGTATCGTTTATAATTATTCTATTGCAAAATAAACATTAAAAGACACTCTTGCTTTTTAATATTTTGTCTTGTACTATACCAATATTGATAATATCCGGCTCTTCTTCATTTTGTGTTGTCACATAAACACACACATATAGATAGATGATTATATGTGTATATGTGTATTTATTTGTCATTGTGTATGTATGTATGTTTAAAACTTGTTATAATAAAAATTATACAACTATTTGTATAATTATATTTAAGGATGACTTAAAATGGTATTATTTTAGTGATATCTCTAAACCATAATATCAAACTCATATTTGTTAATTGATGACAATATGACTCGATGATCTAGAATTTGTCTAGGGCTTAGCGGGCCCATCAGACTCCCTATGACTTATGAACTCTTCAGGGGTTTGGATTAAGGGTGCGTTTGGTAGAGAGAACAGAACAGAACAGACAGGAACAAGAGTTCCTATCCCATGTTTGGTATGCTTTTAAGTAGAATAGAACAGAACTAGGTAGCACTGAGGTGGAACAGGCTTGTTCCTTCAAAATAGCTGGAACAAACTAGAACAAGGAACATAATTACTAAAATACCCTTATTTTAACCTATTATCACCTACATATTCACACACCTCCATCTTCTTCTTCAAACTCTATACTTCCATACCTCCACCTTCTACCTCCATCTCCAACCTCCAACGTCCACCTCCACCTCCGCCACCGCCGCCACCGCCACCACCTGCGACAGTGGCTCCACCACCACCGCCACCACCTGCGACGGCGACTCCAACACCACCGCCACCACCTGCGACGGTGGCTCCTCCCTGCCTCTCCACCGCGACCTTCTCCCTCGACGACGCCGGCGACCACCTCCCTCGACGACGCCGGCGACCTCCTCCCTGCCTCCCCATCTTGAATCGACCTACACTCTCAAAAACCAAATCGATGTGTTTTTGAAAATCGAAAGCTGGTCTGAAAATGAAATATGTTCCAAATCTATGTGTTTCTGAAAATCGATTTCTGTATAAACATCGAAATATGTTGATGTTTCTGCTTGCAAAATCATATTCGATGTGTTTTTGGAGATGATTTTATGTAAAAATGGTGTTAATTTTGGAAATGATTTGATGTAAGGATGCTGTTAATTTTGAAAATGAATTGATCCAAATATGTTAATTTGTGTAAAGATGGTGTGAATTAGAAAGAAATCAATATGTTTTTGGAAAACAGAAGGTGTGTTGACTATGATTTGGTAAAAAGATGGTGTTAATTTTTGTTAACACGTATTATTTGGTAAAAAAAACTTTAGGGGTAAATTGGTCATTTAACCTGGCTTGTTCTGTTCTGTTCCGTAGGTTATGTTTTACCAAACGCTGAACAGCTGTCCTGTCCTGTCCTGTCCAGTCCTGTTCTGGCTTGTTCTGTTCTGTCCTGTCCCGATACCAAACGCACCCTAAAGGAACAATGATTATGGGTTATCTCTTCTTTAGTGGCTGCTTTTACTTCTTGTTTCTCCAGTGACGAAGATATTTCAGTTACAAAAATAAGAAGAGGTTACGAGGGCGACAATGAGGTTAGGGAATAACATAATAGGAGGACGATGATGGTGCCCTTGAATACAATAATATCATGAATAACAATAAAAGGGAAGGGCCGGTAGCAGCACTCAACAGAGAGGAAAACAAAACGGTTTTGATATTGTCTTTTCTCCCTCGATTCGCTAATCACACTTGTATACAAGATTCATATACTTACTAGCTAACCCTTTTTAGAAATATTATAAAACGACATAAATGCCATCAACTAACGACATTACAAGTCTACCTATCAAACGTGCCAGGACATTAGTTTCAAAGCAAAATACCTATCAAACCTGCCATCCTAAAACTGTTTACTTGACGACTTTATTAACTTTCTTAATAAATCTTATGAATCAAAAATATTGTTTACTTTAATAAGCAATAAAAGTTTAAAACGTGTATATATAATAATTTTATAATCCTTTTTAATTTTTTATTTATTTAAAAATTTATCTTATAATTAACCACAAGGCTGTGGCATACTGGTTAAGGTCTGTGGGGGAAGTAGCTAGTTAACCCTTCTATGTTCTATCCCATGTTTGAATCCAGACACTTCTAGATTATGGCCATTGGGGATTAACTCAGGACAACATGTTTTAGCTGTCGGTGAGGCCATTGGGGATTAACTCAGGACAACATGTTTTAGCTGTCGGTGAACTTTACCGGGATTAGTCGTGGCAAAGCCTCAAATATCTTTTTTTTTTTTAATTATCTTATATTTTACATCAAAAATGAAATTAAATTATTTAACCCAAAATTTTCCAAACACACCGATTATGCTATGAAAGCTTACCAGGTTTACGGAAGAGAGAAAACGTAGCCATAGTCATCTTCCAAACCAAACCCTAGACCTCTGATCGCTTCTCTATTCTCCATCTTCTTGTCATCCTCCACCAAATCATGGGTTCAGGTGAGGTTTTACTTTGCTTAATTGCTTCAATTCCACTCACTTAATCATTCATCTGCACTTTCGATTACTAGCGAAACTAGGTTTTTTCAATTTAATGCGTTTTGCACTCTTTGCAAACTTTGTAACGATGTTTTTTTCTTTCGTTTAGATGCAGACATGGAGGATTATGGATTCGAGTACTCCGAGGAAGAACCTGAGGAGCAGGATGTAGATATTGAGAACCAGTATTACAATTCTAAAGGTTTTGAATCAGTGAATCCCCCTTTTTAGTAGTTATAGTTAAATTTTATCTTCAAAAGTGATTTATACTTGTATCATTGCTATATGTTAGTAAATCTTAATCAATTGTTAGTACTTTCTCCAATCTAAAAAAAGAGAGCTAAACATTGACTTTTGATAATGATGTGGAATAGTATGTTATAGTTTCAACTTATATGAACTGCAACTTTTTGTTAGTGTTACTCACCTGCATTCTTCAAATCAAATATGTATAGTGGCTGCATCATTGTGTGCTTAGATGCAGTTAAATAGTGCAAAGGAGTTGGCGTATGATAGCAGTTTGAGGAATGATCCCATATATGTTTTGCAACTTTTGGGGAATTGCTTATTTATATAGTTTCTCTTTGGTTGTTTTGGTTTGTGTTATTGGTGGTCGACGCTCTGGCTATATTGTTTATCTTTTTAGGATGTGTTGTGGTTATGCCTAGGTCATAGCTGTTATTGTACAAGTTTAATGCTGCCACCTATGTATTATTACGATTCCATCCTACAACTGAATTGTTAGAGCAGTTTCAGTTAAAGCTGTTATTCATGTTATATGAGATTTCTGCACTTCGTGTTTCTGTGTTTTGTATGATTTCACATTTTGATGGTATGTTGTTTGAGTAGATCAGCTATTTTATTGTGCTGGGTGATGAGTCATGACTCATGAGGTTAGTTTACTTCTTTGTGATCAGTAAGTAATAGGTCTGTTAGTGAGCCATTTATAAGTGTGATACTTAAGCAAAAGAAATGAATTAATTTTATACTTGCTCTAAAGAAAATTAGATGCCTGCTTTTCATCTGAGAAAACTAGAATTACTTCTAGTAATTCTGCATATCTCCCAATCAGTCTTGTCAACCGTGATAATTTTTTGTAATGATATTAACTAATGTGAAGCAATGACTTTCTCTCACTTTTCATGGTCTCTCATGTTTTCTCAGTAAATCATGCATTAGTTTTGCATTTTTGTATGTGATGTCATGATGGTTTGTTTGTGCCAACACTTGTGATGCCAAATTTGTTAGATGAGATGATGCTTTGGAATCTATAGGGAAATGAGTAGTTATGTATAAAGGATATTGTCAGAATCACGAATGAACAATGTGCATTAATGGCATGTACAACCTTAAATGAAAACACTCAGTCACTTGGGAATGGCTTAGAAACTCTAGACTAGTATGGAATGAAAGAAAATGGTCTTGTCTCATTGGTAGAAAAATGAAGCTAGTGAAAAAGAGTGGCTTCAATGACTTTTTTATAAAAAGTACTACTGAATGTTCAATTATTGAGGGTTGTAGAGGGATTATAATTTTGGATAAAGTAAAATCTACTAAAGTTATTTGGTGCGTAATGATGAGTGTGATATAAATCATATGCCATAAGTGTAAATCATATGTTTCAACTTTGAAAAGAATTGCAAAATAACAAAACCTTCAATGAGCAATTCAAACAAGGAAGTGATGTATTCTTGTTCCACCTATTAACACAAAAAAATTATGAAACATAACATGCGAGTGAAATTGTCAAGTTGATCCTTTATTCTATGTTTACAGATGACATGTTCACCATTTCAATAATTATGTTGTACACTTCAAAACTCAATGAAGACTTGGCTTATGTGTGTCGGCCTTAGAAAGGCTTCAATTCCAACCATTGCGTAGCCTAGGAGGCTTGGTGCACTAGCCCCTTATGCTACTTTCTCAAGTTTGGATAGAAAGAGGAAGAAAGCTGACAGTTTTACAGTTATACCCTTCATTCTTTATAAAATAGGTTACTAATAATTAATAAAATTATAAACCTTTTTATTTCCTTATCTCCAAATCTTCCCATATTTGGAAGGAGAGTTTTGTAGAGAAAATCACCTAGAGTTTTCCCTCTAGGTACTTTCTCTTCTCTTCAAAAAAGAACTTACGGATATGTTACTTTGGCCCTTCTCTCCGATAAAGGAACTGAAGACGGTATGCTTATCAGATCTCTTTTGGCCCTTCATGATATTATTCGTTTAAATCTGAGGTGGACCGACCTTTAATCTAAAGCAACTTGCACAAAAGTATTAGATATAGTATATGTTGATTGATTTATCATTTGGGAGCATAGCTTCCATCTTATGTCTAAGCTTGTAACCATGACTTCTCTTATATAGTCTTATATTAGTCAATTGATTGGTGTGTCATTCTTTGTTGTTGACAGGTTTGGTTGAGACTGATCCAGAGGGTGCACTTAGTGGTTTTGCTGAAGTAGTTAAGATGGAACCAGAGAAAGCAGAATGGTGAGTAATTAAGAATCTTACCACAATACCACTTAATCATCCAGCACCAAACCATTCAGCAACCGCCAAACGGCCCCTTAGTTTTTCATCAGCCTTTTTTGCTATTCTTGTTCTCTTTTTTCAAAACTTCCAGTTGCTGTTAGCTGATTTCGTCTTTAATAGTTTGATAAATCTTCTTATTCTTCTGTTTGAATGTGTCATTTTCTCAAAACATTTTGCTTGAAAATTCAATGATGATTCTTCGGTTATGTTTACCAGGGGATTCAAAGCACTTAAACAGACTGTCAAGCTTTATTACCGTTTAGGGAGGTACAAGGAGATGACGGATGCATATAGGGAGATGTTAACCTATATTAAATCTGCAGTGACCCGAAACTATAGTGAAAAATGTATAAATAATATCATGGATTTCGTATCTGGGTCTGCCAGTCAGAACTTTGGTCTTTTACAAGAGTTCTATCAAACCACCTTGAAAGCACTTGAAGAAGCAAAAAATGAGGTAGAGGCTGTGGTTACTCGAGTTTTTATTAAAGTGAATTATTTACCATTATTGAATGCTGTTATGTAGAGGCTGTGGTTCAAGACAAATCTTAAGCTTTGCAAGATCTGGTTTGACATGGGTGAGTATGGTAGAATGAACAAGGTACGCAAATGAATTTCCCTTTACTTCAGTTTTGTCGGGGTTTAATGTGTCATTTACTATAACGTATATTATATTTCAGATTTTGAAGGAACTACACAAATCTTGTCAACGGGCAGATGGGACCGATGATCAAAAGAAAGGAACTCAGTTATTGGAAGTGTATGCAATTGAGATTCAAATGTATACAGAGACTAAGAATAACAAAAAGCTCAAGGTGAGATGCTTTAATTGATAGTTTATGTTATATTTGTCACATGTTTGGTGCTGTAAATGCTAGTCAAGATTTACCGACTTCATATTGGCATGTGATGTTGACCTATGTGGACCTTTAATTAGGCAGTCATTAGACACTCTAAAGTCAAATCTGGGCTCTCTTTTCGATGGAGGGAGTACATAATTTCTGACATTTCTGGTCCAGTTTTATAGCTAATGTCCAGTTTTATACTCGGGACATTAGCTATAAAAAGCAGCCATTTGTTTAGCTTTTGCCATCCAATATGGTCAAGGTGAAAAGGGTCGAAAATTTAATCGACATTCTTTTTCATCTAGTAATTAAGAAGAGACCAAAGAGCACTAGTCACATTATCGGAAGAAGTTCAAATCAATGACTTGACAGGGATAGTTTCTTTTAGAGCAAACAACCTTAACTGAAATAATAATGTGCCTTTTGAAACCATGTATATATTCGTGGGTGTTCCATTCTGTGGAAAATATTGTTTAGAACTTGATATTCTTTAAAATGTTCATCTATATGGACGTGTAAATATTTGTTCATCATCTGATTTGTTCCATCTCTATTCATCTTGTTTCTATCTGCCATCAATCATGATTATCGTGCTTAACTTGTTTCATATGTATTTGTGACAGCAACTGTATCAAAAAGCACTTACAATAAAATCAGCGATTCCTCATCCAAGAATCATGGGCATAATACACGAGTGTGGTGGCAAAATGCATATGGCAGAGCGCCAATGGGCAGAAGCAGCTACCGACTTTTTTGAAGCTTTTAAGAACTATGACGAAGCTGGGAATCAACGAAGAATACAGTGTCTGAAGTATGCTTAATTTTGTATTTTTTTCCCCATTTTCTAATGCTATATGCATAATTTAATCTATGTTTTTTATTATAATTATGCTCATATGCAATTTGCTTGTCTTGCAGATACTTGGTACTAGCCAACATGCTTATGCAATCTGAGGTCAATCCATTTGATGGGCAAGAGGCAAAGCCGTAAGTGACAAACTTGATCGTTTTTTTTTTCTTGAACTTTCGATATTACGCTTTGTGATTGCCGATTTAATGCTGCAGATACAAAAATGATCCCGAAATCTTGGCGATGACGAACTTGATTGCAGCGTATCAGCGGAATGAAATATTGGAATTTGAGAAAATCCTCAAGGTATAAAAAAAACCGACTGTTATGTACCCTTGATTTAGATAAAGTTAATTCTACGTGATTCGTTCTTGCTGTTTTTGCCAACTTCCTGACCATATTGAATGCAAATTCTCAAAATAATGTTGCAGAGTAACCGAAGAACAATCATGGATGATCCTTTCATCAGAAATTATATTGAAGATCTTCTGAAGAACATCAGAACTCAAGTCTTACTCAAGCTGATCAAGCCATACACAAGGATCAGGATCCCTTTCATATCAAAGGTAGCAATTCTTTTTCTATGGCCCCTGCAATATTTTCGAGGGTATCATTCACATGTGCATAACATATACACACACACGCACACACACTCAAATACGTATACATGTACCAACTCGGGTTTAGCAGCAATAGAAAATGTTTCATGGTTTCTATGCACATGACATAAATGGTTATTAGGTTGTTCCCGAGTTTTTCATTTTTTTTTAGTTTTCCCCTGAACCCAACCCTTCATGTACTTGTAAATTGAATAATGGATCGATCATGTCAAGATTCAAAATTTTGGAGCCATTTGTGTTTGGAAAATGAACTCATAGTCTCATACTTTTTGTATGTTGGCAATTTATGGATAGTATTATATTCTGGGAAAACTGATGAACACCCTTGTAACCCTTCATCTGGACCGCATGCACTTGTGCATAGAAGTAAATTGTAACATGTGTGCATAAAAACCAAAAAACAACTTAATTTACTTCTATGCACAAGTGCATACTGTCTAGATGAAGGGCTACGAAGGTGTTTCTCAAAAAGAAAACGGAAAACTGAAAACGGAAAACTGATGAACACCCTTGTAACCCTTCATCTGGTTCAAGGGAGAACCTCAAAAAGAAAACGGAAAACTGATGAACACCCTTGTAACCCTTCATCTGGACCGCATGCACTTATGCATAGAAGTAAATTGTAACATGTGTGCATAAAAACCAAAAAACAACTTAATTTACTTCTATGCACAAGTGCATACTGTCTAGATGAAGGGCTACGAAGGTGTTTCTCAGTTTTTCATTTTTTTTGGGGGTTTCCCCTGAACCTCCCTCCTATATATTCTGCTATCTATTCACTAATTTATAAGCTCTAATTTATTCAAACAATGTTGAATTCTTGTCCTTTCGTCATTCAGGAGCTTAATGTGCCAGAGGCTGATGTCGAACAGCTGTTAGTCTCGCTGATATTGGACAACAGAGTGCAAGGCCATATTGATCAAGTTAACAGGCTGTTGGAGTGCGGTGACAGGTTATTAAATCTCTTTTATTACATAAACTATCTACGATCTTTTTCTGTATGTATGATTGCGGAGTTTTAAGTTTGGAATGAATTTTGATGGTGGCAGATCAAAAGGAATGAAGAAATACACTGCTGTGGAGAAATGGAACACACAACTGAGGTCACTGTATCAAAGTGTTAGCAATAGAGTTGGTTGAAAACTTGAAGTTTATTTCTATTGGCATATTTTGTTCATCATGTCAAATTAGCATCTCAACAGAACACAAATTGTTGTGTGGTTTTTTAGAGAGGACACTGCTTGCAAGCCTAAAAATGATGTCTTCTTTTGCAGAGTGAATAGTAGTATTTTGAGGTATATTATTACTTATTTTGTTATGTTCTAAAATAAGCGTTCACATTTTTATTTTGGTTTTTCATATAGGAAGAGTCCGTTTTAAGGGTGCCTATTTCAAATTATACTCTCCTTAAGGGGGCGTTTGGTTTGCAGAATTCCAACGGAATTAAAATGATCAATTCTATTGATCAAATTCTGCTTGGTTTACCTGTGGAATAGAATTCAATTTCAGACTAGTGCACAACCACTATATATTGATTTGTTATTGTTTATGTTTTAGCACACTTGAGAAGGAATTCAGCTCTATTCCATCTCATTTTTACAAGACAATTTTTGTGTCTTCTTTACTTGATTTACATGGTCTGACATCCGACAATCTGAATCACCACCACCCACCACTGATAACCATTGATTTGAACCATCGTTGATCACCACCGATCTAGACTACCGTTGACTACCACCGATCTAGACCATCGTCGACTACCACCAATCTGAACCAATGCTGACCACCATCAATTTGAACCACTGTCGACTGCCACTTTTTTGAATCACTGTCCATCCACCACCCATTTGAATTACAATAGTTCGATTTTTGTTTCAGGATTCTCAAAACATGCTATTTGGTCATTTATCAATATTTTAATTCAATTCAAAAACTACATTAAGTGAATTAAACAGATATATTTCAATTCTTTTAAAATATTTCATTTCAAACAAATTTCATTTTATCCAAAAACATTCTAATAAGCAAACGTCCTCTTGGTATATTATTAACGGTAAAATTATCATTTAATCGATTAAAATTGGAGTAATTTGCATACTTTTCAAATTTTTGTGTTTTTTGTTTGTGGGGGCTTATTTGAGGCAACTTGTTATTGTTTGAGTTTTAGCAAACAGAAAACACTCATATTTGATCAAATTGTATTTGATAATCTTATTGAGGAGAGCATAATTCTTTAAATAAAACAAATTAGAAAGAAAAAAGGAGAAAGAGAAAAGGAGCTACTCAATGTCTATCTCTTTAAGTGTTTACCATTGCATTAAATATTTTTAAGAACAAAAACTGCAACTGCCAAGTGATTAAAATTAAAGGAGCATTTATTCCAACAACTTTTATTTTCTTTTTGTCTTTTTATATTTTTAAATATTAAATTAAAATTTAATAATGTTTAAAGCAACTCCATTAACTTTCTAAAATTTCTTTAAAATATAAAATTAAAATCATAAATTGATTCAATAATTATTTCATTTTAAAAAATAAAATGTTTGAATACATTATTATAGTATCATATCTTTAATAAAAATATTTTTTGATAGGTATTTAACTTCAAGTTTTTTGACTAGTGGAATATATTAAAAAGATTTATTTTTCTCTCACTATAATATTTTAAGAGTTTTCTAAATTTAGAGAACTTGCTTTTGTTTTTTTTTTTTTCATTTCGAGAATTTTATCAGAAAAAATATTGATTAAAATCTTCAATTTCATATTTTAAAAAATTCATTAGAAATGCTCACAGCTCATAGTTATCCGCTAAGATAAAACATATAACACATCAAAATTATAGAACCATGTCATTACTTTAAAGAGACCAACTTATTTTGTATCCTAATTTTAAGGTTGCAAAGTTCCTTTTGAAACCAAAAACAAGTTTAAAAAAGAATTGTTCAATAAGTGTATAAAAGAGTAGACTACGGTTTTGGTCCCTATGGTTTACACTCAATTACAAAAACCATCCTTAAACTTCAATAAGTAGAGTTATATTCGGTGTGGTTTACATTATGTTTTGGGAATGGTCCCTCGACTTAAGTCTATTAACTATTCCTCCTTAAGTTAAGGGTATTTTAGTCCCTTCACTTTTTTTTCCTTCTATTTGGTGTTACTCATATCAAAAATCACAAGACCAAGGTTTTACTTTAGTTTTTTGTTTTTATTTCTTTTTATACATATTATTATACACATATCACTCGCGCGTGCGCGCACGCACACACACACACACACACATATATATATATATATATATGATCATTTATCGAAGAACTCAGTTATTGTGGTAATCTTGAGATCCAATATGAATCACTTATTATAATAATTAATGATGTAAAAAATATAAAAATTCCCTAAAAAAACCTACAAGGCAATTATAGCTATATTAGATATATAAAAATTAACTCTTAATAAAATAAGTAGCCCATATTGGTTCTTATGGTTACCGCAAACTATTGAGTTCTCGTTTGATTATAAACCTATATATATACACACATATATATAATCACATAGATGGTTTTATTTACAAGAGCAATCATCAATATAAATTTTACCAACTAAGTTCAATCTATCATCTAGTCTAATGAGTATCTTGATTGCTTCCTAATATAAAGTGTACTTTTCACACTAACACTATACATCACCATAGCCATTTCCTTGCACACCCATTTTGTAAACGTACAAGTAAGGATGCAAAATGTACTACTTGACTAAACCATGTCAAAGTTAGTTGAGTGGGAATGAATCTATATTGTTCATCTTTACAGGAAGACGAAATGTGTTTGTGTATAATTTAATCAACTGGGGCCAAGACGAACAAAACCAACGATTGAAAGAAAAAAAACTTATGTTTGTTAAACCACACACATTGTTTCTGTGCATGTGACTATCGAGGATTTTGATTCATGTGACAAGTAAGTCGCGCTAACAGGGAGATTTTGATCCTTGTGACTAACAATGACATATGTTAGTTCCTTTTATATAAAGCTTACAACCCCTCAAATGGTGACAATCGATGTTTTTGCAATGGAGAACATATGCAAGGCTTGGAGTTGTTAATGATGAAGCACCAGAGTTGGTGTAACATCTTAGGCATATCCCATATCGGTCGTGGACAGAAGTGATGATGGATGTTATAAGTAATATCACGTCCTTCCTAACAACAACGCGTTTGGGGCCCTGATGCACAATAGGTTCTTAAAACGCTGCAATAAAGCGTGCTAGAATGAGAGTAGTACTAGAATGGGTGACCTCCTGGGAAGTCCTCACCAGAGGTCGCCAAAAACAAATCCGTGCGCTACACGTTGGTTAAATCCAAGGGCAAAACGGACAATATTGTTGTTGAGGAAGGCTCGGTTGTACATTAGGGTTCTTAGAGACCCCACCACATCCTATATATAACAATAATATTTACTAAAAACGATTATACAAAAAAAGAAAAACGAAAAACCGAGATCTTATAACGGTGTTAAGTCCAAAGGACCATTTGCATATAGAATGTAATGTTTATTATGTTTCGTAATCGAGTGCAAACCATAGGGACCACAATTGTAGTTTACTCAAACTAAATAAATAAAAGAAAAACAAAAAATAAATAGAAAGTGAATTAGGTTCTAAAACAAGAAACACGCGTATATGTGGTCAAAAGATTCTTAAGCGAGTGTCTGCGTTTGTTTCATTTGCAATTTGGATTTTGGTCAAACCTACAGTCAAAATCCCTAACCAAACCCTCATTCCTTCTTTCTTCCTTCTTCCAACTCCTCCTTATAATCAATCAATCAATCAATCTAATCGTTCTTCTTCTTCAATTCAATCGAATAGTAGTATCATCATCATCATCATCAATGGCTTGGAGTAGTTCCTTTGTTGTTCTTCTAATCGTAGCATTAGCAGCAGCCACATCGGAGGTCAGTGGAATTCGGAAGGAGACGCCCTTTACGCCCTTCGCCGGAGCTTAAACGATCCCGATAAAGTCCTTCAGAGCTGGGATCCAAATCTCGTCAATCCCTGCACTTGGTTTCACATCACCTGCAATCAAGATAACCACGTTACTCGACTGTAAGTCTCTTATAAAAAAAACCCCCAAATCGCATATGTTTATGATTTTTGCACTTCAATTGTGTTTAGGGAACTGAATTATGTCCGATATATTTCATGATTTTGATGGTTTTGTGTTTGTGATGATGAAGTCAACGGTTTAGATGGTTTTGGTCAACTATGAGCTCCAGAAGTAGAAAAGTTGAAGTTTTTTTGATAATATAGAAAGGTTTAAGGTTCTTTGATTTCAAAATCAAGTGTGGAGATAACAAATTAAGTTATGTGTGTTCGGTTATAGGAATCGTTGTTGTGAATTATTTATCATGTGGTATTTGGATACTAAATTTGGGGTTCGGTTTTGATGTATAGTTAGTTATCATGCCCTTTCTTATTTGTTTTAGACTAGTACTTCTACATCAATATATAAACATATGTATATGTATATGTACATGTGTATATGTGTGTGTGTAGGTGAAGGATCTGTGGATGTGAACCGTTGACCACCTTTAATCTCATGCCTTTCCATGAATTGCGCTTTTGGAGGGAATTGATCCGGTGCATCTCGTCCTAATGTGCCTCTTCATTTATTATCATTCAACGGTTGACAACCACTTCTCACGTTAACCATTGGGTTGGGTTCCAGTGAGAAATGGTTACCAACCGTTGGATGAGAAATGGACGGACATTAGGATGAGATGCACCGAGATAAGATGCACCGGATCAATTCCCTTTTAAGCCGTAATTCATGGGAGGGTATTTGTTAAAAGTGATCAACGGTTTAAAAGTACTTGTCGCCAAAAATAACATTTCTCACATGATATATGTAGGTAGATTTCTGTGTATTTTTTGTGGATTTCAAGTCTCCCAAATCCACTGACTAGTACCTTGGGTCCAATTAGATTTATTTGTTTTCTCATGTTTCCGTACTTTAAAACCTTGGTCATAGGAGATGCCTATCAATGAAGGGGATCTACTCGAGTTTCTTGTAGGGACAATCGCGCACCTTAGCCTTTTTTGTCCATGACTGTCTATTCATATTTTGGCTCAAATCCTACTTTAAACTGAAAAAGACACCATCTTTATGATGCCAAAGATTTGTGAAACTATAATTCTTTACATTATAATTGTTTTTTTTACAGGGATCTTGGAAATTCAAACTTATCTGGCCATCTTGTGCCTGAACTAGGAAAGCTTGAACATCTACAGTATCTGTAAGTTATTACTCATTTTTGTTCACGGGATTGGCAAACAATGAGCATCCGGAAACTATGCATGATATTTTGATGGATGCAGGGAGCTTTACAAAAATACCATTCAAGGTACAATTCCTGAAGAGATCGGAAATCTCAAGAACCTCATAAGCTTGGATCTATACAACAACAATATCTCTGGCGTAATTCCTCCTTCACTCGGGAAACTCAAATCTTTAGTGTTCTTGTGAGTTTGTTTGACTATTTACTCTTTTTGTTTGAGTTTGACCATGATTGTACTGATTGATGCAAGTTTTGTGATGATAAGATTATTAACTTTCTGTTTCACTATTGGCAGGCGTCTTAATGATAACCATCTAACTGGAAGAATCCCGAGGGAACTAATTAGCATTTCGAGCCTGAAAGTTGTGTACGTGCTCATTCCGTCCTTATCAATTTGCTTTGTGCAACATGTAACGAGGCAAAGTTAAAGAAATGTTGGGTTTTTTTTTGCAGGGATGTATCGAACAATAACCTTTGTGGAACAATTCCTACTACCGGTCCATTTGAACACATCCCTTTGAACAAGTAAGCCTTTTCCATACGAACAACTTCTTTATTGAGTTAATTGGAAAATTAGGTCTTGTTTGTTTTTTGGTTTTCAGCTCGTATTTGCCACTTATGTCTGAATCAGTCAGACCTAAAGACAATTTAGACCGTCTGTTTTTTCTTCGTTTTTAGAGTCTCCTAACACTTAATATCCTCTGTCCTCTGATAAATTAAGTGATAACCTAGCCACTTAATTACTTCTTATTTTCGTCCATCACCATTCTTTCGATTTCAACGTCTGTTTTAGCCCAGATGCACCTTGAGTTTGCAAAATCGCTAAACATGAAGATTGTAAATATGTGTGTTGGCTTTCCAAAACATCTTTTTTTTTTCTGCTTCGTTCTTCGATCATTGATGCTCACTTCAATTGATGTATTTAAGCTGAATTTTTGAGGGATAAAATAGACAATTATACATATTCAGATGTTTGTTAGTTTACAAAAACAAACAGTCTTATTTATTCAGACTTCACCACCACCTCTTAAAATCAAAAGTGAAATCAAACTTCAGACCTCCGGACCTTTAAAAAAAATCAAAGTGAAATCAGACTTTAGGATCTCTTAAAAAAGAAACGCCACCTTAGTAGGAGATTAGATGATTAATGTGTTAACTTCTTTCATGGCTTCATTTGATTTTCATTTGTTTTTTGGATATCGGATTAGTTTGGGATAATAAAATCGGTGTTTTTTTCTTTAATGCAGCTTCGAGAACAATCCTCGCCTGGAAGGACCAGAGTTGCAGGGACTAGCAAGCTATGATACTAACTGCTCTTAGAAAGTGTTGATGTGCTCTGTGCATTTTATAAAAAACCCATGTTGAGTTGCAAGAAGTCTTGTGAAACATATATTTGGTTTGTGATCATGTTGTCTGTAAAATGGTTATGTTTCCTGTGTTTGTTTGTTGTCTTAAAAATATCAACCAATGAAAGTTATAACATAGACATATGTGTGTGTGACTGAGTTTGAGGTATTTATGATCTTATAATGGGGATGAAAATAATTTGCTTTTGTTAAGAGGTTTTATACACAATTTATCAAGTCCAAAAGATTATAACTTTCTGATATGTTGTTTTGATACAAGGAGATGATTGGTTGATGTGGAATGGTTAAGTGGTTATCAATTGTTTTGATGCATAGTAGGATGAGATTTGACATAATAAGATGTATCGAAATACTGGATCAATTTTTTTTAAAGCGTAATTCATGAGAGGACTTGAGATTAAAAGTGATTAACAGTCCTAATGTTTTTCATGTTAACTTAATTTCTCACACGATTCCCTCCTTTTTTAACATAAAATGAAAAATTGCTATTTTGATATGTTTCCAAGTGAATATTAAGAGTAACATAAAACTATTACTCCAAGTCTCCAACCCATTAATCTTAGTATAATTTAGTGTTTGAATAAAATATATATTATATATAAACATCTCCCTCATAGAATCTTTTCTTCAATTTTTGTCAATTGTTTTTGGATTTTTTTATTTTTAAATAAAATTTCCTCAAATTTTCTATTATTCTTACTTTTAATAATTTTATTCATTGTAAATATTGATTTTATTGAGACACTAATTTTATATGTTTCTCCAAAATATTAAACAGATTTGGGTTGAGTTTTCTGACCCGCCAACCTGTTTATTTTGCAGGTCGTGTTTGGCTTGGTATATGGGTTTATGAGTCACGCCGTTAACCCGTTTATTTTTTAATATTTTTTATTATGACTTTTGTGTATTAACTTTTCAGTTTTAGTTGTATTTGAAGTTTTGAAGTAGATAGTATTTGACTGATAACCCGTTTATGACTCGCCAACCTGTTTATAACATGTCAACCCGCTTATGACCCACCAACCCGTATAGTTAAATGAGTTATGCCGGTTGTGTTCGGGTTAACCGATCGTGGATTAGAGTTGAAGATTTCGACACGATTAGTTAAACAGACCGTGTCTGGATTGAGTCTTTCTGACTCGCCAACTCTAACACTGAACAATTGTTACCCCTACTCGTGTTCTCTTATGTATACGTTTGTATTTGAAAATTTTACGACATCGTGTTTTGAATAATCCATCAAACTATAACATTCTAACTTCATTTCTCGTACAACCTAGCAACCCGTTGAGAAAAAGCTAGTATGTATATTACGTAATTGGAATTACTAAATTATTAGACTGATTTATAGATATAAATTAAAAAAAAAAAACAAGGCAATTTTTCATTATAATGGGTATTGCCCATATGCCTTGTATGAAAATATATGGGGTATAAAAAACGTGTTAATGTACATTTTGTAATTTTTAGTAATTAATATTTTTTAAGCGATATGATCACAAGGTAATTTAATATTCCAAAACGCTTTACAATGACAGTTTTAGGATATTTGCTTTCTACCAAATAACATTACTAAAAAAACTCATATTAATGGACATCATTAAGAGAAAAGCAACCTTCAAAATATTAAAAAAAAAAAACCCTATTTTTGGCAAGGATATCCATTTAATCTGTAACATCTCATGCCAACCGTACAAGATACCGTCGAACGTCCTCGCTGGCATACTAGCCTGGTTCCTAGCTCTGAAAGACTGAAACCATCTTTAACATCTCAGACCAGCCGAACCAGATATTGTTCGTTTTGTCCACACACCAACTCACGGTTTTTAAAACGTGTCTGGTAAAAGAGTATCAACTATCAAGTCCCTTGTAAAGCAACCTTCGCTCCCTTTCCAACCAATGTGGGATCTTGGTGTTAAATGGAATCATCAAACATGGGCTACAACACAAGGTTGCATACACCACCACCAAGTGAACTTGTGGCTTAAAAACATTAAAAAAAGAGACCTTCACAATTCAACCTGTACAGATTGTAATAAAAGCTAGACCCCATCATAATTCAAAGCTCTAGAAACAAATGCTTGGCAGATTAAGTTAAATTACAGGTTAATGATACAAAAAGAAAAAAGGTCAAAATGTTTGCAAATGTGAGCATTAGTAGTGGTTGAACTGAACACACCTGAAAATTATCTTGCTACTTAGAGGCAGGCCTCCAACAAGAAATGGCATAAATGATTCTTCCTTTCCATCCCTGCAAAACCCAATGATTGTCTTCATCTATCAAGAAATCTTTATGATATAAGCCCACTTTCTCCCTTGCCACTTTGAGAATAAACCTAGACAACGGCACCGGAACTAACCCGACCCTCAGATTCCGAACGTGCCATTGTTTGTAAGTCTCGGGTCTTTCGGTTCTTTCCCACCCCTCACACGCGATAACGTTCAACGCTTCTCTCCCAAAGATCTCTCTCTCGAGAAGCATCCTCTCGGCCCGCTCACGGGGAACGTTCGTTTCGAGCATATCGAATAAAGCCGAGAAATGAAAAAGGGCTTCACGGAATCGGGTGAGGAAAAACGGGGCGTTGTAAGACCCGTTCAGGATTCCGTGGATGAAGATATCCGGGTTGATCTTCGTTATCAGGTTTAGAACGATGTTTCTGGCGCTGTCCACCACCACAGTCTCATCAAGCAAGTTTTTCGATCGATACATACAGTTAACCACAAGAAACTCGCCCTCGTCGAGCATTAGATCCTCAACTTTAACGTTTTCCCATCTTTTGGCTATACAGCTATACTCGAACGGCACTTTAAAATGGCGGGCGTATTCCTCCAACCGGCGACCAGTCTCTTCGATTCTTTGCGCTGGCCGAAACCCAGGTTGTGGAAACTCGATTCCGGTTATCCGAAGCCTTGGCGGCCCGAGCTTTCTATCGGAAATACGTTGAATCAAAGTGGGCCATTGAAACCCGTAAAGGATACCGAAATCAATGATGTGTATCCTCGTGGCGTTATCTGATTTCTCCCTAATCGTCTTGTTTGAAGCGAAATTCGAAATCTTCCTAAACGGGGATGACGCGATATAGAGATGGTACGCTCTGATATAGTCAGCAGCGCAGGTTTTCTTGCTGACCAACGCTTTATGAATCTGGCTACCGGTGCCGGCCAAACGTGCCTCGAGCCATCAGCAAAGCAATGGGCTAATCTCTGAGTTCCATCGCCGAAAGGAGAAGCATGCTTCCTAATTTCTTTCAAAAGCTCATTTGCTGTCACCCGATCATCGGCTGCAACAGCCTGCGCGCAAGTAATTAAAAGGGTTCTCAAATCTATCACCTCTTTTCTCCGGTTTTGTTTCCTACCACGCCCTTTCGCTTTGCCTTTCCCTCTCCCTTTCCCTTTACTTAAACTTATCTCTTCTTTCTCTTTTCGAGTATCCTCGCTTATTTCTTGGCGTAAGGTGTCACGAAAGGAGTTTAAAGCCTCCTTACCTTCTCCCAAACTAGTTAGAAAGATCAAATCCATCTCTTTAGACCTCAACGTGGGATCTGGGAAGATCGCAGCCTGCTTAATACTCCTCTCTTGTTTTTCTATTTCGGTTATATCATCTCCATCGAAATTCTTTCTTACCCTTGACCCAGTTGACGAGATTATACTATGATCTTGCGGTAACAAACCACCTGCATTCGAAGAAACTAACAAGTTGTTCCCACTCGGGAGAAACTTGTTTGCTTCTTCAACGCCCTTTCTAAACTGCCACATCATTTGATTCTCGTTACAGAGATCATCCAACCCCCCATTAGCGACGTAGTTCGTGTTGTTCGACGATCCAGACGATGCATACGATACTGTCTGACTCTGACCTCCAAAATTTTGTACGTTTGAAACATCGTGTAAGTAACCACTATTGAAACTACCGAAACTACCAGCATAAGTGTTGTTATGAGTTAATAATATGGGAAAATCATTCAGTACTTCTCTAGATTGGTCAACAGAGGCCAAACTCAAACCTCCTCCTTCAGAGGAATTCGATGACGGCCATGGTGATGTTGTTGGTGATGGCGATGGTGATGGAGGGTACTTCTTGCCAAGAACATCATAAAATGGCTTCTCAGCAGCTTGAAGGTCTACTAAAGACTCTTGAAGCATGCAAGACTTATCCTCCATATCTTCTTCCATAAGCACCTTACTAATATACCCCAAAATCGCATCCGAAAAATCACAATCTTCTTCATCCTCATGATCATTAATTTCACTCACACATGGCACAACTGGAGGATTGTTGAAATTAGGTATTCTTAAACCTCTATAGCTTTGATTGCATACAGAACTACTCTGGTACTCAATACCTTCATTCACTCGATTATCGAAAACCGAAAAACCGTTTCCGAATACCGGATCATTACTTAGATTCCGATTATCCGGAAAAACTTCCCCAAATTGAATCAAGTTTCCATCTCCATTCTGAGAACCAAAAGCTTTCTCACATCTTTGATCCATACATGCCTTAAATTCTTTCAAATTTTCAGATTTTTTCACAAATGAATGTAACTCAAATACTTACATACACCATTAACAGCTTCAAAAACTTGAAAATTAGGGTTTAATACTTTAATAACTTGTGTTAATCATACAAATGGAGTAAGAAACAAAGAACAAATTGAGCTAGAAATCAGATGTACCTTATTAAGACAACAAATTGATCTTGTATAGTAACCTAAAATAGCTGAATGAATAAGCTTTTTGAGTGTGAAAAAATGGTGGAAATTTATGAAGAAGGAATGGAGGAGGTTGATTATAGAAGAAAATGAAGACTAAGGTGAAAGTGTAATATTTTGCCCTAAAAAATTGTTTTATTGCACTTTAGTCCCCCAAAAGAAATTGTACCTTCTATTAGTTTTAAATGTTTTTTTGCATCAAAAGAAGTGTTTAACAACTATGTGTTTTTAAAATGATTAACTGTGTTGCTTTGTAATTGGAAGTTAGAATTAAATATGTGTTTTTTTAGTGTTGGGTTGTTAATGGGTATGTTATTATGAAACAAACAAGTTGCAAAATGTCTAAGAAATTATTTTTTTTATTTTGAGTTGAGTACAACGTTTGATTTAACAAATAGATCAACTGTATTATTGAAGTTGAATAAGATGATTCGTTTGACCTGGTTATTGGTGTTTGAAAACGAATCTTAAAAGGGAATGTGAAGGATTTATGTGTTAAGTAAGTGGATGTTTACTCATAAACTTGCATGGTAAGTGCCTAGTGATAAAACTTGACATCAGCATGTATGCAATAATTTACTTTGTAAGCGTTAATTGGGTAAGAATCGTCACCCTCATTCACCGGATAAGTTTTTGGTCCTTGCATTGTTCTTACCGAGTAAAATTTTCAGGATCATCGATCCTTACCATGTCCATCCGCTAAGATAACATGGTAAATGACCTCTAAGTCTTTGTAATTTTTCAAGTAGGTAACCTTTTTTAACATACTAAAATGGAACAATTTGGTTATTCTAACCTATAAAATTGACCAAAAATAGTTTATTTTTGATAGAAATCATTACTGCTTGATGTTTAAAGTTAAAGAAAAAAAATGTATGAAAATAGTCGCTTCCCTCTCATGAGTCACCTGCTCCTTTGAAAACCGCTATTATCCTCGATGATTCAATGGCTATGA
Source organism: Centaurea solstitialis (assembly GCA_030169165.1). Taxonomy (NCBI): domain Eukaryota; kingdom Viridiplantae; phylum Streptophyta; class Magnoliopsida; order Asterales; family Asteraceae; genus Centaurea; species Centaurea solstitialis. The sequence goes on from CM058044.1 coordinate 44,811,796, forward strand.
ATACCTCCCATGTCCTCCCCTTACGATATTTCATAAAAGGGATGGGCACAACTTTATATAATTTACTAGGTTTTATCCCGTGTGATACACGGGGTAATTTAATTAAAAAAATCATACGAGAAAAACATTATAACAAGTATGATTTATTTAATCTAAATTATTTACTATAATTTAATTTATAACTGAAGTTTTAATTTTTTTCGAACTTTTAATTTGAGATAGATAAAGATAAAATAGGTAGATTAATTTAATATTTAAATTAATACAGATAAAATATTTGTGAGAGATAGAGATAAAATAGGTAGATTAGTTTAATATTTAAACTAATAGAGATAAAATATTTGAGAGAGATAGAGATAAAATAGATAGATTAGTTTAATATTTAAATTAATAGAGATATCACACGTATGCATGACATGTGTCAAGAACTAACACGTAGGCGAGAAAGAATGTAGACCATAAAAGTGTCCATGTACGTGTTTTGGCGAGAAAAATCAGAAACCGGCTCACCAGAGCACGACACGTTGCAGACCAGTTACTCTTTTATTATAGGGATTACTTCTTCAAAATGTATCCAACTATCCCCAATATACTATTGTGTATATCAACCTAAAAAAATTCCTTTTGTATATATCGAACTTTATTTTTGAGTCTATTATGTGTATTTTTTAGTCTATTATGTGTATCCAACTATCCCACAATGTACTATTGTATGTATCAAAAATACACATAATAGACTCAAAAATAAAGTTTGATATATACAAAAGAAATTTTTTTTAGGTTGATACACACAATAGTATATTGGGGATAGTTAGATATATTTTGAAGAAGTAATCCCATTATTATATATAGAAGATGAAAAATAATAATACGTGTATTGATTATATTAAATACTACACAAATATATGTAGAGAATTTTTTAAATCGTTTGATTTAATTATGTATTTTTGAAAGTGGTATTTATCTCTTACATTATTTTATTTATTGTTTTCATTTTATCTATAGTTTGGATTAAAATGTTTGATTTAATTATGTAGAAGATTTTTTAAACCGTTTGATTTAATTATATAGAGGATTTTTGAAAGTGGTATTTATCTTTTACATTATTTTATTTATTGTTTTGATAACCGAAACCGGCTCACCAGAACGCGACACGTGGGAATTCGGCTCACCAAAGCACGACACGTGTCAAATCAGTTACTCTTTTATTATATGTAGATAGATATTCTGAGCATAACCTTTATATGCATTTGCTTATAAAAATTTATGCTTTAATAACTACTAGAAAATGGTATATCCTTTGTCTTATTAATTCATTATACTTTGTTACCGATAAGTTTATGTATTCCTTTTATTTAACAAATGTTGAATTTTATTCGTCAAAAAGTTGTTATAGACTTGCAACTCAAAATATGAAAATCCATGGATTTTTAGTTTCTTCCATGATTTATAACACAATAACCATTTTCATGTGTTAAATAATTAATTTGCTTGATCTTAATAACTGCATTAGTTAATTAATCTTTAAAAATAAATAAAAACTTAATCATTTAAAATACAAGAATCCTTAGTTCTTTGTAAAACTTCCAATTTTACAATTATTTTAATAAATGGCGTTCTTGTGTTAACTTATTTATTTCTCCACACCGATTGTTTTTGCAATTAAAAAATACGAAGTCATTATTAAAATTTGTTTTATTAATATGTTTGGCGAACTAGTTGATAAACTAGCTGGTAGCTAATAAGCTAACTTATAAACAAACTATGTTTGGCAAAAACTAGTTTATGGGTATGTAAAACGACTAAAAAAGTAATATATTAAGATATATTAATTAATATTAATGAGAGTATAATTAGAAAAATCTCCAAAAAAACTATCTCCAAGTAGCTTATAAAAAAGATAACTTATAAGCTACTTTTCGTCTATCCAAACATATAAAAAATATCGCTTATATGCTAGTTAATGTTTACCAATTTTTTTATTTAAATTGTATAATATTTATATCCAAAGCAATTGTGATCCACCAGTAACTCAATTATCACAAACTACAATTTACAATATTCATTTTTGTAGTACATCACAAGACTCTAATGTCTAACTGGTTTGATATTGATGTTTGACCAAGTACATTTTTTAATCACTTTTTATTATAGTTATTATTGATGCTGTTGAGAATCTTGATGGAAATTTAGTCCAAAATTATAGATATTAAAAGTCAGATGACTACTTGTGCTATTTGATGGAAAAATCTAAACAATAGTAAAACTGTAAAACCAAATAAAGGTATTAAGCAAGAGGAGTTAGATGCCTTTTTCACAAATATGATTGCATACCATGATTTAATTAATTTATTGTAGGCACAGTTGGATTTCATATGAGACCAACATGTTTTAGTGAGATATGTGAGATAAACTTTTAAACTTAAAAACTCCATAGCAATACTCTGGGAAGGTAATGTTCACAGTGTTTTTGTTGTGAAGGTAAAAAAAACTGTGACTTCACAATAGAACATTGTAAAGGAGTGGAGGTTCACCTTCACATTGTTTTGTTTGTGAAGTTTCAAGTGTGAAAGTTTGATCTCACATGATCCAGAGTCTTTTTGAGCATGCTTGTATATAGTGTGTGATAAAATACGGACATTGGATGAGAGTTGTATACTATGACATATATATCAATCCCATTTGCATTTCCATTCATTAAAACAAATCCAAAGGTCCATAAATCTTTAAAGCAATAGGTGGGGACTGGTTTTGCCGCTTCAAAAACTATTATGACCGCATTAGTTGACTACATCTAACAAAGAGTCAGCATGCGTACTTTTGTGAGAGTGGTATGCAAGTTTTGATGGTTATAGTACATGTGTGTTAATTCTTAGTTGTTGAATGATAAATATGAAAGGATTTCATTGCTTATGTACTTGAAACTTGAATCGCCAACTTATAAAATTGTGTACTAACAAGCATTCAAGAAAGTTTCCCTCATTGGGTTTTGGTCAAAGTTGGATGGATGTATTGCTAAAAGTGAGATAAATAAGTAGCTAATGGATGTTGTGGCACAAAGTCGTGAAGACTATTTTGTTATTACTATCTTTAAAGACCCATGAGATAGGTCAAGATACATACATAAACAAAGTGGCTCAACCACCCATAGTTACAAAAATCTAACTATTCATTAGATTTTTCACATGTTAAAGTAGGTTTTTCATGAAACGAAATCAACTCGCCTGAGGTAGACGTGTTTCTTTATAAATCATCGTTTTTTTACATGTTGGCACCCAAATATAATTTTCAGATATGCTCGATACTTCGTTCTATTTATACACGAATAATAAATGTTTGTTTTGTTTAATGGAATAAAATCATAAATGAATAAACTAGTAAACATTTAATTAACATATAAAGATGAAATATGGCATTTTTAGTTAAAAAAATCATTACTTTGAATTAAAGTATACCGCATAAACAAACCATCTATAAGAATAGTCTATAAGCTTCATTGATATATATATTTTTCAAAAGGGCATCTATAAACATAATAATCTTGTTTTTTTTCTATCTTAAATCATTGATAATTATTTGGAAAAATAATTATCCATATGTTAATACAATACAATACAATTTTTCTCTTGCAATGTTTCAATCCCTTTCTGAACCAACATAAACTTATTTTTTGATGCAAAAACCATCAAATCCAGAAATCCAAAATTCTTAGCAGTTGTTCACATATGCCTGCCACCAAGCGTCAACATCTTTACTTTTCTTGTTAAGTAACATTATTAGCTATTAAAAATAAGATTCTTGATCAATTATTTATCACCACCTAAGACTCTTCTCTTTTATTTACCAGGACAAGTTTTTGATCATTATCACACTCAATAAATTAAACACGTAACATCCAGTAATTACAGTCACTTGGGTAAGTAAGTGTCGTGACACACTGGTTAAACCTTAGGAGGATCCAGTGAAAAATCCATCTACCTGTGTGTTCAAATCCAAACGCTATCAATACTCTTACGACCATAAAGGGTTAACCTTATACCTCCAGACGTCTGATCGTCTTGAAAATTAGTCCGTATCATAAACCACCCAAAAACATAGAATAATTATTTACCGATAAACGATTTTAACCTTAACCTCTAGAGTCATAACAAGAAGGGAAAGAAAGAAAACATGAAAAAGATAAAGGGGAAGTTTCTGTTTTTTTTCCAACATTTTAATAAATAAATATAACTTCCAAAGTCAGCATATATAATATACACACATAATATCTTTTATGTTTGTATCCATTTGGAATTTCTTCAATTTAGCATAAAATTTCCTTTCCCCAATTAAAAAAAATAAAAAATAAAAAATCCCACAACTTTTAATAATAAAAAAATTCACCAATTTCTTCTTCTTCTTCATTGAGTACGAGAATCTAGAATGTGGGCATATGTTTCGTTTATGCTGGATTATTATTAACCCCAATTTCACAAATCCATACTCCCAATTTCAAGATTAATGATCTCTTTCGATTCAAGAAACGTTCTTCAAGATTTCTTGTTGCTGATGATGCTGCATGGAAGATGATGAAAAAGCTAAATCTTTTTATGTTTTTCTCAATTAGGGTTTTATAATCTTCGGTGAGTTCTTCTTAATTTCAATCTTTAATCAAAAAAGCACTTTTCTTTGTGGAGATTATGCCCAAATCGCATGTGGGTTCGGGTCGGATTCAAGAAACTGTAATTAGAAATGTGGGTTATTATCGATTTCCACAAAAGGGTTTTTGATTCTTGATTCTTGATCTTGTTTTCTTGAATCTTTTTGTGATTAATTTTCTTGATTGTTTTAGTAAATAGTTGTGAAAAAGTGAGAAATGGGATCAAATGGGGGTGGATTGGCAAGACAAGGGTCTTTGTATACCCTAACTTTAGATGAGGTCCAAACCCAATTAGGGGATCTTGGAAAGCCACTTAGTAGTATGAATCTTGATGAGCTTTTAAAGACTGTTTGGGCTGTGGAATCCCAACCCGCTTCCGGTTTGGGTTCGGGTTTGGGTTTGGGTCGGCAGTCGAGCCTTAATCTTACGCAAGATCTACGGAAACGAACGGTGGATGAAGTGTGGCAAGATATCCAACAAGGTCAGAAGAAGAATACAACAATGGTAATGTGGAAAGTAGTAATCTTGAAAAAAAGGGTAGTAATCAAGAAAGAAGCCGACGTTAGGGGAGATGACGTTGGAGGATTTCTTGGTTCAGGCCGGGGTTGTTAAGAATGCGGGTTCGGTTATCGGGGTTGAAGGGAGTATTAATCGTCAGCAAGCGCAATGGATGCATTACCAAGTGCCACCGATTCAGCCGCCACCACATGTTTATATGAATCATCCGGTTCAGCAGTCTTTGTCGATTGGTGCGAACGCGATGATGGAGTTGGCGTATCCCGAGACCCAAATGACGATTTCGCCCTCGCATTTGATGCATAATTTGTCGGATACGCAGACCCCGGGACGGAAAAGGGTTGCGTCTGGAGACGTGATAGAGAAGACGGTGGAACGGAGGCAAAAGAGGATGATTAAAAACAGGGAATCTGCTGCACGTTCACGAGCAAGAAAACAGTGGTGTGGTTTGGAAAAACGGTGTAATGTGAAACGTGATATTGTAAGGCTTTTTGATGTTGAACAGGTTACAGATGAATTGAGAACAAGATTCACGCTGAAGAGAAAACGAAAGACTTAAAGAAGAGGTATGCTTTTTTTTACATCGAGTTTATAGATCTTGAGACAGTTTATTGGTTTTAGTTATAGTATGATGGAAATATAACAGATTAGGTTAAAATGTCGTATTGCTTGCTCTTAATTTCAAGTTTGAGAATGTAAGTCATTAATAGTTTCATATAAATCATGATGCCATAGCATACTTTGGTCTTGTTCATTTATATGGCCTTGTGTATTGGTTCTAGAATTTGAAATTCAAAAAAAAAAAAAAAATCATTTCAAAACTTGAATATGCAAAGTTTTGGGGTTGTTTTAAGGTTATGAATTGGTTTGATGCAGAATGGTTAAGTGGTCAGAATGCTTAAGAGGCTCTGTATGATATAGCGTTGAATAAATATGGTTGTTTGGTTACCGTTTGAATTAACATGAATGACAACATGACCATTTTAACGTCGTAAATTACTTCTGAATGAAATATAGTTGTTTGGCAAATATCTGAATAAAACAATTACTTTGCAACATATAAACTACATTCTCGAGATTACTTCTTTATAACAACATTTCATATTAATCGGAAACCAAAACAATCAAATTCAACATGATCTTTTGTCTCATATTACATGAAAATTGGTTGATCGGTCTGCTCCCATAGCTATAACCGGAAACTACTCATTCTGCTCAAATCCCCAAACTAGAACCAAATAACAGTTGTAAAGTGATCATCACTAGCAGTACGTATATCCTTGTAAAGTGATCATCACTAGAGGTGTTTAGAATCCATTAAGAGGTAATTTCTTTTTTGCCAAACAACATTCACCGCTTACCGGTTCAGATGTTGCCTTCTAATGAAATTGTTAAGAGGCAAACAAACATGCCCTAGTAGTAAAAGAAGATTCTTATGATCTCTACTTGATTGATGTTTTATTTACCCTCTATTTAATGAGCATTTGCTAGCTAATCTTTAGCCAGTCTAAGCGTATGGAGACTGTTGATAAGGGATTACAAATTGAAATTATAACAATTTTTAAAGGAATTGAATTTAACCTCTGAAACTCGATCACTAATCAAATTCTCAAGATAGGATGTTTGGTAACTCTCTTAAAATATCCTTTTTTGAGTTCTCTAATACCTTAAATTATGTTCATTTAATAGATTTTGTCAAATTCCTTGTTGCTAATCCTATCTAGAAAAATGAAGTAAAAGTGAAAATAATGACATGTACAAGCTCACTCATACAATATCAGATAGGTATATATAAATAGTTCTAATAGATCAAAAGAAAAAAAAAATACTAAATGTTAAATGAAGCCCTGATAGGGCTTGCGCATATTCACTAAAAAGGCTCAATAAATGTTGCTCATCAAGTAATATGCAACCAGGTTCTTGAAGAAATGAGACCATTTAGCTGCCTCATCATTATACTTTTTTTTGATAAGGTTCATCTAGGCTTCGCCTAGACTACATCCTTGCAATTTAGAAACAAACGAAAATTGGGCCGCATGAGACTAAGCCTGCACAAGATCGCACGAGGGGATTCAAACTGGGTGAATGGATACCATTCACATTCCCCACAGACTTACGCCTCATCTTATACTTAATATCTTTAAAAATTATCAGCCAGTACCAAATGATTTACCTGTTATGGGTGCTTAACAATATCTGAAGGGGAAAGTCAGAATTAGTGGAAAAGAAGCATAAAGAAACAAGGATAAAAGGCCAATTTAAGAGATGTGATATTTATGTTTATGATTTATTTTTGTGATTCTCTTTATTGTTAGTCGTATAATGCATAGAGATGTAATCGTCATTATTGATTATATCAGATGATTGAACAAAGATAGTTTCAAGTGCTTTAGCATCACTGGACTCTGGTTTGCGATTGCTGGCCACTTTGGAGGGCTGTTTGTAGTTCACAGGTTTTGTTGAAGATCATAGACTGGCCTGCAGTTTTGGAAATTTAGGGGATCTATAGTTTCTAGAAGTTTGGACGGTTTTTCAAAATTCAGGGTTACATTCTCGCTTTGATTTCCGGTGATTGGTGAAGCTTCAATCTTAACCTCTTTGTTTGCTTGATTTAAAGGGAAACCAAAGAGCAGAAATGTGGTTTGAGGACAAATTTGATTTAAGTGGGAAAAAGTTAGGTATTTTTATGTGAGGTTGGATTATGCTCCTTAGGATAAGCTTCTTGACATTACAGACGTAACAGGAAGTCCAACTGTCTTAAAGAGAAACCAATAGTTTGCGATTGACTTGACAAGTGTTTTCCTTTTTGCACGATGTTCAGACTTAAGGGGGCATTCTTGTGTGTCAAATTGATTTTCACTCTTGGCTGGTGTGGTCGGTTTGTTTTGAATACACGGGGTTCCTTTTTCTGGGTGTTTTTTCTTTTTTTTTTCTTTTAGCCTTTTAGGGTGTTTGTTTGAAAAATGGAAATTTGGTAATGGAATTTGACCGCACTCCTCGTTCGATGGGTTTGGAATGGAATCTCTTAAGAAAATTGGAATCTCCAGCTCTGTTTGGAGGGAGGGAGGGTGGGGGTGGCAATTGTAATGACAACACCATGGTGGTCGGTAGGGTGGGGTGGGGTGGTAGCTATGACAATGACAATGTTGCCATGATGGTCGGTAGGGTGGGGTGGTAGCTATGAGGACGACAATAGTGGCATGATGAACGGTGGGGGTGGCAGTTGTAATGAGGACAATAGTGGCATGATGGTCAATGGTGGGTTGGGGTTGAGCGGGCAGCGGTTGTGATGACGACAATAATGGTATGGAATGGAAGGGGGGGGGGGGGGGTAGGGACGTGACAGTGAGACTAGGAGCATGATCGTGGTTGGGGTAGGGGGTTGGCCATAGTTGTTAAAAGCGCGCTTCCTGTGCGCTTAAAGCCCTGAAGCCCTGAAGCCCTGCTTAAGGCGCTTTTACTGAAGCGAAGCCCACATGGTACCTGAAGCGCAGTGAAGCGCGGTGAAGCGCAGTGAAGCGCAAAAAGCCCAAAAATCCCTTGAAAGCGCGCTTCACATATTTATAGGTTATTTGACTTTTTTTTTTAAATTATTTGAGCATCTATATATTAAATTAATACCTACGACTTCTCATATTTCTTTTTCACGGCTGACCTATCGACTTCTCCTTCAATCCAGGTTACGATCTCCACATTCTTCTTAATTCGATTTCTTTAATCCTCTAATAGTCTAATCTAATCTATAATTCTTAATTCTTATTAATTCGATTTCTTTAATTCTTCACTACGATTTTTGATCACATCTTCTTTAATTCGATTTTTCAATCTGTTCAACATGATCACATCGATTTCTTTAATGTGAAGAATGCAATCTGTTTACTTCTTAATTCTTCACTTCTTTTTTGTTTGTTGTAATCTGTTCACATCGAATTAAGAATTAAGAAGTGATGATGACTGATGAGTGATGAGTTTGATGTTTTTTTGATGTTTGATGCTTATTTTGATACTTAAAACTATGTTTGATGCTTATTTTGATATTTGAAACTATGTTTGATGTTTATTTTGATATTAAAACTATCTTTGATGCTTATTTTGATGTTTATTTTGACATTGTGCGCTTCACCTTCGTGAAGCCCGCGCTTTGCGCTTCGCGCTTTAAGCCCCAGGACCCTTTGGCGCTTCTGTGCGCTTTTCGCTTTTAACAACTCTGGGGTTGGCTGGTGTTGATTAAATTAGAGGTAAAGGGATGGACTTCATCATATGAACCAAACATGGGATTTGGAATTTGGTCAAAGGAACTGCCAAATTGGCCATTCCAATTCCTTCAAAATCCATGAACCAAAGACCCACATACTGTTTTTTATTTGTGGCTAGTGCCATTTTGTGGACCGGACATGGAGTTATGGGCTGAATCGGATTCATAGCTTTCTTCTAATGGATTTGCTTGGATAGTCTTGAAAAAGATGTTCTGTTCAGTCCAATCCAATCCAATCATTTCTGTATACCAAACACAATATCTTTTTCGTGATATTTGGAGTTCTTTTATTTATCCTTTGTGCAACTTGTACGGACTTGTATGATGTTGACCATCTATATATATGCGTATTTTGTGGCTGAATCAAAATAAGGAGTCTTTCTTGGTATGGTAACTGTTGTAGTTTGTATTTGCAGGAGATAGGGAAGGTTTTGCCGAGTGCGCCACCACCAAAACCGAAGTACCAGCTTCGAAGAACAAGTTCAGCTCCTTTCTAACACGAATTCTTGGTGTCAAGGATTATGTAGAGCCATTTTGTCTTTTTTTTTTGTTTTTTTTTTGTCTTTTTTACTTTTCCAATTTTCCGTAGGAGACACGGGTTTTGGTACCTTGTGTTTGCTAGTGTTGTTTTTTAGTTTTCTTGCGTAATTTATGGGCGATGGATGGAGTGTTGTCATACATCGCCCGTGGTTGCCAATGCTCTACAAATGCCCTCACGTTTCATTGTATGTATATTTGAAGATGATATGAATCTCTTTAACGCCAATGCCAACCTCTTTAAGACAAGAATATTTATATTTCGCTTGTTTGTAGCATTTTAAGACAAAAAAGAGTCCCCTTATGAAGAATATGGGGATTTCGTCCGAGCCGGAGCGGGGCTTGGAACGGGACCAAAAAATTAGCTTCATCGGGCACTGGCATTGACAATGGGCCCGAGACTCACTAGTCTCGGGTTGGATTTCATGCATGAACTTTTTTTTTTATCAAACATGATTAGTTTGTTAATTAACTACTGACATAGTGGTTAAAAGATAACTATCTTGAAAGAACAATTAAACCAAACGTATGTCTACGTTTTAGATATTCTTTTTTACTTTCGAAGGGTTGAGTTTTGCCGAAAAATTGAGGTAAAAATGAAATGTGGTTATCAATGGTTTATTTTCTTACACAAACTTTTGTCTATTTATAAATATCTGATAGTTTAGATGCTTAGGTTGTGTTAGGCAAACTAGCCGGTAGCTGATAAACTAACTTATGAATAAATTGTTTGGCAAAAACTAGATTATGAATATGTAAAATGACCAAAAAGATATTTTGTGGGTATAATAATTAATATTAGTAAGGGTATAATTGAAAAAAAACTACAAAAAACTCCTCAAAACGCTACTCCAATTTAGCGTTTCAGTAAGTTGGCTTATGGTTCATCCAGACATGTACTAGCTTATTTTTGCTAAACACAACCTTAATAATTTTAACAAAACTGATATTTAAGAGTACATGGGCAGGTTCAAATTAAAACTCAAATTTAATTGTGAACGTGAGAACAACCAAGACTGTTACACGTGTCTTGTTCGTTCATATAAATCTGAATAATACATATACAGTCAAACTGAATATTATGCATATACAATATGGAGACCGCATAATATAGCATTTAGGATTATTCAGTTTGAACTTCGAACGGTTGTATTTTTCACCTTGAATAATGCATAAACACACTCCGAAAAATCCTATATAATTTAGAGTGAATAATCAAAGGAGACTAGCTCAGTTGGATAGGTAACATCCTTGGGGGGTGTGGGGTGAAGGCCACACTACCAGGGTTCGAATACCACAAGCGACACTTTCTTGAGATATCCAGACTCTGGATCTGGTCCTTCGGGGCTGGGTTCGGGACCGGTCGGGTTGGTCCATAGTCCCCTAAAAACCTGCCGATCGGGTTCAACTATAGATTGGGTTGGGTCGCAACGAATTAGTAGGATTGCCCGTAAGAAGATCCGATACCGCTGGAACGTGTGTGCGCGCATTAACTTGACGTTCAAACAAAAATTTTAGAGTGAATATTTTTTAATTGTTAGATTTATGAAGTAATAATGACGTCATAGGCCTTCTTCTACATCAATCTCCTATCCACAATTCCACCATAGTTGTTGTCTCACACCACCTCCCCTCCCATCTCCATTTCCTTCTGTCAAAGCTTCTCTCCATCAATGGCTATGGCTTCTGCTGCTACCACCACAACTACTAGCAGCTTCCAGAGAACACCACCTACTCGCCAATTACCTTTAACCCCAAATCGGATTACGTCCTACTCGAAGCTCTCATGTGCATTTCTGCAACGAAGCAGCAGCAGAAGGCAGCCATGGCCGTCACAGCTTCCCCTTGTATCATCCTCAATCTCCTTCTCTCGTAAGCTATCGTCTCGTCTTCCTCTTGGCTTCGTTTGTTGCTCTGCTGATGAAACCCTAGTCACTGACGAAGAGAAGGAGGCCGTCAATGATGAATCTCAGCCACAGGTACTATCAATTGATCTTTTTTTCTTCTTTTTTATAACTAATTGAGATTGATATCTGATATTTAGTGCACCTTTTTTAAGTAATTCTGATATTGGTACTTTTGATTGTGGAAAGTGTTTTCCCAATTGAAAAGTCCAATTTTGATTTCAAAACTTTTGACCTAATTGTTTTCATATTTTATTTTGGGAACTTCTTAGGTTTGATAATTGATATTTGCACAGATAGTGTAATTTTGTTATCAATTTGAACAAAGTGAGATGCAGGTACAGAATTAGGTTTCCTAGTTATGAAATCATGTTTTGTAAGTGGTAAGCCTGAGCACATTGTGTTCTTTTACGGTATATAGTTGAATGGAGTTAAGTATATTGAGGTTGAGGAAAGTTCAAATGTGAACCACTTTTTGGTTGTGAACGTGAGGACACCCGAGAGCGCGACACGTGGCGGAGACTAGTCAACAAAGGCGGCTTTGAGTGTGGTCCCCCCCTTTAATTCAATGCCCTCCCATGGATCGCGCCTAGTCATCCGCCGTGGACCTGGCGTGGCGCCTAGTCATCCGCCACGTATCGCACTCTCGGCTGTCCTCACGTTCACAATCAAAAAGTGGGTTCACATTTGAACCCACCCCTATTGGGGTTAATTCATATTTTCATCTATAGGGTTTGCATGATTCTTTAGAAGGTTTAAGGGGAGTGTAAAGTTGGACACTTGATGGAAAGGTTAACTTGTGACTTAGTTTAGGTGATAAGATGTTTGATTAAGGTACCTAAATCAGTACCATCAAATATCTTTTGCAAATATATAGTTTTAAGTTCGAACGTTCCAAAAAAGAAAATGTTAGAAAGTTAGAATTTTAAGGCAGCATCCCATAATGGAAAGTGTTGTGATCTTAATAGCATGGCAGGAGTACTACATTTGAGATTTGACAATTGGAATAAGCAGGGCATGTTTTTCAATGAGTGTAATTGAAATTATTGCTAAGCTTAACGTTTTCTGGTTATAATCCTTACTTTCACCTCAATCTCCAAGATTTTTTGATCATGATTTGAAGACGTAACTTGCAAACTTTAGCAGAGTTATTTACTGTAAAATTGACCATTTTCAAACAAAGATTACTGATACAGGCTGCAAAGTGCCGAATGATGAGTATTGGGTTTTAATCATAGTTCACAAATTTATGGATCTTTTTGGTCTGAGAACCTGTGATTCCTTTGAAATTTTACAAACTTTGTTGTCGATGTGTGAATGAAGGGATATTTTGAATATGGAAATGTAAGAAATTCTTAGGAAACAAGATATGAGTTACCAGATTATTCGTTAACCCAAACTAAGTTGTAAAGTTATGATTACCGTTTCATTAGGTGGTCATGATGTCACATTTTGATAGGTGACCTATATTTATATTTATAGTTGATGGTTATGTGATTGCTATTATGTGTTATCCTATCTTCGATAATTCCCTTTATTGCGTTTATTTTCTTTGCTCATTGTATTGATTGTGATGTATTCATAGCCAGAGGATTCAGAAGGCGCTACTTCTGAAGACGATTCGATCGAGGGCGATGATGGCACAGGAGCGGAAGAATCACCGTGGGCATTTTAGCATCACTGCAGTCGTACAAAGAGGCCTTGGCAGATAACGATGATTCAAAAATAGCCGAAATAGAAACTCACTTCAAGTCGATCGAAGACGAAAAGTTAGTTCTAGAACGAAAACTGGCAACGCTCTCGGAAGAACTTTCGAGCGCAAGAGATCGAGTTCTTAGGATAAGTGCCGACTTTGACAATTTCCGGAAGAGGACGGAAAGGGAACGTCTCTCGTTGGTGGCAAACGCACAAGGTGAAGTGGTTGAAAATCTTTTGGGTGTTTTGGACAATTTCGAGCGAGCGAAATCCCAGATAAAGATAGAGACCGAGAAAGAGGAGAAGATCAACAACAGCTATCAGAGCATATACAAGCAATTTGTTGAGGTCTTAGGCTCTCTCGGTGTTGAATCGGTCGAGACAGTTGGACAGCCGTTTGATCCGTTGGTAAGTCCTTTTTTCGATTCTTTATCTTCTACTTACATCTATCTATCGAAAACTGTTTTCACCAATATAAGTTATAAACATACGTCTAACATCAAATTAGAAGGGCATTGGTTTTAGGGCGTTCAATAAGGAAAACGAGCTATTTCGTCATAGTGATCCACCTACTTGATGATTGACTGCAGGCATATCCGAGAGTTGGCTCGAAATTCAGTCGAGTACTTGATGATCTTTTTCAAAGGCTGAACAAACTCTTTTCAGGTTTTCCAAAGGCTGGACAAACTAAGAACTAAATACATTTTTGTAGCGTAAACCAAGTCTTGATTGATTCGAGCTAACTCGCATCCGAGCTTATGTAAACTTTCATTTTCTTTAATTCATTTTCACATGTCCGTTATCAGGCTGGCTTTTGTACAAATAGAGCTTGGGCTTATAAAAACCTAAACACTTAATGATATAAAAATCTGCGCATATAAGTGGTTATGTCTCTTGTTTCTCGAATTCTAGTAGCTTGACGTTTCCCTTTTTCGTGGTAAAAGCTGCACGAAGCCATTATGCGCGAAGATTCAAGTGAATTTAATGAAGGTGTGGTAATTCAAGAATTCCGCAAGGGGTTCAAAATTGGTGAAAGGCTTTTGCGTCCATCGATGGTGAAGGTTTCAGCTGGCCCAGGGCCTGAAACTGGTGAACCGGTAAGTCCGTCAGAGTCCGAAGCTTCAGTTCCAGGTGCAGAGTCGGTAGAAGAAGCAGAGGATGTCGAGAATTCTACGGAGGACCAGTCAGAACCAGCGCCCGCCGATGATGAATGATGAATACAGTTATATATAATATAAATTCAGTTAGTGAACCCATAATTTACTTGGCAGGAGGGGTGTGGTGCCTTTGCCTCCTGTAGTTAGAGATTGAAATGGGTCTTTTGCAAAGAACTACCATTATAATGTTTGGGGAACAATTACTGTTTTAGTTTTGTTATATTTTTGTTCCTTTGGTTTATTTACTTTTAAATGGTCTGCTAATCTCTGATGGAAATATAACCAATCCCACCTCTGTTCGAGTAAAGGTCAAGTCTATAGTACTCGATGGGATAGAACAGGACTGGACAAATGAGAGTGAGGTAGGTAAGTAAACAAATTGTGCATGCTTCTTTTTATTAAGGTTCTAATTTGTTATGGTGTTTGATAGTTAGTAAACTTGATTTTCTCTCTTCACTTTGATTTTTGTTCAATCCATTTTTTGTGAGAGGGTAGTGTACTTTTGTCACTCAACCATGTTTAATTTATCGGATTATCCTGTCCAACGTACCAATTGCATCAAGTGGGATAGGATAGAACAAATTTCACTGTTCACAAATTCCACTGTTCCACCTTTGACATGACATGGGATAGGGACTGAATGTGACAAAAAAAGCTTTTTTTCTTTTGTTTCATTAAAATAAGCGATGCAAGATG
Organism: Centaurea solstitialis; assembly: GCA_030169165.1. Taxonomy (NCBI): domain Eukaryota; kingdom Viridiplantae; phylum Streptophyta; class Magnoliopsida; order Asterales; family Asteraceae; genus Centaurea; species Centaurea solstitialis. The sequence goes on from CM058044.1 coordinate 44,827,195, forward strand.
GGAGAAGCATGAGAGATACCTTAAAGATAATCAATTTACTTCCATTTGGTGATAATCCTAACATGGTTATTGGTTAAGTGGTTACCACTACCCATTGTAGTCATCGCGCACCTCCACCACCAGCCTACGCCTACCACCGCCTTCACCATTGTCCACTTCCTCCACAACCAACAACGCCAACTGATGCACTACCACCTCCGCAACCACCACCATCTCCATGTCATCCACAATGACTATCAGCCACCACCACCTCACCCTCCACCGTCACTGATCACCTCTACTACCACTCATAACCACCATATAAAATCTTTCGACAAAATATAGGAGGGGTAACTTGTATAGCCCAATTCAATCCATACTTGGTCATAGCCACAAACAACTTGTCTATGTCCAATACTATTTTCTTGTTCTGTCCATTTCAGTCCTATTCAATCACGTACATATACCAAACGCTAACAAAAAGTCTGAGACACAGGTTCTATTAATTCATATTTGGTTTACTCATTGTTTGGGTTTGGTTCCCATGTTCCTGGGTTTTTAACTTTTCTAATCAATTCCTGTAATGTGGCAAAAGAAAAGGGCAACAAAGAAGAAATAGAGAACCATAAGAAAACACAAACCTGTATTACATTAATCCTCAAACTACATGCCTTTACACTCACAACTCAAAACACACCAATGGGGTTCATAAACCCCAAAACAACCCCCAACCTTACACTTTACATTTGACAAAAACACAAACAAACATATCCTTAAACCAACCCCCTAACTTCCCTCCCAAAGAACACAAAAAAATTCCCATAAAAAAATTCCAAATTTCAAGCCCCAACTACAGAAACCCAAAACCAATATAGAGCACATCATATCTCAAATGCAAGCAAACCCAACAAAACCAAAAAAATCCCAACACCATCTTGTCTACCTTCTCATTCTTTATCATCAGTATTACTTGTACTCAACACATTCTCTTTTCCATGGTTAACCACCGCGCCACTAGACGCTTCAGAAGCACCTGCAACCTCCGTGTTGCTAATTTCCTTCTCATCCACGGGCTCCCTTCTTTCTTCTGCATCCGTTTTAACTTTTGTTTCAGAAAAATCGGTGGTCTGTGGATCCTGTTTCATCTCATTCAAAGCGAATTCTATATCCTTGATAAAAGCAGTTTCATCTACAGAATAGAAAGTTTCAAGACTATGCGCCCCCGAGTCCCTTGGATCTGTTTGTTTCATCTCATTCAAACTAGATTTCAACTCCTCAATGTAGGAATCCTCATCTTCAGAACGGTTAGTTTCAAGATCATGCTCCGAGGCATGCGGGTCCTGTATCATCTCATTCGATATTGATCCTAAACCCGTGGAAGAATTAGTTTCAAGATCATGTTCTGATGCATGTGGGTCCTGTTTTATCTCGTTCAAAGTTGATCCCAACTCGTTGGAGTAAGAATCTTCACCTTTAGCACTTTCAGTTTCGATATCATGCTCCAAGCCATGTGGGTCCTGTTTCGTCTCATTCAAAGTTGACCCTAGATCGTTGGAGTATGAATCTTCATCCACAGAATCGTTATCTTCAAGATCATGCTCCGAGGCACGTGGGTCCTGTTTCATTTCGTTTGAAATTGATCCTAAATCATTGGAGAAAGAACGCTTGATTTCAAGATCATGCTCTGAGGCAAGTTGGTCATCTTTCGAAGTTGTTCCCAAATCGTTGACACTGAAATCGCCGACAGCATCCAGTTCCACTAACAAATTTTCATCAAACTCGTTAATCTCATCTACATCATCAATGTTCTCGGGGGTGTTCTTACTTTCAATGCTATGAACGTCACTTGTATATGCCAAAGTTTCGGGTGCTTTAGTTTCGATACTGGTAACATCAGCCACATCAGGTTCAGGACTCAAGACAGGGTTGATACTTGGTGAAATGTCGTTCTCCGGCTCTTGGATCTGCAAATTGTCAGAGTTGTTGCTAGTGATTTGAACCTAGAAGAAAATTTATTCCTATGATCGTCAATCTCGATTTCACACAATGATACATATAAGTGGACTCGAAAGGCAGTCTGATCCATGTATAATTTAAAAGGGAAAAAAAAGTATTGTTTGGTGCTATTTTAAGACTTTTCGCAGATGGAACTATCAATGGATGGGTAAATGGATAGCAAAAAACACTTTATCCATACCCTGCCCCACTAAAACTGCCGGTGAACAGGTAACGGGTAAATGGATAAAAATTTTCTTTATCCATACCCTTATCCAACGGGTCGAAACATACGGGTAACAGGTTTACCCTTACCCATTGCCACCCTAACTATCATGATTACTTCAAGAATATCGCTTAACAGGTTTCTGATTTCCTATTTAAGTAGGGTCTACTTAAGATGTCCTATTTGAGCTATGATAGTTTCCATTTTGGTATATACAAGAGAATTGCAATGCATCATGTTACTCTCATTTGACCATTGTCATCTATTAAAAAATTATTAACACTATTGATTTTGGACCACACGATATCCCTAGTGCATCGTTATTATAAGGTATTCTAGAAAAACTTGCTATTAAACCACTTGTATAGTCAAACGTTGCAATTTACATAGAAGAGAAACAACATACTTTTTAAGGCGTCTAGATTACGCAGCTATAGTCTTTGACAGTAACATTTATATATAGGGGCGGGTTCAAATGAAAACCGATTTCCGGTTGTGAACAAGAGGACAAAGGAGAGCGCGACACAGTCTTACACCTTCACGGTTATTCATCATGAATAGTTCATGATCATTCACCTTCATTATTCATACTGAATGTGGACACCAGGGACACATGTCATGCTGTCTTTTGTCCCCCGGTTCACAAACAGAAAATTGGTTTGCAATTGAACCTTTCTCTCTCTACACACAAACAAATATATATATAGCTTCACAAACCATGGACTTCAAAAATCTTACCTGCAATACTTCAGGATTCTCTTCTGATGGTTTGTTTGCAGACATGTCTAACAAAGGGAACTCGTTATGAGGTTGCAAAATATCTTCTTCAGATTCGAATCTGTCATGCGTAGGCAAAAGGTTTTCATATGTTTCTCCATGGACAACCTCCTCAGATTGTGCTTCACTATTCGATGAGACGAAGTGACCTCGTTCAATCTCATGACCCTGTCACTCACAAAGATTACACGATTCAAGTACAATATCATATTATCATGTTGATCGAATATTGTCAACCAATAGCAATGGCATCAATAATTTACCTCCAATTCTTCAGGATCCTCCGTCGATGGTTCTTCCACGGATCTATCTAACAAAGACGACTCATCAGGTTGAGATACAACTTCTTCCTGGTGAGAGCCTTCATTTGCATCCATATCCAATAGACCATCCTGTCTTTCAAAAGGGGCTCATTTGATAAAGACTTGGAAATGCTATCACCAGCCGACAGAGGTTCTTCATTATCTGGTACCATTTGACTTTGAGCATCCCTAGTTTCAGGACTAGAATCTGTAAAATTCCACTTCACGTCTGCAACAGAGCTTGATGCTTGATGTTGGTCATCCGCATGCTGAAAGACTTCATCGTTATGCAGATGATCTAACTCGATCAAATTACTCTGAACAATTAAAAGTAAGTATCATCAGTATTCAGATCATATCTCAACATACCAAATATTGAATATAGAATTCTCTTACATCTGTAATGCTCCTTGATTCAATCTTCTCTGCTGCATCCTGCTCTGATGAACCTACAAACTCTGCATCGTCACTAGGGGAATCCATCACTGTTTTCTGCACAGTTTCTTGAGACTCTCCGCCAGAAACAGAACCGGTTCTCTCTGAATTTGGCAGCGGCTGACCCTTATCGGATACGTCTGCTTGCAGATCAGTAGAAATTGAGGAAGACAAGAGGTTCTTTGTAACTGCTCGAGGACTAGAATCATAAACAGGTTCCTTTGGCTGACTCTCTTCCACCAATAAACTTGTTACATCAATACCAGACGTTTCTATCGAGTTACCACGTTCCACAAAGTAATAATCTGTTTCCGCAACTGACGGCATCTCGTCATCATCTTTCTCATTATATATTTGGTCACTCACTTCATATGACGACGATGACAAACTTGATGCACTGCTATGTAATCCTCGATCACCCAAATTCAAGTGAGTTGCATCCAACACAAGCTCGACTGAAGACTCTGCATTCTCCGTTTCAAGAAAATCCGACGCCAATTCTTGTCGATTCGTCACATGCCCGACACTTGTTTCAGCCTCATCAAGTCCATCATCTTCTTTTTCGACTTGATTGGATTCCGCATTGCCGTCATCTTGACTAACGTTGTCAGATACATGTTCATTTGCCACTGGAACATGCTCACCCGTAGAAATTAACTCCAAATCCTCTCTTATCCCAGAAGGATATTCATGCTCGTTTATAGAAATCAGTTCCACTTCTTGAGAAACGTCGTCTTCGATAGGGTCCTTATTTTCGAGATCGCTGGCTGAAGAAACGGACTCTGTATCGGGTACAGAGCTCACTTTGGATTCACTGAGTTCGCTCATTTGTCTATTAAACGCAGAAGCAACCTGCTCGGGTACAAAGTACGGTGTTACCTGAATAACATCATCAGAAGCATGTTCATCCTCTTTTTCAGCTTGTTCTAAAGAAAGCTCGTCTTCAATATGGCCCTTATTTTCAAGATCACTAACCGAAGAAACAGACTCGGTATCTGTCACCTTAGAGTCACTAACTTCACTTAGTTGTCTTTGAAACGCAGAAAAGCCTGTCCCGTCAGAAGCAATTCGTTCGGGTACAAAGTACGGTCTTAGCTTAGTTTCTTGCCTCTCGCTTCTTGAAGCCCCGAAAATCGAAGGACCCACATTGAAACTCTCATGCCTACGGAAAAACGGCTCCTTTGGTTGAACGGCCGCAAATTCTTGTTGGAAAGTGTCTCCCACCAAATCAGGTTTCTCTTCGCTCGAGTCATACGGGAGATCAAACGGATTCCTTCGTTTTAACATAACAGATGGAGCAGAACCAGGAACGTTGTCGTTGGCATCGTAATCAAAAGGGTTGTTTCTTGCGGTTGAAATCGGAGGAATGTTCCAAGGAAGATCGACACTTTCTAAGTCTATCAGATTCTTTTCGGCTTGCAACCTCATCGTTTTTCGTGCCCTTCGTCTCGCGATTAGATTCTCCAACCGCCGGTTTCGTTCCAGCTCCGACGTTCCTAAGTTCATCAGATTCTTTTGGTCGTCTTCCGTCCAAGTCATAACCGATTTGATCTCGTCTTCTTTATCATCGTGTTTCGATTCTTTATCCTCATCATCCCCAACTTCCAAATCGTCGTGGTTTTCGACACCACCATCATCATCATCATTAGACTCGCTACTGCTATCACTAGCATCGGTGCCATCACGCGGCATCATGCGAGTCGGTTCACGAGTTTCCAATTCTTCAGCAAGAAGCGGATGGAGTTCGTCAAGCATCGGAATGATGTCAGCCATCGACGCATCCGGTGAAGAGCTTTCAGCAACATCAGATCCCGAATCCGATCCTTCATCATCCTCAGAATTGTCACCTTCCATTCGTTTCCACAACAAACCGGAATCCGAATTCAGCGGATCAGCCGAACCCTCCCATAACTTATCGTCACTTTCCAAAACGACGTGTTCGTCCTCCGACTGCTTAAGTGAAGCGTAATCGCTTCCCAAAACGTCATGTTCGTCCTCCGACTGCTTAAGTGGAGCGTAATCCCTTCCCAAAACGACATTTTCGTCCTCCGACTGCTTAAGTGAAGCGTAATCCCTTCCCGAAACGACATTTTCGTCCTCCGACTGCTTAAGCAGAGAGTAATCCCTCCCCGAAACGACTCTCTCTTCGTCCAAATCAATCTCATGATCACCGACCTCATCCTCTCCTTCTTCTCTCAACCCTTCCCCTCCAAATTGCACATTCTCACACTTCTCTTCGGTCACAATCACGTTATCGTCAACCAAACCGACACGATCATCATCATCATTAACATTAACACAAGTTTTCTCACCAAACAACTCAATAATCCTACTCCCATTAGTTTCCACAGAAGCAAAACTCACATCTCTCCCAACAATTTCACTACCACTTAAAACCCTACTTTCCAGTTTCTGAATCTCACCTCTATCAGATTTTTCGATTTCGGTTTCGATTTCAGGTATGTTAGGCTGGCCAAAACTCAACAGAGTTCCAAGGAGGACAGCAGTGGACACAATTACAGGTGAAGCAGACACCAGAAGCGAAAACAACAAAGGAAACAATCGATACATCAAAATCAAAAGCAAACTCATACCGACTAGAAACGGATGCTTCACGATTGATCTGTAGCAGATCATAATCGAGCTGCTAACATACTTTCTGAACAATTCAGCTCCCATATTTTATGAAAACTGCTTCACATATGCACCAAAACAGATCAGGAAAAACAGAGGATGCAAACAGCAAATTGCAAAAACCTAAACAACAACAACAACAGATGATGATGAATTGATGATGATCAGATAGTTGCTAATTAGTTAGTTACCTTGAAAGTGTGATTTGAGTGTAGAAAAAGTAAGTTGAGAAGTGAGATTTGGAAGATGATGAGATGAAGATTGTGTTGAAGAAGAACAAAGATATGGTGTGGCTGAATGAATTCAGCTTCCTTGTTTTGGGGAATTCACAGCTCAGTGGTGAAATGGAAAGGTCATGGAGGTGCGTGGGGCGGTGCTGTAAAAAAAAGGACACTTTCCCAAATTCCTTCTTGTAATTCCATGGCTTCCTTTTTCTTTCTTTTTCAATAGTAGAAACCACCATGACTTTGGTCCAAATGTTATCAATCAATCTTTGCACAATTTTAGGATGAGTGTATTGTGTATTATGTATTTGATAAATTTGATTTTAGTTTTAATTATGTTAAAGTTTGTTCCATTTTTTGATACTCATGATGATATTGTTACGGAATTGATGAAAGTTTGGTTGCGAACTCAAATCTAATTGTGAACGTAAGGATAGCTGATAGCATGCCACGTGTCACGTTAATACAAGAATATTCATATTGAATGTTATGCATTATTAATAGTGGATAACATATCATTCACACGGAATAATGCTGAATGTTGTATTATTCACCATGAATAAAATATAAACATTCAGGCTGAATAATTCTATATTATTCAAGCCGAATGCGTTATCGGTTGTCCTGACGGTTGAAGTTAAATTTAAGTTTCCATTTGAACCCACCTGTATGAAATGTATATCTAATTTTGAATTACTTCTATACTTTATTTAGTTTGAATTACTTCTATAACTTTATTTAGTTGGCTAAAGTGGTGAATATACTTTACTAACATTGACACCCTTATGCATGTAAAGTTGTACAACCCTACAAGTTTGGTCTTTTTCATAGCTCGTGTTTTTTAACATGCTTGGTTGTACAAATATGTTTTTTAATAGTTATGTTTAGTTTTCGAGTTGAAAATAAGTTTCACCAAAAACCCGATTGGGGTTTGCTCGTGGGGCCATCATTATGAATATCGAAAAGTTGTACCTATACCTCTAGGAAACCATAATGGAGAGGTATTTGTTTAAGTATTTTGCTTAGCTAGTTGAAAAAATAATTTCGATTGAAGTATGTATCTTATATGGTCGAAAATGGTACCATGTCTTTATCTTTGTACGTTTATGAAGACGTGAGAGTTGTTGAAAGAAATTACTTATTGTAAGCAAGAGAAAATGGTAGTAAATGAGGGTAATAGAAAGAACAAGAAAGACATGGCAACCACATCACAATAAAGGAAAGTGGGGAATAACATAGTTATTATACATCCATCAATGATCAATCCACATGTATTAATAGAAGATTTGGTTACCATTGGAGGCCTTGTTGATTCTTCATATGAATATTTAGGCTTTGAACTTACTTAAAGTGTTGCCAGTATATTATATTATTTTTCGGTTTCATAGTTAGTTTACGAACTTTAACGTTATATTTGAATCAAACACCTTCTTTAGTGGTTCTTCCTCCCACATGAATGTTAAAGAGACATGCCCATCACTCGTTAACACAATATCATGAGTGCTTGATAAAAAGTTAGCAACTCGAATCAAAATGACGTCTATAGCCATGTGACACAAAAAATGAAATTGATGTATCATATGATAAAATAATATATGTCTTCATCTTATAAATAAAAACACAATACCAAGATAAAAACACAATATAAGTCTTTCTTGTTAAACCCATGGTCAAATGATGATTCATGTCCACATGACTTGTTCCTTATCTTGATTAATAATGGTCAAAAGGATCATTCAGTTACATGTTAAAAAACAATTGTACCTCTCCATAGGCATCTTTTCCATTAGGGACAAAAATAGAGATATTTGAAATAACCCAAAAAACCAATGACTTTATTTGATCTGTAACCAATGAATGGAGCATTGGAATTTGGAATTGCTTTTCTAAGCTCTTTATTGACTTAGGATGCCTTTGTTTTATGGGAATGGATTAGAATGGAACTGATTTAAACGAGGAATTTGGATTTGGAAGGATTTGAATTTTGGGAGATTTGGATTTCAAATCCTTAATAAATCTTGTTCGTTTTGTAGGATTTGGAATGAGATTTGAATTACAATACTTTATTAAATCTATTCACCCAAACAAAACAAGTTATCTTTTCGATTCAATCAAGCTTAATCAATTATTATTTTAGTTAATTTATTTTTCATATTTAAATTTACGTTATTATGTTTTTCTATTAAAAAATATTATACCCAAATGACCATTTTTTTTAATTTTTAATCATTTTTAATTATAAAAAACATGCAAATGACTATTATACTCCCTCTTTAATAAGACTTAAAATATCATATTTGCCCAACTTAAATTACAAATATCATATATACCCTTAATAACCTATCAAAATATCATATTTACCCAAATAATTGTTTTAATCAATTTGAATATTAAAAACACTATATTTAATTTTAATTTTAAACACTTTGCTTATTCGTTATTTTTATCATCAAATTCAGACATTCTTTTATCATTATTTAATACTTTGCTTATTCATATTTATCCAACCTTTTTTTATCATCAAACTCAGTTAGTGGTTATAGAAAAATGCCATTACCCAAATGCTTATTTTTTTTATATCATTAAATTCAAACCCTTTTCATTATTATATTTTTTTTATTATAGTTTTTTATATCATTAAGTTCAAGCCCAACTTCTTATTCAAACCTTTGTATTATATTCTTTTATATCATTACCCAAATGCTATTACCAAAATGATTATTCTTTTTTTTTTATATCATTAAATTCAAATGCTTATTTATATCATTAAATTCAAACATGTAAATTTCACGAACAACCATATTTTTTTAGATCTATTAATTTTTTTCGATCGACTACTTTTATCCAACTTCTTTCACATACAAACTATTTTTTTCGATCTCGTGGAAAAAATAGTCGATCTCGTGGAAAAATTAATAGGCTTTATTTATTCCAGGATACGTGGAAAAATATAGTTGATCTCATGATAGCTCTACGATACATGGCTCTACGTGAAAGAAATTTGTAACACCCGGAATTTTGTAAACCCAAACTTATCTGATAAAAGTAAGTAGTAGAAATTAAATTGAATATAACGCTTAAATTCCCAAAGTTAGTTATTTGCTTGTATTTACGTTCATAAGTCGAGTCGGGAATCTAGCTTATCAGTTTCGGGACAAAAAGATAAATACCCGAGAGTTGGAGGGTCGTATTGTAACTAGCCACCAACTTGTTGAAGGGCTTGTCCCTTCCTTCCCTTTTTCATTATTGTGTGTGTGTTTGTGTTGGAAGAGAGAAAGGAGAGAAAAGAGAGAAAATAAGGTTTTGGAAGAGAATTCAAGAATCGAAGGAGGATCGAGCTTGGGAGGTGAAATCAAACCCGGAAACGTTGTTAGATTCGAGTTCCTAACGAAAGGTATGGTTCATCTCGTGTTAATTTCGTGGTTTAGTTGAGTTTTAAAGTCTTGGGAACTAGGGCTCGTATTTGGGGGAAAACCGTGGATCTTGATGATCCATCGGTGTTTGTCGAGTTTGGTTGTTAAATTATCGTGTTATATCATCGTAGGATCGTTCATAGACATTCGTATAGCATTTCGGAAGTCAAAATCGTGTTTTGGATGAGTTTTGGTGAGTTTTGGAAAAATAGCTCGCGGGATAGTGCAGGTCAGGAAAACCCCGCGACCTAGGCCCGCGACCTGAGGTCGCGCGGCTAGGTCGCGCAACTCTCTGTTCGCGCGACGAACATTTTTCGTTTCCGATTCTTTTCGAGCTTTGACTTTGGGCTTTCCTTAAGGGTTATATTAGATAATGTTTGGTAGAACTTGGGGGCCATTGAGATAGTCTAGCCTAGCTCTAGACTAGTGTTTCGGTTGTGAACCGTGAGAGTCGTTTTTTGAGAATTTTACTTATGCATACCATGATATGATTGTGTAGGTGATATCTTGTGACGTATCTACCCATCTAATCCACATTCAATTGTGACTTAGACCAAGGTGAGTTGCTAAACCCTTTTTGTTAAAACTGAGAGCGCATCATCTTAACTGATCTATATACCTTGCTTGAATGACTGTGTACATGGAATTGTTTGTTGTATGCTACCTCGCACGAGTTATATTCTTATGGTCATATGATGAACGTATGCATGATAATTGTAAGTATTGAATTATGCCATGAAATGAGCAAAGGGCTTGAGACCCTCGATGTATGCCTATGATAGGTGGAAACAAATGTATGAGTCTTTTGAGACAGTACGTATATTCCTCTGATGGTGTCATGGTTGATATGACATCGGGGTTGGTTGTAACTAAATGACATGGACGAACCAACGCAGTATTTCCTCACCGAACAGTCTTGGGAGGTTCTGAAATAGGAATGCCCCTATGTCGCCGGCCCTCGGGTTGCTCCTTGGTGCGCGGGCCTCTGATGGTGTCATGATAGATATGGCATCGAGGTGTTCGGAAGTAACGAATGATGGCGTACTGGTTGGGGGAAATGGGTCGCTCCCATTGTTTCCGAAGTTAATAATAATAAACCGGTTTAACATGTCAATTGCATTGCCAATATGATTATGTATATCTCACATGCTTTATACACCTTACGCGCATGATATTACTTGTACAACTCACTAGGCTCCTTTAGCCTAACACTTGTTTGGTGTCGATGTGTCTCTCAGGTACTAGGGACGCCGCTCCCAAGTAGGTTTCGGGCTTGAGTGAGCATGGGGAAAGATGAGAGACCGGTACTTTAGGCCGCGAGACTTTGGTGGACGATAACCCTTTTTGTAGTCTTCTTCCTAGATGGAACTAGACTAGTTTGGTTATTGTATTTACTCATTCAATTACAAACGTTGTAATTAAACATTTACTTATACCCCATTTTTGGGAAGAGCTCACGCCATGGCGTTACTTTTGTATACCACTTTTGTGCAAATGAAAGTTTTTGTTCGCCCCGATTTTTAGGGTGTTACAAGTTGGTATCAGAGCTTTAGTTTAAGCGAACTAGGTAATCACTGTAGTATGCCTAGACTTAAACTTAGCAAACTAGTAAATACGATGCATACCTTGGGTAGAACCTTAGGTGGGGAGAGAAATAGGTTTGCGAATTCACGTTTATTCAAAGTTGTGGTGATGGTAACGAAGATGCTTATGTATGATTAGTTCATAAATCACCTAGCTACTAATCTATGAATGCGTTGTACGCGAGTGTTTGAGTAACTGTTATTATGATGATGATAAATGTTGAAGTTCGTAAGTAGTTTATTCTTATCCTATTCTCGTGCATTTGTTATGACAGATCAATATGGCGAACACCCGTAGTCAGACGGGCGCCGCAAGAGGACCACCCGACCAAACCGCTTCGACCGCCGACCAACATGTTCGGGTCGAGACGGTTGAGAGTCCACCGAGGCCTGCCGTTCTCGGTGGGGGACCGGAGCACGTACCAAGGGTCAATCTCGAGGATCCAAATCCAGTACTAACCGAGGTGACTCCGGAGATGAGGATGTTTGACAACGTAATGAAGGCCGTGAACGAGGCCATGAGCAAGCAACAAGAGTCCTTCATGAAAATGTTGGAGGATCGTGACACTAGCAACCGTCGTCATGAGACGGTGGGAGAGAACGCCGCTACGGCGTCGGGAGATGCGGAGGTGGTGGTGGTCACCGAGGAGACCCGAGTCACGGGAGATAAGGAGAAAGAGAAAGGGAAAACTAAGGGGTGCTCCTACAAGAACTTCTTGGGGTGTAAACCGCCGGAGTTCCGGGGGTGTACCGACCCGGTCGTTTGCTTAAATTGGCTCCGTGAGATGGAGATGGCCTTTGAGGCTAGCGAATGCGACCCTTCCCAACGAGTCAAATTCGCATCCCACCTTCTTAAGGGCGAGGCCCTCACATGGTGGAACTTGACCCGCTCTTCCCTCGCGCCGGAGGTGTACGCTAGGCTCTCTTGGGCCGAATTCAAGAAGAAGACGCTCGAGAAATACTGTAGCGAGCGAGCCCTCGACAAGATCGAGGACGAATTCCGAGGATTGAAGAAAGGCAACAATCCCATCTCCTTTTACGCAAAGGACTTTTTGGAGAAATTGGGCATGGTGGAGCACTTGGCTCCCGATGAGAAGTCGAAAATCAAGGCTTATTCTCGTGGGTTACCGGCCGAGATAAAATCGGCAGTGAGGATCGCAAGGGTCACCACCCTACATGAGGCGATCGAGGAATCTTTGAGGATCGAGGATGATATCACCCAAGCCCGGGTAGAAGGTTACCAAGCCGGGCAAAAGAGGAAGTTTGAGGAGGCCGCCGCGTCGGCCCGACCGAGCAAGGCGTTCCAAGACGGGAGGCGGGGCGGATACTGGAACGAGGCAAAGTGGTGCAACCGGTGCCGAAGCAAGCATTTTGGACTATGCCAACGTGACCCTCCCGCGAGCGATACTTGTGGGAAATGTGGAAAGAGGGGTCATGTGGCTCGAGATTGCGTAGTCCGAGTGGCGGTTTGTTATGAGTGCAAGGAACCGGGGCATTATCGGGATGCTTGCCCGAAGTTCAAGAAGGCGGCTACCGGGGGTTCGAGCGGATCGGTCGCTAGGGGAGAGAATGCGCCGAAGGTGACTAGCCGAGCCTTCCAAATGACGGCCGCGGAGGCGAGGGAGACATCCGATCTTGTATCGGGTACGTTTCTCGTTAACTCCATACCCGCACTAGTTTTGTTTGATACGGGTGCCGAACGCTCCTTTGTGCATGACACTCTAGCTAGGAAATTCACTATGCCTACCACTCCCTTATCTGATGCATTAGTAGTAGAAGTAGCGGGCGGATTTCTTGTGACCGTTCGGGATTGCCTTGAGGGGTGTACTATAGAGTTAGATGGAGAACCTTTCTCCGCTACCCTCATACCCATGAATGTCGGTAGTTTCGACGTAGTGCTAGGGATCGATTGGTTGCGCGCACACGACGCCAACATAGGTTGCGGCAAGAAGATGGTCACGTTACCGGCGCCTAGCGGAAAATCGATCACCGTGTATGGGGATAAGAAGAAGGGCGCCTACACGACCATCTCGATGGTTAAGGCAAGGAAGTGCCTAGCCAAGGGATGTACCTCCTTTTTAGCTTACGTCATCGATACTAAGTTAGAGAAGAAAGAGCTCGCCGATGTGCATGTGGTGCGGGAATTTCCGGACGTCTTTCCGGAAGATTTGCCCGGATTACCACCGGAACGCCAAGTGGAGTTCCACATTGACCTTACACCCGGAGCGGCTCCGATCGCGCGCGCTCCGTACCGATTGGCTCCGACCGAAATGAAAGAAATGATGACGCAGTTGCAAGAACTCTCCGAGAAGGGATTCATCCGACCGAGTTCGTCACCGTGGGGAGCGCCGGTTCTTTTCGTCAAAAAGAAGGACGGCTCCATGAGAATGTGTATCGACTATCGTGAACTAAACAAGAGGACGGTAAAGAACAAATACCCCTTACCTCGGATCGACGACCTCTTCGATCAACTACAAGGTGCCGGGTGCTTCTCAAAGATCGACCTACGATCCGGGTATCACCAAGTAAGAGTGAAAGAGGACGACGTACCAAAGACCGCTTTCCGGACGAGATACGGGCACTACGAGTTCTTGGTGATGCCGTTCGGCTTAACCAACGCACCGGCGGTATTCATGGACTTGATGAACCGAGTGTGTAGACCGTTCTTAGATAAGTCGGTTATAGTCTTTATCGACGATATCTTGGTCTACTCCAAAAATGAGGCCGAACATGAACGACACTTACGAGAGGTGTTGAGCGTGCTTAGAGACGAGAAATTGTACGCCAAATTCTCCAAGTGTGAATTTTGGCTCCACGAGGTACAATTTCTAGGCCATGTGGTGTCGCGAGACGGGATCAAAGTGGATCCGGCAAAGATCGAGGCCATGATGAGTTGGAAGTCGCCGACAAACCCGTCAGAAATAAGAAGCTTTCTAGGCTTAGCGGGTTATTACCGAAGGTTCATTCAAGACTTCTCGAAGATCGCTTCGTCGCTCACGGTGCTAACGAAGAAGAACGCCAAGTTTCTATGGACCGACAAGCAAGAAGAGACCTTTCAAACGCTCAAGAAGAAGTTATGTCAAGCGCCGATATTATCATTACCCGACGGGACGGAAGACTTCGTGGTCTATAGCGACGCGTCGAAAATGGGGCTTGGTTGCGTGCTCATGCAAAGAGGCAAAGTGATCTCCTACGCCTCTCGCCAGTTAAAAGACCACGAAAGAAATTATCCGGTGCACGATTTGGAATTAGCGGCGGTGGTGTTTGCTTTGAAATTGTGGCGACACTACCTTTACGGAACCAAGTGTACACTATACACCGATCACAAGAGTCTACAACACATTTTCGACCAAAAGGAGCTCAACATGCGGCAAAGGAGATGGCTCGAGCTACTAAAGGACTATGACTGCGATTTATTGTACCACCCCAGTAAGGCGAACGTAGTCGCCGACGCCTTGAGCCGTAAGAACTATGGTGATAGCGTCGGTATAACCCTCAACCGGATTAGCGTGGTGTCAAGCTTGTTGGAGCGGATCAAGACTAGTCAAGCGGAAGCCTTACAAGAAGAAAACCTCAAAGACGAGGTGATGGTGAAGCAAAAGGAGTTGTTGACCGAAGATAGCCGCGGACTTAAATTGTTTCAAGGGCGAATTTGGGTGCCAAAGATTGGCGGTAATCGGGAGTTACTTTTGGACGAGGCTCACAAGTCCAAATATTCCATTCATCCCGGGAGCACCAAAATGTACCGGGACTTGAGAATGAGCTATTGGTGGCCGGTCATGAAGCTTGACGTGGCTAGTTATGTCGAGAAGTGCGTCACGTGTCTCCAAGTCAAAGCGGAACACCAAAAGCCTTATGGTAGTTTGCAACCCTTGGAGATCCCGGAATGGAAGTGGGAGCATATCACGATGGATTTTGTGACCAAACTACCGAAGACCTTAAGGGGTCACGACACCATTTGGGTGATTGTGGACCGACTCACGAAGAGTGCACACTTTTTAGAGATGCGCAAGACCTTGCCCATGGACAAGTTGGCCAAGCTCTACATAAACGAGGTGGTGAGGAGACATGGAGTACCCTTATCGATCGTTTCGGATAGGGATAGCCGATTTACTTCCCGGTTTTGGGACGGATTGCAAGAAGGCTTGGGAACGAAACTCAAGTTGAGCACCGCGTATCACCCACAAACCGACGGGCAAAGCGAAAGGACGATCCAAACCCTAGAAGATATGTTGCGGTCATGCGTCATCGACTTCGGTGGAAATTGGGACACACACCTACCAATGGTGGAATTTGCCTACAACAACAGTTACCACTCTAGCATCGGGATGGCACCGTTCGAGGCATTATACGGACGGAAGTGTAGAACGCCGACGTGTTGGTTGGAGGCGGGTGAAAAGCAATTTGCGGGACCCGAAGTCATACAAGAGACGGCGGATAAAGTGAAGGGTATTCGCGAGCGCTTGAAGGCCGCCCAAGACCGTCAAAAGAGCTACGCCGACAAGAAGCGTCGTCCCGTAGATTTCCAAGTGGGAGACCGGGTGATGTTGAAGGTGTCCCCATGGAAGGGTATCATACGGTTTGGAAAGCGGGGGAAGCTTAGCCCACGTTTCCCGGACCGTTCACCATCTTGGAGAAGGTAGGACTACAAGCATACCGGTTGGAACTACCACCCGAAATGGATGGGATTCATCCCACCTTTCACGTGTGCTACTTGCGGAAGTGTCTAGCCGAGGAGAAAAGCGTCATTCCCTTGTCGGAGATTCGAGTAGACTCCGGTAACCGTTGCGTGGAAGAGCCGGAGGCTATTTTGGAGAGAAAGACAAAGAAGCTACGCCACAAGGAGGTCACAATGGTCAAAGTTCAATGGAAGCACCACCGAGGTGCTAATGTCACTTGGGAAGCCGAAGAGGATATGAAACGTAGATACCCACGGTTGTTCCCGTAGAAGTGGCGAATTTCGGGGACGAAATTTCATCTAGGTGGGGAGGATTGTAACACCCGGAATTTTGTAAACCCAAACTTATCTGATAAAAGTAAGTAGTAGAAATTAAATTGAATATAACGCTTAAATTCCCAAAGTTAGTTATTTGCTTGTATTTACGTTCATAAGTCGAGTCGGGAATCTAGCTTATCAGTTTCGGGACAAAAAGATAAATACCCGAGAGTTGGAGGGTCGTATTGTAACTAGCCACCAACTAGTTGAAGGGCTTGTCCCTTCCTTCCCTTTTTCATTATTGTGTGTGTGTTTGTGTTGGAAGAGAGAAAGGAAAGAAAAGAGAGAAAATAAGGTTTTGGAAGAGAATTCAAGAATCGAAGGAGGATCGAGCTTGGGAGGTGAAATCAAACCCGGAAACGTTGTTAGATTCGAGTTCCTAACGAAAGGTATGGTTCATCTCGTGTTAATTTCGTGGTTTAGTTGAGTTTTAAAGTCTTGGGAACTAGGGCTCGTATTTGGGGGAAAACCGTGGATCTTGATGATCCATCGGTGTTTGTCGAGTTTGGTTGTTAAATTATCGTGTTATATCATCGTAGGATCGTTCATAGACATTCGTATAGCATTTCGGAAGTCAAAATCATGTTTTGGATGAGTTTTGGTGAGTTTTGGAAAAATAGCTCGCGGGATAGTGCAGGTCAGGAAAACCCCGCGACCTAGGCCCGCGACCTGAGGTCGCGCGGCTAGGTCGCGCAACTCTCTGTTCGCGCGACGAACATTTTTCGTTTCCGATTCTTTTCGAGCTTTGACTTTGGGCTTTCCTTAAGGGTTATATTAGATAATGTTTGGTAGAACTTGGGGGCCATTGAGATAGTCTAGCCTAGCTCTAGACTAGTGTTTCGGTTGTGAACCGTGAGAGTCGTTTTTGAGAATTTTACTTATGCATACCATGATATGATTGTGTAGGTGATATCTTGTGACGTATCTAGCCATCTAATCCACATTCAATTGTGAATTAGACCAAGGTGAGTTGCTAAACCCTTTTTGTTAAAACTGAGAGCGCATCATCTTAACTGATCTATATACCTTGCTTGAATGACTGTGTACATGGAATTGCTTGTTGTATGCTACCTCGCACGAGTTATATTCTTATGGTCATATGATGAACGTATGCATGATAATTGTAAGTATTGAATTATGCCATGAAATGAGCAAAGGGCTTGAGACCCTCGATGTATGCCTATGATAGGTGGAAACAAATGTATGAGTCTTTTGAGACAGTACGTATATTCCTCTGATGGTGTCATGGTTGATATGACATCGGGGTTGGTTGTAACTAAATGACATGGACGAACCAACGCAGTATTTCCTCACCGAACAGTCTTGGGAGGTTCTGAAATAGGAATGCCCCTATGTCGCCGGCCCTCGGGTTGCTCCTTGGTGCGCGGGCCTCTGATGGTGTCATGATAGATATGGCATCGAGGTGTTCGGAAGTAACGAATGATGGCGTACTGGTTGGGGGAAATGGGTCGCTCCCATTGTTTCCGAAGTTAATAATAATAAACCGGTTTAACATGTCAATTGCATTGCCAATATGATTATGTATATCTCACATGCTTTATACACCTTACGCGCATGATATTACTTGTACAACTCACTAGGCTCCTTTAGCCTAACACTTGTTTGGTGTCGATGTGTCTCTCAGGTACTAGGGACGCCGCTCCCAAGTAGGTTTCGGGCTTGAGTGAGCATGGGGAAAGATGAGAGACCGGTACTTTAGGCCGCGAGACTTTGGTGGACGATAACCCTTTTTGTAGTCTTCTTCCTAGATGGAACTAGACTAGTTTGGTTATTGTATTTACTCATTCAATTACAAACGTTGTAATTAAACATTTACTTATACCCCATTTTTGGGAAGAGCTCACGCCATGGCGTTACTTTTGTATACCACTTTTGTGCAAATGAAAGTTTTTGTTCGCCCCGATTTTTAGGGTGTTACAAAATTCGTGAAATTCGTTAGGTTTTATATGTTTTTGTTGGTTAAAGTACTCTTCTTTAAGATATGATGGCTACTGGATATGTTTGTTTTTTGGTTTTATATGGTTTTTTTGTTCGATAAAGTATTAAAACAACTATTGGTTTTGGTTTTTTATGCTTTTTATGGTGTTCGACTTGGTATAGTTGCAGCATTTTCGTGGTTGTTCTCTTTGTTTGGTTTCTTTGTTTTGTGGTTTAGAAGCCATGTAGTGTTGTGTCTTGTTAATTACTGTATTGCATCCATGGTTTTTATGTGAAGTGGATGTTTAAAATCCTTATATTATATCTGTTTATGTAAAAAATTACACAACTCGATGTCGAATGAAACTTGTGTGAGGCTTAACCGTCGAGAGAAAGAAATTACAATCAATGATAAGTGCGAGAAAGTAAAGTAAGACAAATAATTTGATGACGCAGGAAAAACCTCACGACGGAGGAAAAAACCTGCGGTCGACCTAAAAGATAAGTCGACAGAGCACTATGATCACCAATCAGGGGTGATGTCCTTCAAGTATACAGCTTTGATCGTACGATTACAACTGAGAAAACTATGAAATCGAATGTAAATTACAGATGATTCTTTAGAATAACGATTATAGAACTTGTGAGCTTCGGATAGAACTTCGTCCCTTGAAATACTGGCTTGATTCTTCTTATATAGTGGCTTGAAAATAACGGTCCAACGGTATTGTGGCTCATCAATGATTGAATTGTAACCGTCCAACGTTATTGTCTTCAATTAATGCTC
Organism: Centaurea solstitialis; assembly: GCA_030169165.1. Classification (NCBI taxonomy): domain Eukaryota; kingdom Viridiplantae; phylum Streptophyta; class Magnoliopsida; order Asterales; family Asteraceae; genus Centaurea; species Centaurea solstitialis. The sequence continues at coordinate 44,846,484 of CM058044.1, forward strand.
GGAGAGTAACTGTCCAACGGTATTGTTGAGAGTTAATGTCCAGATTGTAACTGTTGCGAGAATCTTGCTTGTAACGGTCGATCTTTGATGCTGTCGAACGATACATAACTTACGACTTGTTCGATGTAGTGATGATCTTCAACAAGCATAGCATAGTACTCAATTTCCGATTTCCTCAAAGGTGGACAATTGTTAGATATGATGATCAGCTTATCTGCATCAAAGATATAAACTTCATATATTTATTCGTTAGTATCGTCGTACGTCATTGTCGTCATCGTTCGACTTATCCGATGTATTCGTTCGATGTTTAATGATCTTAGTTCGATTGTTCTTTTAGGTTTTATCTCAGGACCTTATCTTAATACAGGACTATTGTCCTAATATTTATCTTACGATTATAGTCGGTCGTCGTACGATTGTAGATTTTTACCCTAACAATTTGCCCCCAAGATTTAGAGAATAATTCTATTTTATCTAAATCTTTAATTTGCTGGTCAAAGAGTAAAAATACGTTGTCTAATGGTCGAATAGACGTTAGAAATATAGCCGTTATCTAGCCGTTAGCCTGGACGCGTGTCTTCTAACGGTTAAATGATGACGCGTGGCAAGATTATCCCTGATGACTCATTTGATTCAGTTACTATAAATAAGGCGTTTGAGAATTAGAAAGGATTTTACAAATCTCCTTAATTTTCAAAACGATTTTGCGAGATCGTAATCCGACCTTATTTTCGGCAAATATTTCGTGCGACTAGGCTTTATAAGGTACTTTCTTCTCTTTATTTCATGCGTTTGAAGTCTTTAGCGAAGAAGAGTAATAGAGGTTTAGAAAACTTTAGGTTTACTCGTCTAAAAAATAGTTTAAACCGATTAGATTTCATCATGTCGTCGGAGGTTAAGAGTTCGATTGTCGAGAGCTTAGAAGTAGGAGATTTAAGGGAGTTAGCAGGACTTCCTGAGAATGCCTTTGTGAGGGTGGCCGGAGAGATCCGTCCAGCGGATGCTCCGAAGGGTTTCTTTGCTCTTTTTGAGTATCCGTTCAAAGTCGGATTTCGATGGCCATATTCTCCTTTGGCAAGAGCTTTTATGACTCGCTTTGACGTGTCTCCGGGACAGCTGATGCCCCAATTCTGGCGAGTCATCTTGGTGATCGAACGGGTGACCAAAGATTGGGGTCGTCGTGCGTTCTCTGTGGATGACCTTCTCTCTGCTTACAACGTGACTAAACTGCCCTACAACCGTTACGGGTTGTTTCCTAAGGGTAGGAATGACACCATGCTCGTTCATCGCACACAAGTGAATGATCGAGGGTGGAAGTCTCGTTACGTCTTCGTCCAGACGTCTTCGGTTACTGACGAGTCTTGGGTTGTTCCTGAGTGGAACTCGAATGGTAATTTAGGCGTCTATCTTTATTTTTATACATTTTTTACATGATTTTGATGACTAATCGCCTGTTTTCCTGCAGTTGTTAACTTCACGTTTGAGACGACTGAAGAGTCCAGCGAGTTGATCTCACACTTTCTGAGTTATAGTGTGACGGATCGCACGTATAGAACGTCGAAGGGCGGCGAAGAGAGCGACATTGAGCCTGAAGTGCAAGTCATCGAGGAGACGGATATGGAAGGTAAATATCGTACGTCAATATCTTGGTTTGTATTAGTTTTGTTTGATTTTAACTTTGTTTTTCTGTGTAGGTTCAGCTTCCAAGAAGGCGTCGACGATGGAAGCAGCTGCTCGTGCTGCCAAAAGAAAAGCTGCTGCCCAAGAGGTTCAAGTGGCTAAACGTACGAGATCGTCGTACGTTCCTGTGGATACCCCACCTAAGGATGCCAAGCGAAAGGCTGAAGGTGGTATAGAGGCTATTCCTCTTAGCTTCGCCCCTCCTGCAAAGGGAGAGGGTGCGTCGAGTCAGCCTGCGTCGAAGGTCGACAAGGGCAAGGGGGTTGAGGGATCTGGTCTTACGACCATGACGATCCAGATACCCTCTGACTTCATGGTGGACGACGTCATTAGGACGGCGGCCACTTTCCCTGTCCTGGAGCAGTTTCACGTCCCTGCTCAGAAGGCGCGCATGGAGGAGGCCGACATCGAAGACCTAGATGCCTCCATTGCGGGTATCTCCTTCCTGGTAAGTCCCTGTCGTACGTTTTTTGCTTTCAGTTTACTTGTACAGCTTCTAATCCTTTCTTTTTCTTTTGTACAGGCCTTGCAAACTAGTCTTAGCCTCCATACTCGGATGGCTAAGATCAAAGAGGAGTTGGCGTCGAACCAGAATGATGCCAAGGTGGCCAGGAAAGAGGCCGACAAGGCCAAAAAGAAGCTGGTCCAACTGACCGACGAGGTTAATGCCAAGTCGGTTCAGATTGGGGATTTGGAATCCAAGCTGGAACTCAGCGAGCAATTCCAAGTTCAACAGCGGGAACGGCTGAAGTTGGCCTTGGACCACACCAAGGAGCTGGAGAAGGAGTTGCTGGTCGTTCGACGGGAGAAGGCTGAGAGAGAAGAAGCTTTATCGTCCAAGATCCAGGAACTGGAAGATGACGCTGCCTTAGTTCGTGTGGTCGCACGTACTGCGGTCATGCGACGCGTAGCTGCTGGGACCGTGACTTCTCAGATGGCGAAGGATGAGGTGACTTCTTTCGTTCAGGTGATGGGCTCTGAGGATCTTCTCGACGAGGAGGATCTAAAAGGCCTGGACGAAGAAAAGCCTACGGAGGTCAAGGATGTAGGTGTCGAGGAGGAGGTTCCTGAAACCTCTGGATCCGTTCCTGCACATCCTGAAGAGGCTCCTGTCGTAGATCCACCTGCTACCAACGCTCCTTTAGAGTAGTTTTTATCTTTGTAATCGTAGAATTTCTTTCTTTTTTTTGTACTCTGCCATTTTAAGGCAGAAAAAATGTTTAATGAAAGAAATTTTGATTGAATATCGTGCGTTCTAGCTTTTTATCTTATGCCTTAGCTCTGTGTTCGTGTGTTATAATTTATGTCGTGCGTTTGTAGCATGTATCGTGCGTTTTAGCTTTTTGTCTTGTGTTTTTGCATGCATTTTTTTTGTTTTAAAGTCCTTAGACTGATTTATAGAAACGTTTCTTTTGTACTCATGAGAGTATTCGTGCGACTGGCGAATTGACTTGCGCTCTTGCGATATAATCGTGCGTTACAGCGGTTTTCTTGCGATCCATGCGATTTTTGTCGTGCGATTCTTGCGATAAGCATGCATTTAAGTCGTGCGATACTTGCGTTAATCGTGCGATCCATGCGATTTATCGTGCGATACCTGCGAAAAAGGATGACTAAGGGGTGGCCGTTGGCTTAGCCAACGGCGCTCCGATGCTTAAGTCAGTAATGGATAAGGAATAAATCGTATGTAAATAGGTTTAGAAATAATACCTTTTGAGGTGATGGGCGTTCCAGCTTCGTGGGATTTCCATACCTTCCATAGTCGTAAGTCTGTATGCTCCATTTCCGATGATTTTGGAAATTATGTAAGGTCCTTCCCATTTGATGGAAAGTTTTCCAGCGTTGGGCTCTTGTGTGTTTTGAAACACATGTCGTAAGACATAATCTCCAACTTGAAAAATTTTTGCCTTTACCTTTTTGTTGAAGTGTCTTTCGACAATTCCTTTTTGTGCAGCCATCGTTCGTAGTGCTTTTTCTCGGATTTCTTCTAAGGCGTCAAGATCGTAGGATAAATTTATTGCATTTTGATCATACGTGCGACTTCTGGCAGTTGGTATTTGAGCTTCGATTGGCAAGACTGCTTCGCATCCATATACCAGAGAATACGGAGTTTGTCCAGTTGATGCTCTAGGTGTCGTACGATTTGCCCATAAGACAGATGGCAATTCTTCTACCCATTTTCCTTTTGCTCCTTTCAACCTCTTTCGGATTGAATTGATGATGACTTTGTTGCTCGACTCTGCTAACCCGTTAGATTGTGGATATCTCGGAGTTGAAGTGATTAATTTGATTCCTCGGTTTTCACAGAACGTACGAGTCTTATCACTTATAAATTGTGAGCCGTTGTCGCACATGATTTCAGCTGGTACCCCGAATCTATAAATGATGTTTTTCTGAATGAAAGATATGACTTCTTTATCTCGGACCTGTGAGAAAGCACCAGCTTCTATCCATTTCGAGAAGTAGTCGGTAAGTACGAGTAGATAGACTTTTTGTCCAGGGGCTGGAGGTAATTTTCCCACGATGTCCATTCCCCATCGCATGAAGGGCCATGGAACTAGAACAGAATGTAAAGGTTCGGATGGTCGATGGACCATGCTCGAATGTTTTTGACATGCGTCGCATCGTTGGACGTACGTTATGGCATCTTCTCGTAGAGTAGGCCAATAGTAACCTTGTCGTGAGATTCGACTAGCAAGACTTCTGCCCCCTGTGTGATTTCCACATTCTCCGTCGTGCATCTCTTGGAGAATTTTATTGATTTGTACTTTATTTGTAACGCATCGTAGAAGAAGTCCTGTCGTGGATCTTCGATAAAGTTGATCTTCAAAGATTGTGTATCTTGAAGCTTTCGATCTTGTTTTTCGAGCTTCCATTTTATCTTCAGGTAGTTGGTCGTGCTTGAGGTAGTTCCATATGTCGAGCGACCAATTATAAATTTCTTCGTTCATCTGTACTTCATCGTTTGTCGCAATTGTTGGTGTTGTGAGATGAAGTATTGGGATATTTTCCATGAACGGATCATGAAATGCAGATCCCAGATTGGCTAGTGCGTCCGCTTGCATATTTAGATCTCTTGGTATTTGCTCGATCAGGAACTGTTCAAATCGTGCGATTCGATCTTTAACGGCTTTGAGATAACTCATCATTTTTGAGTCTTTTGCTTGAAAATCCCCATTTACTTGATTTACGACCAATAAAGAATCGCTTCGAACGTGCAACTGTTTTGCCCCCAGTCTAAGAGCAATATCTAGTCCTGCGATCAAAGCTTCATATTCTGCTTCATTGTTTGTGGCTTTGAATTCGCATCGTACGGAGTATACTATATTTCCCCCTTGTGATGATTTTAAGACAACACCTAATCCACATCCTCGTACGTTCGAGGAACCATCAACGTAGAGTATCCAAGGCTGGTTGTCTGAAATCATCACAACTTCGTCGCACGTCGTGGGTTCCAATCCTGGAGAAAACTCTGTCACGAAATCTGCTAGTACTTGCGATTTGATGGCCGTCTTGGGTTTAAATTCAATGTCGAACCCACTGAGATAAATGCTCCATTTGGCTAGTCGTCCTGTCAGTTCTGGTTTTCGAAGCACCGTCTTGAGTGGATAATTGGTCACAACAATGATATGATGTGACTCGAAGTAATGCCTTAGCTTCTTTGCTGCCGTCATAAGACCTAGTAGCAATTTTTCCATTGATGTGTACCTGGTTTCTGCGTCGAGGAAAGATTTGCTAACATAATAGATTGGTCGTTGTCGTTGATCTTCTTCTCGCACAAGTACTGCACTTGTCGCATTTTTGCTCACTGCCAAGTACAACTGTAGACTTTCTCCTTCGACTGGTTTTGTCAGCAGTGGAGGTGATGTCATATATTGCTTCAGTTCTTGCAAAGCTTTCTCATGTTCGTCTGTCCATAAGAAGCCTTGATTCTTTCGTAGGACATTATAGAACAAATGGCATTTATCCGATGATCGTGAAATAAATCGGGTTAAAGCTGCCACTCGTCCTGTTAACTTCTGGACTTCTTTGACATTCCTTGGAGATTGTATCTCGACGATAGCTTTGACTTGTTCTGGACTTGCTTCGATTCCGCGTTGCGTGACCAAGTACCCCAAGAATTTTCCTGCTCGTACTCCGAAGGAACATTTTGTTGGATTGAGCTTCATCTTGTATTGTCGTAGGATATCGAAGGATTGTTTTAAATGTGCAACGTGATCGATCGAACGTTCTGATTTCACAAGCATGTCGTCGATATAAACTTCCATTGTTCGACCAAGATGTTCCTTGAACATCATGTTAACCAATCTTTGATATGTTGATCCTGCATTCTTGAGACCAAATGGCATAACTTTGTAACAGTATATGCCTTTGTCTGTCATGAATGCAGTCTTCTCCTGGTCGTCCGTGTGCATCAATATTTGGTTGTATCCTGAATATGCGTCCATGAATGTCAACAATTCATGTCCTGCCGTCGCGTCGACCATGGCGTCGATATGAGGTAAAGGAAAAGGATCTTTTGGACAAGCTTTGTTTAGATCCGTGAAATCAATGCAGACTCGCCATTTTCCGTTCTTCTTTTGTACGACGACTACATTAGCCAACCATTCTGGATATTTGACTTCTCGGATCTTCCCTGTTTTAAGCAGATTGTCAACTTCATCGTTGATCACTTTATTTCTTTCAGGTGCGAACTTGCGACGTTTCTGCTTAATGGGTTTGAACGTAGGATCCACGTTTAATTTATGCGATATAATGCTCGGATCTATTCCGACCATATCTTCGTGCGACCATGCAAAACAGTCTGAATGTTCCTGCAAAAAAGATATAATCGTATTTTTTATGTCAGGGGGGAGCGAGGCTCCTACGAAGACTTTTCGATCAGGATGTTCAGGATCAAGGACGACTTCTTCTAGCCGAAGCTCGTCGTTCGATTTCCTCTCATCCTGGCTCTGTAATTGCTAGATGTCCTGCGACTTTGTCTTCATCGTAATCTTGTAACATTCTCGTGCGATTTTGTTTTCACTAGCAATCTCTTGAATTCCCCATGGAGAAGGAAATTTAATCTTCTGGTGGTATGTCGAAGGAATTGCTTTCATCTCGTGGATCCAGGGTCTTCCAAGAATAACATTGTAAGCTGATTGGCAGTCCACAACGTTGAACTTTGTTTGTTTGTTGATGCCTTTGGCGTAGACAGGCAAGATGATTTCTCCGAGAGTGTTCATCGGGTCTCCATTGAATCCAATCAGAGTAGTACTTCGTCGTACGATTTCTGACCGTTCGATTCCCATGACTTTAAGAGTATCTGCAAAAATAACGTTAGCCGAACTGCCTCCATCAATCAATATTCTCTTAGTCGAACAGTTTCCGATTGTCAACTGTATGACTAGAGCGTCATGATGTTTATGATGGACCCCCTGTGTATCGTCTTGGTCGAACGTGATTGTCATTGCATCGAGCTCTTTTTCTGTCTTTGATTTGGCTTCTCCGGGGATAGGATGTTCGCTTGGACCATCTCGTGCATGTCGCTTTGCAGCTGAATATGTAAGTCCACAAACTTCTGATCCTCCAGTGATGCAGTTTATGACTTTTGTATGAACTGGTGACGCTGGTCGTCCTTGTTCTTCTGGGATGAGGCCTTTTAGATGCCCCTTAGATTTCAAATATGAAATCTCCTTCTTTAAACTGATGCATTCATCCGTCGTATGACCATGATCGTCGTGGAAATCGCACCATCTGTTCTGATCTTTGTCTTTGCTTGGTTTATCAGATTTCTTCGGCCATCGTACGTTTGCATCAATCTTTCGTAGCGAATCCACCAAATCTTTCGATGTACCTGCAAAATTGTAAGTAGATAACTCTGGATATCGTATTTTAACAGTACCTTTGCTTGGTCGAGTTTTCGACTCGTATCGAGGATTTCCAATCTTGTTTACTCTTTTATGCTTAAAGTCATGTTTTTGAGCACCAAGAGGTTTCTTTTCTGCGGAATGCTTTCGTCGGAAGAGAGCATCATCTTCTATTCTCATGAAAGCTAATGTTCTAGCTCGTACGTCGTCGAAGTTTTCCGGTGGATATTTCGTTAATTCCAGATATAATCCAGAGGAATCTTCTAATCCACGCTTGTATGCCTCGATTGCTGTTTTCACGTCGCAATTTTTTATTTCAATCATTGCTGCATTGAATCTGTTGAAGTAGTCGCGGATTGTTTCTCCAGATTTCTGTACGATATAGTACAGGTCGCTGGTCTGCTTCTCCATCTTACGACTGCTAGCAAATTGTCGAGTGAATTGGTTCACCAATTCTGCAAATGATCCGATACTTTTTGGCTTTAGGTTAATAAGCCATTGTAATGCTGCTCCTGTTAAAGTTGATCCAAAGCTTTTGCACATGCAGACTTCTTGATATTGCGCCGGTATAGGAACTGTCCACATAAGTTGCTTGTACTGTGCTATATGTTCGACCGGATCTGTGATTCCAGAATATTTTGTTGCGAAAGCTGGTATAGTATATTTCTTAGGAACGTCAACAAGAGCTAATTCATCAACGAACGGTGAAGCCTGAAATCCAGTTTTAGGTTCGACTTCGACGGGTACTGCTGCTCCGGGTAGCTTTGTGAGTAACGCGAACAATTTTTGGTTTTGCTCTTCCAGGGATTTCAGTCGTACGTTTAGAGGATCTTCAACGTTTATTGGGTTTGTCGGGATACAACTAGAAGCGATTCCAGTGCTGGGTGGTATTGTCGTATGAATGGTGGAACTAGCAGCTGTGGGTATATGACCAGGAATAGGAATTTGTTGGGAAAAAGGCTCGAACGTGAACATGGGTGCTCCTTGAGGCATAGAAGGTGGACCTCGAGGCATAGGTGGCGGGCCATGAGGTATTGGTGGTGTGAACGGTGGTAAAGATGGTCGTACGTTGTTGTATTGTTGGTTCACAGTTGAAAATGGCATTGAGGCATTGAACTGTGGTCGAGGTGGTGGTCTTAGATGTTGAGGAGGATATGGTGGAGGGATAGACATTGGGATTGTCATCGATGGTCCAGGTAGAGCTCGAAGACGTTGAATTTCGTTGTTAGCCTCTTGCAATTGTTGTTGGAGTGACGCTATGAATCCGTTATCCATTGTCCTGCAAATGGCTCAAAGAAAACTCAAAGAAAAGGTTAGTACTAAGGCGCACTTTTCACCGAATGAAATTTTTCTCAAAACGGAGCCCCACGGTGGGCGCCAAACTGTTTATGTAAAAAATTACACAACTCGATGTCGAATGAAACTTGTGTGAGGCTTAACCGTCGAGAGAAAGAAATTACAATCAATGATAAGTGCGAGAAAGTAAAGTAAGACAAATAATTTGATGACGCAGGAAAAACCTCACGACGGAGGAAAAAACCTGCGGTCGACCTAAAAGATAAGTCGACAGAGCACTATGATCACCAATCAGGGGTGATGTCCTTCAAGTATACAGCTTTGATCGTACGATTACAACTGAGAAAACTATGAAATCGAATGTAAATTACAGATGATTCTTTAGAATAACGATTATAGAACTTGTGAGCTTCGGATAGAACTTCGTCCCTTGAAATACTGGCTTGATTCTTCTTATATAGTGGCTTGAAAATAACGGTCCAACGGTATTGTGGCTCATCAATGATTGAATTGTAACCGTCCAACGTTATTGTCTTCAATTAATGCTCGGAGAGTAACTGTCCAACGGTATTGTTGAGAGTTAATGTCCAGATTGTAACTGTTGCGAGAATCTTGCTTGTAACGGTCGATCTTTGATGCTGTCGAACGATACATAACTTACGACTTGTTCGATGTAGTGATGATCTTCAACAAGCATAGCATAGTACTCAATTTCCGATTTCCTCAAAGGTGGACAATTGTTAGATATGATGATCAGCTTATCTGCATCAAAGATATAAACTTCATATATTTATTCGTTAGTATCGTCGTACGTCATTGTCGTCATCGTTCGACTTATCCGATGTATTCGTTCGATGTTTAATGATCTTAGTTCGATTGTTCTTTTAGGTTTTATCTCAGGACCTTATCTTAATACAGGACTATTGTCCTAATATTTATCTTACGATTATAGTCGGTCGTCGTACGATTGTAGATTTTTACCCTAACAATATCCATGGTTTAGTGGTTAATAAAAAGTTTTGGAAATTAAAAAAAAAGATTTAAATTTAATGATGTAAAAAAAGAATAAGCATTTGGGTAATGGCAGTTTTCTACAACCACTAACTAAATTTGATGATAAAAAATTGTTGGGTAAATATGAATAAGCTAAGTGTTTAAAAATGATGATAAAAAAAGTTTGAATTTGATGATAAGAAAAAACGAATAAGCAAAGTGTTTAAATTAAAATTAAATTTAGTGTTTTTAATATTAAAATTGATTAAAATAACCATTTGGGTAAATATGATATTTTGATAGGTTATTAAGGGTATATATGATATTTATAATTTAAGTTGGGCAAATATGATATTTTAAATCTTATTAGAGAGGGGGTATAATAGTCATTTGCATGTTTTTTATAATTAAAAATGATTAAAAATTTTAAAAAATGGCTATTTGGGTAAATTTGATATTTTGATAAGTTAATAAGGGTATACATGATATTTGCAACTTAAGTTGGGCAAATATTTAAATCTTAGAGTAAAATACATTTTTGGTCCCTGTGGTTTGACAAAAGTCTCACTTTTGGTCCCTACAATTTAAAAAATACACTTTCGCCACTACAATATGCATTTTCGTCCAATTTTGGTCCCTGAGGCCATACGCCGTTAAACCGAAGCCGTTAGGCCACTTCACGTGCCCCCCACGTGGGGGCATTTTGGTCTTTTCACTTTTTCCCTCTATATCTACTTTATAGCATTTTTGTCCTTTTCCTTTATATAACCATATATAACCCTTGTCATCCTTTTCCCTTCTCATTTATTTACCCTACGTAGATAATCCCCAAATCAAATTAAAACCCTTATTTTGACTGATCGCGACTCTGTGTGTCAAGAATTCCGTTTACCAATGTGGAGGATTAGGGGAGTGTATGAAGATTTAGATATTGAAGATCTTTATAGTAATAGTAAGTAACTTGTTGATGTTTACTCTAAATTTTTTGATGTTGAATGATGTTTATAGTTGTTGTCATTGTATAAAATTCCATATTTGACATTTGCTTTTGATTTTGCAGAGCATTACCCCGAACTGTTTACATTGAAGATACATCATGGTGGGTTGTTTACAAAGCGACCTGGAAGGCAGTATATACAAGGCAAGATCAGCTATGTTGATTTGGTAGATGGTGATGAGCTAAGTGTGCATGAGATTAATGCAATGGTGAAGGAACTTGGATACACTGGTAAATATCCCATGTATTACCATTTTCTTACCCCTGATTGTAATCTAGATGTTGGACTTAGAGCCTTAGGTAATGATCAAGATGTGTTGAACTTGATGAAGTACACATTAACTACCAAGGTCATTGAGGTATATACAGAGCAAATTATCACAACTGTTTTTACCTACAACAAGTCACCAGGTGGACCAAAGGTTGTGATAGAGGAACTTCCTGATGAAAATGTTGTCATTCCTGAGTCAACAATGAAGTCTAAGAAACAAGGAAGTAGCTCATGCAAAAAGAGGTTAGCTTTGGAATGGATTGGGACAGAGGAATATACACCAAGGGTTGATGAGGTAGTTAGTGATAGAGAGGCAGAAAGAGAGGTTGACACTAACTTGGGACCAGAATCTGGGCATGATGAAGACTTTGATCCATTTTGGGGTTTAGGGGGTGAAAGAAGTTTAGGGGATGAAACAAGTTTAGGGGATGAACCTGTGAAAGAACCAAGTATGGGGGATGAACCTGTGAAAGAACCAAGTTTGGGAAAAGGTCCTATTTTAGAAGATGACAGTGATGATGATTCAGATTACATGGAAGAGGAAATGGCTGAGGTTGATGTAGACATGTCAAACTTTAGTTCCATCATAGATTGGAATGTTGAATGGTTGGGCAGCAAGGAGGAGTTAGTTGAGGATAAGAGGTTTGAAGAAGATGATCAGTTTGAAGCTGATGCATTTTACAGTACAGATGACTCAGACTTAGAGGGTCCTAGGAAGGATAAGCTAAGAGAAGTAAGAAAATAGCATCAAGATCTAGAAGTGAGTATACACTTTTATGTTGGGCAGAGTTTTGGAAATAAAAAGGAGATTAAAGAGAGGGTTGCCAAACATTCAATTGAAACAAGGAGAGATCTTTCAATATTAAAGAATGACAGTGTTAGGATGAGGGTTATATGCAGGGGTAAGGTTCCAATATGCAATGAAAGAGATGGTGAAAGTAGCCAGTCAAAGTCCAAACAGTCAAAGTCAACAACCAAAAAAGATGAGGGACCCATCTGCCCTTGGGTTCTACATGTGTCTACTAGTGGTGAGGACAAAACATGGGTTGTCAAAACCTACAATGATGTCCATAAATGCCTTCAAAGTAGAAAAATAAGACAGTGCACATCTTCATTTCTCTCAACACAAATGGAGGGAACAATTGCCCCTAACCCAAATATCCCCATTGGAGCCCTAAAGGAACAACTTCAAGGCAAGCTTCAATTGCAACTTTCCAGGCAGAAGATATTTAGGGCAAAGGCAAAAGCTATGGAAAGACTTCAAGGCACTTATACTGCCCAATACCCTTTATTGAGAGACTATGTTCTTGAGCTAAAGAAGACAAATCCAGGTACAACAGTGAAGCTTGAGGTTGAACCTCAACCATTAAGTGACTCAACAGATAGACAGTTCAAAAGGATTTATGTATGTCTTGGTCCACTGAAGAAAGGGTTCAAAGCCATTGGCAGGGAGTTGTTGGGTCTAGATGGGGCTTTCATGAAAGGTCCTTATCCTGGTCAGATCTTGAGTGCTGTAGGAATAGATCTAAACATTGGGACTTATCCACTTGCTTATGCAATTGTAGAGGCTGAAACAAAAGATTCATGGAGTTGGTTTCTGGAATACTTGAAAGATTAATTGGAGTTACATACAAACTCTAACTTTACCTTCATTTCCGACAGGCAGAAGGTATTGATTTACTTTAAGTGTTAACCATTTTCTTATTATAGATCTATGGAGTTGTGTTAAGCATATTCTTATTTTGCAGGGTATCATACCAGCAGTTGCTAAGGTGTTTCCAAGTGCAGAGCACAGGTTTTGCTTGAGGCACATACATGAGAATATGAAGAAAACATGGAAAGGAAAGGAGTACAAAGATCTGTTGTGGAAAACTGCTACAGCCACTACTGTTAACCAATTTGGTAGATGCATGAATCAGATGAGGACTTTAAACAGAGAGGCACATGATTGGTTGAAAGAAATCCCACCTCATACTTGGAGTAGATCACACTTTACAGGTAAATTCTTATAGCTTCATGATTGGTTAAACCTCCAATTGAGTAAAGTGTTTTTCTGTTACTAATTCTTATAGCTTCATGTGTTGTGAATTAAGATATACCCTGTTTTGTATGTGCACAGGTAGAGCACATTCTGATGTTGTCTTGAACAACATGTGTGAAGTCTTTAATAGACAACTCATTGATGGAAGAGACAAGCCTATAATCATGTGCCTAGAGTATATTAGGGAGTACTTGATGAAAAGGATTGTGAATGTGAAGAAGATGATTGCCAAAAGTGAAGGAATCCTAACTCCCACAGCAACAAAGCTCTTGGATGAAGTGAAGTCACAAGCTTGTGGATATACAGTGTTATGGAGTGGAGGGCCCAAGTATCAAGTCAATGGTCCCTGGAATGAACAATGTGTTGTCAATCCTTCTGAGAAGGATTGCACTTGTAGGAAATGGGAGTTAACAGGCATTCCCTGTATGCATGTTGTGGCTTGTATATGGTTCATGCAGGCAAATGGAGAGGTGACATACCAGAGAGGTGGGTGCATAAGTGTTACTGATTGAGTACATGGAAGAAGGTGTATTCATTCCACATTGACCCAATCAGTGGTAGAGAACATTGGCCTCATGCAGATTATGGCACTACTGTTACTGCACCTACACATCACACTCAAATTGGCAGGCCAAAAAAGAAGAGAAGAAAAGAGTGCAGAAGAAATAAGCCAACCCATTGTGTCTGGATCAAAGCTGCTAAGGCGTGGGAAGACTGTGACTTGCAAGAAGTGCAACAAAAGAGGTCATAACTCAAGGTCATGCAAAGGACAAGAAGTTAGAGGCTGAACAGTTGTTGGGTATTTAGTTTGGGTAAAGTTTGGTTTGGTTGTTATTTTGGTAAACTTTGAACCCTGTTTATTTTGGTAAGCTTTGAACACTTGTGGTTTTGGTTGTTTTGGGTTGGTTTACTAGTGCTTTTGGAACTGATATTTGCAAAACAGTGGTAGTATTAATGTAGCCTTTGGTAGTGTTGGTTGGTAATATTAATGCTCTAGAAAATGTTTGGTATTTCTGTCTTTATTGCTTGATAAAGTATAGTTGTTTAGTGCACCTGTATCTCTTCCCAATGTGAAGGGCATTTCTGTCTTTCCAAGTAAGAATCTTTTGCAGCATCTTGTGTATGATGTGTATTTACTTTTTGCAGCATATCTTGTGTAGTCATTTGGATATGACTACATATCTCTTAGCTTTCATTTCCAAGAAGTACCAATTGAATTATTGGTTGAAAATAGGTCCTTTTCAAAGATTTACTTGCTTATAAATACGTACTATAAGCCTTGCATTTTTCATACTCAAAGTTACTAGTAGCAGATTCATACTCATAGCTTGTTGGTAAGATGTCTCCATCAAAAGTTGCAGATTCATACTTCATCATGCAATTTCAGAAACATATCTTTAACAATGGCCGTATGGTAAGCATGTTTAACCTCTCCACATCCTTCATAATCATGTATTATTTGTTGTTTGGTAACCATTTGATTTCACTATCTTTTATTTTCAGACCATTCCAGCTAGTTTTGTAAGGATGTGGAGGCTGGACATCCATGATGAGTGTTTACTTATTGTTGGTGGAAGCCGCTATCACATGCAAATGGTTGTGCATGAAGATAAGAGAAGGTCGGACATCATTCCTGATCATGTGGTGATAAAAGGGGATTTTGGGTTCATGGAAGAACACAACATAACAACCAACTCTTGGGTGAAGTTCAGGCTCTGTCAGACAGCATACGATAGGCCATTGTTCGGCAACTACCATGTGGTGTTCCATGTGAAGAAAACCACTTAATGGTTATGTGGATTGGTTTAGTTTGTCTTTTGTATGTCTTATGTGGGTTGGTTTAGTATGTCTTTTGTATGTCTTTTGTTTTAAGTACTGCTTATGCTTCTTATTCCATGTTTCTATGTAATGCTTAATGAAATTTTCTATGTAATGGTTTCTATGTAATGGTTAATGTCTTAATGAAATGGTTATTGTCTTAATGAAATGGTTAATGGCTTAATGAAATGGTTAATGGCTTAATGAAATGGTTAATGGCTTAATGAAATGGTTAATGGCTTAATGAAATTGGTATTTGCTTAATGAAATGGTTAATGGCTTAATGAAATTGGTATTTGCTTAATGCAAATGATAAGCTAGCTTAGTGAAAGTGCAATTTGCTTAATGAGATTGCAACTTGCTTAATGAAATTGCTTAATGAAGTAGTCTACTAAACTATGTTTATTAAGTCAAACATTAAGTCCAAACCATACAACTCTGTTTTCCATTAATACAACAAACCCAAATACAACTTTTTTTCCATTAAAGTCCAAACCATACAACTCTGTTTTCCATTAAATTCCAAACCAAACTACAACTCTGTTTTTCCAAACCTTGACCAAAATACATCCAAAAACTAGTCTACTACACTACCAAAAAAATAAAAAAATTAAGAAAAGCATCCAACTACTGATAAACATCAGCTTCCACCTACGTGCTTCAATTATCTTGTCACTTAATTTGGCTTCAAAAAGGTTCTTGCTCCTCAATAACCCAGGAATAACTTGCATAGAACGTGGACACATTGGTTTGTCTAGCCATCGAACAAACCCACAATTCGTAGCCTGCAAAATTAAAATTGGGGAAAATTAGGGTTCTTACTCCTTTTAGGATATGAAAAATTAAGAAAAAATTAGGGTTCTTACTGGGTTTGAACAACAATAGAACCTTCGACCTGGGTTATTGTTAGTCCACGAAGTTCGCACAGTCGTATGGTAGCCACAATCACAGAGCACCATGGATGAAGCTTGTTATGTTGTTTTTTACTGAAGAAGAAGATACAGAAGAGAGAAATCGAGGATAGAGAGAGAAAAGTCAAAGTAAAGACTTAGGTGTGGGTTTGCAACGGTTATAAAGGGAAAAAGTGAAAAGACCAAAATGCCCCCACGTGGGGGGCACGTGAAGTGGCCTAACGGCTTCGGTTTAACGGCGTATGGCCTCAGGGACCAACATTGGACGAAAATGCATATTGTAGTGGCGAAAGTGTATTTTATAAATTGTAGGGACCAAAAGTGAGACTTTTGTCAAACCACAGGGACCAAAAATGTATTTTACTCTAAATCTTATCAAGGACATACATGAAAGTATCCCTTTAAATTATGATTAAGAAAGTTCGAAATAAATCCTTGAGTGAATTACACCGATGGTCCCTGTGGTTTGTTCAGATTTTGGATTTGGTCCCTAAAACATAATATCTACGTTGATGGTCCTTAACTTTTCGTTTTCATAACACTCATGGTCCCTCTATTTAACACCGTTAGTTTAATCATTGTTAACCCCCATCATGTGCCTATCATGTGAGGGCTTTTTTGTCTATTTACCTATTTCCTTATTTTAAAAATGAAAATAATAATAAAAAGCCTAATCTAAGTCTAAACATCACCACCCCACCCCACCCCATCGTTCCCACCCCCAACTTTGTAAAGTTCAACCCAGATTTTCAAAACCCAGGACCCCAAGCTTCTAAAATGCCATGTATTATTATCATTTTATCCCCAAATTTGCCTCTATAATTCCAATACTTAAAATCCAATATCCACCAATCGCTAAAAATATCAATTAATCTCACAAAACATCAATTCCTTCACATCAATGGCGGTTTCAAGTTCATCTTCCTTTCCTTTACCTCCCTCAATTTCATATTCAACTCACACTCACCGTCACAACCGGCTTCAAATTCTCACAGATTCAGAAGAACTCTGTCCCCCGCTTACGCCACCGCCGAGAGGACGACGATGGTGACGGAGCTGACCAGATTGTTCTGGAATCCTAATCCTTCATCGTTGTACGAAGTGCTCGGGATTCGAATCAAGCTATCAGAAGCTAGATTGCATCCAGAGTTCATGAAACTGCATTCTGCTTATGCAACGCTTACAGATCCGGAAAAACAAGCAAATTATGATCGGAGTTTGGTACAGCGGTGTGCCGGGGTTTTGTCTCCGGTGAGATCTGGAGGTGGTTACAGGAGCCAACGATGGGAAACGATCAATGTTTGTAGCAACTACTTCGATGAAGTTCATTTTAAGAAGGTGTAAATAATGAGATGAAAGTAGGCTCAGATTGTAGAAACATTATCACGAATCACACGATACTTGGCTGGGATTTTGAAATCTAGGTTGAATTTTAAAAGGTTTGGGGGATTGGGAACGATGGGGAGGTAGTGGGGGTAGTAGATTAGGCTTTTTGTTATTATTTTCAAATAGACAAAAAAGCCCTCACATGATAGGCACATGATGGGGTTAACAATGGTTAAACTAACGGTGTTAAATGGAGGGACCATGAGTGTTATGAAAACGAAAAATTAAGGACCATCAACGTAGATATTATGTTTTAGGGACCAAATCCAAAATCTGAACAAACCACAGGGACCATCGGTGTAATTCACTCTAAATCCTTTTTCATGTAAACGATCCGATCCGACCCGACCCGGACGATCGGGCGGGTCGGCCATTTGGTCTTTTTGCCGGTTGCTACTTCCAAACCTTTATCAACAATACAAGAAGAGGAGAAAACACACATTCCACACTTGCTACCCGCCCTCAACCATGGCGGTCCGAACGGTGAATTCCGTTTCACTTTTCCGGTCAACCTCGCCGCCGTCGTCGTCTCCCATGCCGTCGTTATCAGCCTCCTTCCACCGGTACCGCCAAATTCGAGCTTTCCAGTATCTCCAGCTCTCTTCTCGTTTCCCAATTTGTAAGCCGATGCTGGAATTGCGTTACTATAACAACTTCAAAACCGATGGCCGCCGGAGCTATTCCGTCCAAAGTTTCGTTGATTCCGTCATGGAAGAGTTCGAGGCGTTACGTCGCCGGAGGACAGTTCGTGCCAGTAATAAGTTCGTTCCTCTATGATTTCATCATCAGTGTCGTTCTGGATTTTTATAGCTTTTCTTCAATTGAGTTTGTTTTTGTTACAAATGTCTTGCAAATTGTTCAAATTATGTATTATTAACTGCCTGCATACTTCATTTCTATTAGAATTAGTGAGATTTTCTTCTCAAAACCTATAAATTAAGGCTGTGTTTGGTAAAAATAAGCTCAGCTAGTACAAATGTTTGGATGGACCATAAGCTAGCTTATTGAAATGACTAGTCAGAGTACCGTTTCAGGTGCTTTTCGTAGCCTTTTCCAATTATATCGTTGTTAATATTAACTATTATACCCCAATGTGTCCTTTGGTCATTTTACATACTCATAAGCTAGTTTTTGCCAAACATAATTTATTCATAAGCTAGCTTATCAGCTAGTTTGCCAAACACAGCGTGACGTTAGTTGTTTTGAATGAGCAATGGAACTCCATTTTCCATATTGTTAGACTTGGAAATGGTGATTTTAAGATAAGATGATAAAATTAGACGATTAGTAGACGATAGATAGTTTGAACACCACACTTTCCACAAAAACTTCAAGCAAATAAAAAAAAAGGTATCATTATAATTTGCTAATCACAAGCAAATTCTTCATCATCCCAATAACTGAGAAATTGAACGCCTTTTGGATCAGTGGCATTGTTTTCATAATTATTCTAGCTCTTTGAAGTTTATTCTTCTTTATCATCATCCTTGTATTGGCCAATCATATGATCATCATAGTTTTGCCCATATTGCCAATTAGAAAGGCACTAGACCGTTTCATCCTCCTAGGCGAGGTTGGAAGTTATCTCGACCATTCCCCATGGCAAACCGTCAATGGCGTTATCGCTATTAATACCTAGATTAGTGATCGGTTAATTGCAATTGTCAATGTTATTCAAAACAAGTTGGTCTAGACTCAAGTATAAGATTGGTAATTGTTCCTCAACAGTTTGGCTGGTTTTTGACAAGTTTTGTGTCAATTCTGCCGTCGGATATAGTATATAAAGCACATGAAAGCGAAACAGTAAACTTATATATATACACACATACATATTTAATCGCTTTAGCCTATGTCTGAACTCAAGAACCAGATGAGGACAATGCACGACGTTCACTATTAGGAGACAACTTACAAATAATAAATAGTTTGATTGATATATATTCATGTTGGGTTGATAGGCATGGACCAGCCTCTTTACTCATGTCCATACTTTACAAATAAAAAAATTATCTGTTCATACCTACAAACTTCACTTAGCATGATGATGATTTCTACCTTTTGATTCATGTTATATCATGTGATTTATTTAATAACTTCTCAGATCAGTATTGACAAGCAGTAAGGAGCTTGTTGAAGATAAATTGCGGAAGCAAGTACTGCAGAAAGGGTTGCTGCTAGAATTTAAGAAAGATTCTGAAAGGATATTACTTGCTGTAGCTCAGAAACCTGATGGAAGGAAGAATTGGATAGTCTCCGATCAGGTTTTTGTAGAAACACTTGCTATGCCATG
Source organism: Centaurea solstitialis (assembly GCA_030169165.1). Classification (NCBI taxonomy): domain Eukaryota; kingdom Viridiplantae; phylum Streptophyta; class Magnoliopsida; order Asterales; family Asteraceae; genus Centaurea; species Centaurea solstitialis. The sequence goes on from CM058044.1 coordinate 44,866,019, forward strand.
TTGAATGGGTTGCTAGGTGTTACGACTTGTAATTTCTCTTTTAATTGTATTAGGAAGGTTTTGATCGTTATCTGGTTTAAAACATGCAGAATGGTGTTACAACTTCCATTAAACCACAACAAATCACTTATATAGTTCCAGGGATTGATAATTTCGACACCACAAACATATCAGACTTCAATCAGAGAGCTCAGAATAGCTTGGTTAGTTCTTGATGACTTAAATGTAACGACTAAGATGTACTCCCCTGTGTCTTATAGAGATCAAATAATTTGTTGCAGGATCCCACACTCCTTGAATTTGCTTGGACCGAGCTTCTTGAAATGAACAAATCAGTAACAGTTGAAGAATTGGCTGAGGTATGTGTGCTTGAATGTGATATTTGATGATTCATTGTCTCTCCGTTGACCCTTTTACATTCTTACAGATGATTTTTGGCAGTGCTGAACCTGTTGAGAGCTATTGCGCCCATCTCTTGCTATCAAGAGATGAAATTTACTTCACTGTGCTTGACAGCAAAGGCTCTTGTATTGTTTATGGTCCTCGGCCATCTGTTCAGGTATGCCTTGTGAATTGTGATTGATTCCCGTTGCATGTAAGGTGTTTGTTAAGAATAACCGAAAGAAACATAAAAAAATTTCTTAGTTCATGAATTTTTTGAGGGATTTATTTAGCACAAACATTCACTCTAATATTTTTCAGGCATTTAGAATACATCACTTTGTCTTACTTATTTGTGTTTAGCTGGTGGTTGTGAAGAACTAAATAGATAACAACCATACAAAGAAGAGAACACCCAAGAAAAAAGGAAGATGAATATACTGTGGGTAACAAACTAAGCTATAAAGTAAAAAGATGGTAGTGCCAAGCATTTGTTCATAAGACCAGGTTATAAGTGTGTTCCAGTGAGTAGGACAGAGTGTAAGTTTAGGACTTTGGTAAATTTATAATTTTCTTGAAATTGGAACAAAACTGGTGGACATTCAAATGAGATGGAGGAGGTAACAAAAATTCTTGTGCTATGAGGTAGGTCCTCCATGTATGATTCTCTACATTCTCTCAAGCGTTGGAGAATCCTGGAATGATAGTACAGCATCAATAAGATTTTTCCTATTTTCTCTTATTTATGGGCATTTAGGTTTTACTTCCTTCATCAGTCATGTGCCTTGTCAAAATAAAGCATTCTTTTTGGGACCAAGGACAAAAGGAGTACACATTGTTGTTGTCATCAATGGCGTAGGACTCTTCTTGGCCCTCTATTTTACCTACTTCTTTGTTCGTATAAAGAAATTTTGATGCTGGATAGGTATTATCAAATGATGTGTCATCAGTTGCTATTGACAAATCACGTTATGAGTGCTGTTTGATGTTTTCGTTTGGCCAAGTACTTGTTATCTTTTTATGTCTCTTTAATCATTTGGAGTGATTGAATATGTATATTTTACAATAATCTAGGTTGAAGAACTTAAACGTAGAATGCTTGCGAAGGAGGCAGCCGATAAAGAATTTCACGAGTTCTTGGACTTACTAAAATCTGCAAAAAAAATGCCTCCACGGGGCAAACCGTCCAAATGTTCCTGGAAAGTTGAAGAAAAAATCTGGCACAGAATCGAGTCCCTTGAGGCTTTTGCTATAGATGCTTGTAAAGATGATGGACAAACGAATATTGCAGGAGCGGTAATTTCTATAGCCTGTGCACACAACACATTTTTTTATTTATCACCATCACTCGTTTTAATGTTTTGATGGTTTGTTTTGTCCAGTATGTGGGTTAAGTACAATCAATATGCACATCAATACTTGAAAATAAAGAAACTTGATGCCTTTGATGATTGGCTTGTAAGTTAATAACTAATTTGTATAAACACTTGGAAACGAATAAGTGAAAGAAAATAGGTGCGGCCAAAGGGTGCTTTGGTACACTGAGAGGACTGGACTGGATGGGATGGGACATGGTCGGATAGGCAAGAGTGAGGTAAGCAGGTGAAAGAATTGTGAAAGGTTTTAGGGATTTAATTTGATACGTGTAGCTTAGTAACTTACCAATTTTTCCCCTCTCCTGATTTTTGTTCCGCCTATTTATTTTGCTAATTTTTGTCCCACTCGGTCTTGTTTTGTCCCACTTTAATGTGCATCAAACTAGGAGAACAAGTTTTTGTGTAGTCCTGTCCCGTCATGTACCGCGTACCAAATGCTAGGAATCCTCTTTTGAGTGGATGAAGTTTTCCACCAAAACTGTTGTTTCTTAAGAGTTCTTGTAGATTTAAATAGTGTTTGAATATGTGGAACCCCTGATTTTTTATCTAATAGAGTTCTTATTGGTTGATCTTCCCATATATACAGTTTGATTGTTCCATGACTTGGAGGGATGTGTGTTTTTATTACATTTTCTATGTTATAAAGCACCTTACAGTTTTTATGTTTCATAGTACCCTTTGCTTCTCTCTTCCCTTTCTGGTGTTCTTTTCTCTTCGCTCTCACTTTTGCGTAAGCTGGGTTTCTTCACGAAACCAGCTATTCTTCCTGCGGGGGGATAGAGGTTAGGTGTGAAATGTTAAATGTCTGAAATAAATACTTGGTGTATTCTGAAGAGTATTTCTTATAATATTGATAACTGTACTGCCATTTATGTATAGTTGCTGAAAATTTTCTTATAGAACAAAAATCAATGCTGAATCTTGTGTTTTATGTTACATTTATCAGATCCTGAAGGGAATGAGTTTACCTAAGACGGCTACTGCAGCAGTAAATCTCCTCATAGATATCGGGTATTTCCCAGTACATGTCAACCTTGATCTCCTGAAGTTCAGCATACGTACCAATTATCCAGATAAGATTTTGTCAGCTGCTGAAAGCCTTCTGCTTGAATCACCCGATACAGATAAGGTACTTTACTTTTATATTAGGATATATGAGATGCTTCACTCTGTTTGTTAAATAGTGCTGTATTGATTTCCATCTGCATTGTCAGTCCCTAGAGTATGGGAGTTTCATAAGTTAAAGATATCATAATTGTAGAGTGCCCATGAAGATGATGGAAACTATAATCCAATTAGTCATTTTAAACTTTAAAATAGGTAGATGGAGTAGAAGCAAATTGATTGATATATTTTTTCTGTATATCTCAAAACTTTGTAAGATGATCTTAATAGCATTAAAGGCACCCAAGAGCTCAATTGTTGATTAGATAGCTTCTGAAAAGAAACTAGTGCCATAGTTTTTATAATAAAGTTGCATGTATTGATCTCTTAAGTTCTCAATTGCAGTTCAGTTTTTATATATTATATATTTGTGTTTGGGACTCTGAACCCATACATATTTTTCTAATTCCTCCTACCGTATTCTCTATTCCATGAGTCCACACATATTCTCTTTGAAGGAAACATAAGGCTTCCTTGTATACATACATGAAAATCTCATAATAAATGTAGTTATTAGTTTTAGTTAGGATTTGTCAAGCTCTATCTCTTCCTTTAGGAATTTAATATAGCTTATGATGGCTCGGATGTGCTTATGATCAGGTAACAAAGTGGGATCAAGTATGGTCAATATTTTTCTGTCTTGATCTTCGAGCTGGACTGTTGGGACTCATTTGAAGATGTCCAATTCGCAATTCCATATTACTTTCAAAGTGTTTTTCATAAATAAGCTGCATAACATGGCCCTTGTCACTGATCATCATCATCCATTTAAGATATAAACATAGTGCACTCTAACTGTTGTACACTGTATGTGAATGTAGGATGATAGGGTAGATCTGACACATCTGAAGGTATATGCAATTGATGTGGATGAAGCAGATGAGGTAAATACACCTCATTATCTTACTTAAATCATTCCTCTTGTTGTGTCAGTTTTCTACAATTTATACATATATGAATACATACATATTAAGGTGCATATGTAAATTTAGTGTATGGTATATTTGGTTTATAATGTATCTGTTAGGCTTTAAATATCTCTGCTCATTGGCATTTATGTAACCCATATGTTCTTTGGTTCGTTCAATTATGAAATATTTTTTATCCCTACCAGCAGAGCATGGTCTAAAGCTAGTTGCACCTTCATCAGCCACCAACACCAATGAGGAGAAATACAATTTTTAGTTGACATATACTGAAATGTTCCCTATAATATTTTGAGAAATATACAATTTATACAAGAATTCACAATAGTACAACTCAAAGTAACATGGCAGTAAATCAAATTGCCAATCCATGGCAACAACAAAATTTGGCCGGCACTTCCGGATGATACTTAGTCACATGTATAATCAATCTAATAATGGAGTATTCCTGAATCTTCCCTCAATGATTGTTTTAAAGGACGGTGTAAGAAACCAACACAAAGTTATGTGAGAAACAAGGTTTTTTGACCCTGCGTTGCAGGGAAGATAGAAGGTTATAAAAATATAGCGAGATAAATTAACAAAAAACAGTTGAAATGTAACATAAATCGATAGGATAATTACGGCGTAAACGGCGATTCATTATTAACCCAGAAAAGAAAATCCCGTGAGAAAATATAAAATTGAAATAACGTTAAGGTAGATTTTGTTGTGGTCAATATCTCTGGTTAAATATAACAATTAAAATTAGGATAATTATTTTTTATTTTCTAGAAGCCTAAACCCCCCAAAAAAATACTTTTTCTATTACGAAACATATATGTATTACATGTTTTTGATTTTTTTCCGTAGAGCATGTAACATAACATCGAATATATTTGGGTAAGTTTGAAATTTTATCAAACATGTGATGAATACTAATAAAGAAAACAAAAGATCTTTTTTACCAAACATTTGTCATGAATAAAATAACATTCGAATAGAAAATAACAATATCAATGAAATTAAAAGTGTCATGAAAATTGTATTTCATCATTTGTTACATGATGTTGTATATCTATTAATTCTAAAGAAGTTGAAGCCTAGGATTGTTTATTAGATATTTTTATTCTTTATTGATGGTGAAAAGTGTATACTTAATGTATTTGGGTTATGTTATATGTGTTAAAGGGGCAAAAGATAAGAGATAAAAAAATTGAATTAATAAGAGATTTAAGGAGTAGATATGTATGAGATAATTGAACTGATAATTGATGTATTTGGGTTATGTTATATGTGGTAAAGGGACAAAAGAAAAGATATAAATAAAAAAATTGAATTAATTAAAAACTAAAAAGTAGTAGATATGTGTAAGATAATTAAATTGATAATATAAATTGCGTCTAAATACATGTTTAAACAAAAAAAAAATGCTAAAACCGACTCACAAAAAGATGACATATAACAAATATATAGTACTAAAATATAATATAAAAATAAATTAGTAAATAAAATTTAAATATTACATATTATGTAAAAAACAAAAAAATAATAATAATAAATAAATAAAAACACTGTGCTTATGAATAGTTACCAAAACTTGGTAAATGTTATGGCTTTTAATGTCTGCAAATTGAATCAATTGCCATGCAAAATCTTACTTAATTTCTTGACTCATAGATTCGACATAAAATAAGGCATTTGATAAATGATATCAATGGATGAGTGGACTTATATTATGAAGAAAAAAGATTATCCAATAGAAATTATGAGCACATCAAATTGTAATGATTAATGAACATACATTAGGATTAACCAAGCCAAACTCAGTTTTCATGGGTCTTAAACATGTTCAGATTTCCTATGATAACCAGCCATGTTAGGGAACTGCTTCCGGTTAAAGAGTCCTAAATGTTCACTTTTACCTCGGATTACTCAGAGCTCAGAGGTTTGTTTATTTCTTAATGAAATGATTTTGACATGCAAAAACAATTGAATAAACCACTTGAAGCTTTCAAGCAATAATGAAGTATTCTTTTGGTCTCTTTAATTTACACTATGTGCACACATCCATTTGCCATCGAGAAGTGATGACATGTTTTTTGTAAAGCCTGTGTTTTGGGTATTTTCTATATGACTTTGAGGTTTTAACATTATTATACATTTATTTGGTCAAACACCTATCAATATGTAACTGCAAATGACTAAAATTTACAGCTTGATGATGCACTAAGTGCCACAAAGTTGCCTGATGGTCGTATTAAAGTTTGGATACATGTTGCTGATCCAGCTAGCTTAGTTCAGCCGGGGAGCATGATAGACAGGTACATCTGGTTCTCTACAGCACATAGCTGCAACTTTTATTGTTTGCTGAGGTTTTCGGATATGGCTATACTGTAGAGAAGCAATGCAAAGAGGAACGTCTGTTTTTTTACCAACTGCCACCTATCCAATGTTTCCTGAGAAACTTGCAATGGAGGGAATGAGCTTGAGGCAAGGAACAAATTGCAGGGCTGTTTCAGTATCCGTTGTATTGCGTTCTGACGGCAGGTAAACTAATGCTTTGCATGCACAAATGCACCTTTAAGACTCGAGTGCAAACTATTTACTAAGGGGTTGTTTGTTTAAAAAAATACCTCTTAAAACCTCCTAAGTCTGAAAATTAAGAGTTTTGCAGACTTAAGAACGTTTGTTTTATTTTTAGGAAAAGGTCTGAAAATCACTTGCCATCCTCTGAAGTTTTTAAGAGGTGCACCATCCACCTCTTATTTTTTTAGATGTGAAATCAGATTTCAGACCTTTTCAAAAACAAACCAAGACCTAATTGTACAAGGTCACATATATGATAATATGATATCTCTTTTATTTCAATGTAAAATACAACATTTATTTTTGCTGTCCCACCATTAGATGACATAATCGAAAATATGCTCAATAGTTCATTTACTATTGTTGAGAATCTTACTACATTACTTGATAACAGCATTGCAGAATATGAGGTGAATAATTCAACCATTAAACCAACTTATATGTTAACATACGAAAGTGCATCCGAGCTGCTTCATCTGAATCTGGAAGAAGAGTTGGAACTGAGGACTCTTTCTGAGGCTGCAAGTCTTCGGCTTCAGTGGCGACGTGGACAGGTTGGTCTTGTCCCTGGATCATATATTTTGGTTGTATTGAACATTTACAAGGAAGATATGCCCCACTCTCAAAATTAGTATTTATTCTAACTTTTAAGGACTAGAAAGGAAAAGTAAGTGCATATCTTTTGGTAGTGTATGATAGTTTTTTTTCTTTTTCTTTTCCAATTATTACAACGTTGTTTCATTTGTTAGAAGTATTGCACACACACACACACACAAAAAGTGAGAGGGACGAAGACTATGTTTAGTAATTAGTTTGACAAGACCAACCCCTTCAGAATACCTATAGCCTCTTTAAAGTGTGAGTGGCTAAGGGGCTGTTTCCATTAAGTCATGTAAGAATAAAGTTGTTTGTGGATTAATTTGTCTATAAAGATTGGAAAGGTTCTTGTTTGGAAGGGTTTTTTCATAGATGGAAGGAGCGGGTTTTTTAATTTGGAGAGACAGATTTGGACAAAACTTGACGTTCTGCATAAAGCCCCTCCTAAAAGCTTACTGAAATAAGCCACTTTCTATATCATTAAGCCTCTACCAAATAGTCATGTATAGCTACCGAATAAGCTATGAGTCCCATTAAGCTCATTAAGCTGCTAACCAGGCCCTAAATCAATTTTGTAATTCTGGTTGAGTTACACTAATTGTAAGCATGAAATTTTTCCTTGGTTTAGGGTGCAATTGATACAGGCTCTCTGGAAACTAGAATAAAGGTGGAAAATCCAGATGATCCAGAACCATCAATTAGGTTGTATGTTGAAGACCAGAGAGATCCTGCAATGCGACTTGTTTCCGAGATGATGATACTTTGTGGGGAAGCTCTAGCCACATATGGTTCTTTGAATAAAATTCCTTTACCATACAGAGGACAACCCCAGTCCAACATCGATACATCTGCATTTGATCATCTTCCAGAAGGCCCAGTTCGTAACTCGGCTATTGTGAAAATTATGCGTGCTGCGGAAATGGATTATAGAAAGCCTATACGCCATGGTATTCTGGCAATTCCTGGTTACGTGCAGTTTACGTCTCCTATTCGCAGATATATGGACCTCCTCGCTCATTACCAGGTGAAATTTTTTAAAGATATACATGTTTAAACAAAAAGAAAAATTCTTTATTCATGTTGAAACAAAAAACATACATGTTTAAACAAATTGGGGTTCAGGATAGCATGTTAAGGGTTAGGTTCATGGGAAAACCTCAAAAACACAAAAAATTGAGTAACAAATTACTTTTGTGCACAAGTGCATACGGTCCAGATGAAGGGCTATGAGGGTGTTTCTCAGTTTTCTGTTTTTTTGAGGTTTTCCCCTGAACCTTTTTTCCGTTTTTTTCTCTCTCGTTTTTAGCTCGTATAATACTGTTGCTTTAAATGATTAGTTTTGTTTTTCTCTTTACCATGATGTTAATTCTTCTACTTTAACAAATGTGTTTGTAGGTGAAAGCCTTTCTTAGAGGCGATGCGCTTCCATTTACGGCTGGGCAGCTAGAAGGGATAGCTGCATCTGTGAACATGAATGCTAGGATAGCCAAGAAGCTATTTAGCAGCAGCCTACGGTATTGGATACTAGAATACTTGAGAACACAACCCAAGCAAAGAAAATACCGTGCGCTGATTCTTAAATTCGTTAAAGATCGGAATGCATCTTTACTACTTTTGGAGGTAACATCTAAACTGCTCCTTTATACTTTAAATCGGCCTATTAAGTTTTTGAACGCATAACTTGAGCTGATACCTCTTATGTTTATGGGCAATTTAGTCGAAAGATCTTCTGAAATTGCATTTTGTTCTGAATTTAATTATTTTCTGGAAACATTCAGTCGTATTTTTATTAAATTTTAAGCCAACTCCAAAAGGGTGTCAACTAGAAACGATGTAAAACCATTGAATGGATCCGGGACATGACAAAAACCTGTCCCACAATTGGCATGACATTAGACCGGGATTGAGTGGGACCCACCAAAATAGATGGAATAAAATTAGGGAGAGGGACAGGATTAGTAAATTACTAAGGGATTACTTCTTCAAAATGTATCCAACTATCCCCAATATACTATTGTGTGCATCAACCTAAAAAAATTTCTTTTGTATATATCGAACTTTATTTTTTAGTCTACTATGTGTATTTTTTAGTCTATTATGTGTATCCAACTATCCCACAATATACTATTGTGTGTATCAAAAATACACATACTAGACTCAAAAATAAAGTTTGATATATACAAAAGGAATTTTTTTAGGTTGATACACACAATAGTATATTGGAGATAGTTAGATACATTTTGAAGAAGTAATCCCAATTACTAAACTACCCATGTCAAGTAAAAAATCTTTAAACTCTCGCCCGTTCAGCATTACCCAATCTAGTCCTGTCCATTCCCGTCTGCACATCATCGCATGTTACTGAACCTGATATGATTCATTTTCTTTTTGGTGTTTTGTAGGTTGGGTTTCAGGCGTCTGCTTGGGTGTCGATAGGGTCACATGTTGGGGATGAAGTGGTGGTTCGGGTTGAAGAAGCTCATCCGCGTGATGACATTCTTGCACTTAAAGAAGTTGTACAAGTCACATGAAGATCACTTTGGGATCTTATCACAACAATACTACTACTCAGACACCGCTCTGCAATATACATAAAGAAGTCAAAAACAACTTATGACCGTTGTTCTTGCAGTTTTGGCCCCTAAACAGGCGGTGGAGGTTCGGATGACTCGGGAAAATGTAATCGAAAACCAAGTCAAACGCGGATGGTCGGTGGTTAAAGCTTGGTTTTATCATAAGAAAAATCCATGTCCAAGATAGGAAAAGGTATATCTCTACTTATAGACTTTTAAATTCTATCCGTTAAATCAGTTAGGAAGTGTAACCTAAAATTAACTCATTCTTACGTATATAGGTTCAAATCAAATCGTTCTCTAAAATCACATGGTTTTGTAATACTTTCGATTAGGTCGAAACTTCTGTGAATTTTATTTTGTGTTTGCTTTAAAGGTACATCTCTTAGGATTATTTTGAGTACGGCTACTAACAAAATGTTTGAAAAGATAACTTATTTTTAAACATGAATTGGTTTATTTACTGCTAATTCATTATTTTAGCTTTTATGGTTTTTTAAACGGTCATTAAAGTACTTGTATCTGAATTATAGAGTATTGATTTGTGCTATACTTTGACGATTCTCTTTTTAACGGATGAAAATGTAATTTAGATCCGGGCATTAACTGACTTTCGAACTAGGGGTGTAAACGAGCTGAGCCCGTTTAAGTCCATAAAGCTCGATCTGGAGCTCGATAAGAGCTTAGCAAGCTTGGGCTCGGCTCGAGCTCAACTTGTTTACCTATAAATTAATACTTATTATGTTTTTTATTTTTTTTAATACTTATTATTTAATTATTTAAATATTTGTTATTTATTATTTTAATATATATATATATATATTAATATTAATCAAGGCTTGTTTAGGCTTGAAAACTTAATCATAAAGGCTCGAGCTTGAGCTCATTTATTAAATGAGTTTAAAATTGAGCTTGAGCTTGGCTCGAGCTTGTTTAACTCGAGCTTTTAAATAGTTGATAGCTCATGAGTAGCTCGGTTTGCTTACTCTCATATTTTGGGACTTCATTATTGTTTTTGTAGTATTTAGTAACACAAATCTTTTTGTTGATTTTGTGATCATTAATAAATATATTTTCATGAGGGGGTTGGGTTTGTCATGATAAATTAAGATGAAACATCTGAAGTTTGAATGTTAATTGAAACAAGTTGTGTGAATTAATGAATTGATGAATTTCTTCATTTGCTTTTATAAATTGTTGAAGTTTAAACAGTTTTTATATCATTCCATCAATAACCATAACTGTTCATCAGTCAATGCTCATTTAAGACATTCTTATGGTCCCAATTCTTTTGCCATTTTAATCATCAATCATAGCTTTTTAACAACAAAAAAGAAACAAACAGATTTTACTTAATAGGGTAAGTGAAACATCTGATAGAAATGGAATAAGGCGTTTTTAATGTTCGGATTTTTATTTTAAAAGGTTATATTTGGTTTTGTCCCGACTAATCCCGACAAGGTTTGCCGACAACTAAACATGCTGCCCTGAGTTAATCCTTAATGGCTACAATCTTGAAGCGTCTGGATTCGAACCTGGGGTAAAGAGTTAACAAGTCATTTTCCCCACAAATCTTAACCAGTACACCACATCCCTATGGTTTTAATGTTTGGATTTTAATTTTCAAGAACAAGTGTTTTGCATAGTTACTTGCATTTTAATTAAAAAATTATTAAATAATATGTTTAGTTCAGATGTATATGATGGATAAGCGTAGGGGTGGGTTCAAATGTGAACCACTTTTTGGTTGTGAACGTGAGGACAACCGAGAGAGCGACACGTGATGGATGACTAGGCGCCACGTCAAGTCCACGGCGGATGACTAGGCGCGATTCATGGGAGGGCATTGAATTAAAGAGGGGGACCACACTCAAAGACGCCACGTGTCGCGCTCTCGGTTGTTCTCACGTTCATAACCAAAAAGTGGTTCACATTTGAACTTTCCTCGATAAGCGTAAACTTAAAAATCTTTGTATGCATATTTTAAAAGTAATCATTTGCAAATTGCAATATTCAAAAAGATTGATTGAAGTCATGCATTAAGTTTTACAGTTTTCCTTCAAAAATATGATTTTTTTATAGAAATTTTTTACTATTTCTTAGGCACCATGTTATTGTACTTCTTAGTTTGGACAAATTAAACCACAATAAAAGATATTTTATCTGGGTTCCTATTTTGAGAAAGCAGTTCATTAGAGACCTTAAATAAGCAAGGTTACATTATTTTGTTCAAAATTGTTATGTTTTTTATTTCCAAAATTATAGTATGTTTCATTTCTCAAGATAAAGCTTTTAAAAACAAGGTGACTAAAATATAAATCACAATAAAGTACATTTCATTTTGACATGACTTGACCTTTTCTTTTTTGTATTTATTCTTGATAAATATATTTTGTTTATAGTAAAATGTAGGAGTTAAAATGCATATCATTAGTACAATTTTTCATTTGGACATGACTTGACTTTTTCTCTTTTGTATTTATTCTTGAAAAATATATTTTATTTATATAAAATGTAGGAGTTAAAATGCATATCATTAGTACACTTTTTCATTTTAAGCCATGCACAATTTTTTTTTAATCCAAGAGCAACATGCTCTTATAAAAGGGGAACATACCAAAAATACATGAAAATAAAAGGATATTGTTTAAAAACGTGAGTTGAATTAAACTATAAAAGTATAGTAGTTTTGTATGCAATGTCTTTAGCCTTATGTAAACTTTTACTATGTAATAAAAAATTAATATAATTCCTCATAAAAAATGATCTATTTCAAATGTTTCGGGAGACGAGTGATCGTATAAGAAGTTGAGTTTAACGTAATAAATGAATTTGAATTATTAATTATTTTTAATCTCATGTCCTTTAATGAATTATGTATTAGAACAGAATTGATCTAATACATCTTCCTTTTTATCCAAGTATATTTTATTCTAATATGAATCAATTTCTTATCCAATGATTAATGACCTTATTTTACAAATATTAAAAACTTTTATACTAATGTTTTATAAAAATAACTACAATGACAAAGTCTTTAAAAACAATATTATATACTCCAATGACTCTTTCATATAAAGGTGGACCTAAACAACCCAATTATAATTGGTAAGTAAAGTTATACATTTTTTTTGAAGTCAAAGTAAAGTTATACATTTATGTATCAACTAATATTTTTTTGGTTGATACTGATTTTGTATAAACTTTAACTTACATATATAAAACTTTGTATTTTGTTCAGAAACGAGTGACATATTGAGTTTCTAAATAACGTGAGGCAAGGAGGAAACGGTTAAGCCTTAAACCTTACAAATAACGGTGAGATCCTAACGTTTTTCAAGACCCCTCCCCCCCCCCCCCCCCCCCCCAAAAAAAAAAAAAAAAAAAAAAAAAAAAAAAAACCCCAACACACACACACATATATATACGCACACATGTTGGTGGTTTGAATAATATTGTAGACAAATTAAATTCATATAAATAATTTCTTATGAAAAAAGACCATTAATGGCAAATATATAGAGCCTGTAGAAAACTATACCAATAGTGCAAAATTTGCATCTCTACCGCTACTTCTTCAATTTTCAAAGAATTCATATTCAACTCTTCTTGTACTAGAATAAGATTAAGTATTTACCAATTTTGAGTTTTTAGTTTTTAACTTTCCTTTTTATATTTGTTTAAGTTTTGGGTTTTGTAAACAACATAATTTAGTCCTCAAGTTATATATTAAAAACATTCCACCCCTTACAAAAATAATACGTACACGTCGTAACATGCCACAATATATTACAATGCAAGCCAAGTCTTAGAATAGAGCCATAAAAGTTAACATGTGGCAAACCCAAACCTTAAAGCCATTACGAATTATTTAGAATCATGAGTAATACGAGCAATGTTTAAGGGTTTTAACCGCAAAGAATAAAACTTGAAAACATTCAAATAGTAAAAAAAAAGTATCTAAAGTCACAATATTTAATATCCAATAGAGGAAGAAAGTACAAAAACTAATAAACAAATCAATACCATCGAACTACACTTCCAATATATATACCAACTAACGGCATGTCTACGAAATGCTTACTGGGGTAAACCGTAAGCGTTGACCAATATCATTTACCTTATTGATTCAATATTGCAAGAACTAAAAAACTTATTCGGTAAGAAACAAGACAATGAGTTAAGGACCAAAACTCTTGCTATGATAAGTGTGGGAAACAATTCTTACTTGGTAAATTTACCGGGTTTAAAAAAAGCTTATGCGAAATCCGTTTTCAAGACCAATTATGTATAATAAGATAGTTAAATATGAATGAATATCTTGTTAATAAATACTTACCATTAAAAGTTTAATAAACTAACCCCTAAATCTACATATTTGATCAAATATTATCAAGCTACTAATTTGGTACAAAATTACCATCCCCCCACTTTCCAATTTCAAACATTACACTTGTCAAATATAGCCTCAAAAACAAAAGGCATGTATCCTTAACTAAATCAACCCACATTTACTCATCACCAAACTTCAATGGTGACACACACCTCCTTCAAACAAAAGCAACCCACAAATAAAAAAACTCATCTTCACTCAAACCCTCCTCCTCCAAACTTCAGCCATTAACAACAACCTCCATTTCATTCTCCATTCCTTCTAATTAATTAACCATTCTTTCTTCAAGAATCAAGATCACATCCATCTCCCAAAATGGGTCTCAAATTCTTCCTAATCTTCTTCATCCTAACCTCCATCATCTTCACAATGCTCTACATTTCCACCCACTTCACCTCCTCCTTTGATATGCACATCCTCAACCAATCCTCCACCACCACCACCACCACCTTAATCATCCCCAAATCCACCACCACCAACAACACCACCACCAACACCCCCCATTACCCTGTTTCTTTTGCCTACTTGATCTCTGCTTCAAAAGGCGATACTCCCAAATTGAAACGAACCCTCCAAGCCCTCTACCACCCCAACAACTTCTACCTGATCCACCTCGAGCGCGAGGCCACCGACGACGAGCATTCGGAGATCGCGAGATTCGTTCGAGACGATGGCGTCTTTACGGCCGTTGGCAACGTTTTGGTGGTGGGAAAACCCAACCGGGTGACGTATAGGGGGCCCACGATGCTTGCCACCACTCTGCACGCCATGGCGATGCTGTTGAGGATCGATGCCAAGTGGGATTGGTTTATTAATCTGAGTGCTTCGGATTACCCTTTGGTTACTCAAGATGGTACGGTGAGTGTTGGTTGATTTTTGTGGTTTGATTTTTGGTTTGGCAAAGATGGGTTTGTTTGAATTGGTGTTTTGTTTCAGATCTGATTTCTGCGTTTTCGACGGTGCCGAGGAATCTGAATTTTATACAGCATACGAGTCGATTGGGATGGAAGATGTAAGTTTTGTGCATATTTCTTTTGGTTTTGTTGAGTTTGAGTTTTCAAGAAAGTGGTTTCTTTGATAAAAATTTGAATTGCCCATTTGTTTGATTGTGTATAAAGAATCAAGATTTGTGATTTTGGTACAACCCAGTGAGGTATTTTTACTTAGTTAGGTCAATGAAGGAAAGGGAAGGTTAAATTTAGAATTTTTATCAATTTTTGGTTTTCAAGAAGTGATTTCTTGTGAAATTTTGAATACCCATTTGTTTGATTGTATATAAAGAATCAAGATTTGTGGTTTTGGTACAACCCAGTGAGGTATTTTACTTGTTTAGATCAATGAATGAAAGGAAAGGTTAAATTTTTGAAGTTTTATCAATTTTTAATTTTCAAGAACTATTTTCTTAGTTACCCATTTGTTGATTGTAAATAAGATCCAATTAACAGTGGAAAGATTCAAAATTTGTAATTTTAGTACAACCCAGTGAGTTGTTTACTTATTTAGATCAATGATTGAAAGGAAAGGTTAAATTTTTTGAATTTTTAGTTTTCAAGAACTAATTTCTTGACCAAATTTTAAAGTACCCATTTGTTGATTATAAATAAAGATTCAATTAGTCAGTGGAAAGAATTAAAGTTTTGTAATTTTAGCACAACCCAGTGAGTTATTTTCTTATTTAGATCAATGAATGAAAGGAAAGGTTAAATTTCTTGAACTTTTATCAATTTTTAGTTTTCAAGAACTAGTTTGTTGATTAAATTGTAAGTTACCCATTTGTTGTTTGTAATTAAAGATTCAATTAGTATGTGGAAAGAATCAAACTTTGCAATTTTAGTTGAACCCAGTGAGTTGTTTAGATCAATGAATGAAGGGAAAGGTCAAATTTCTTTGTCAATTCGAATTTTAGTTTTCAAGAATTAATTTCTTGACCAAATTGTAAGGTACCCATTTGTTGATTTTACATAAACATTCAATAATCTGCAGAATAATTCAAAATTTGTAATTTTTGTACAACCCAATGAATTATTTAGATCAATGAATGAAAGGAAAGGTAAAATTTCTTTTTCAATTTGAATTTTATCAATTTTAGTTTTCAAGAACTAATTTCTTGATTAAATTCTAAATTACCCATTTGTTGATTGTACATGAACATTCTATTAATCTGCAGAAAAAATTCAAAATTTGTAATTTTAGTACAACTGTACAACCCAATGAAAGGAAAAATCCAATTTTTTTTGCAGGAACAAGAGAGGGAAGCCAATAATGATTGATCCTGGTCTTTATAGTTCAAATAAATCAGATATTTGGTGGGTCATCAAGCAAAGAAGTCTTCCCACTGCTTTCAAGCTGTATACAGGTTTCATCTCTTCTTCCATTCAAGTCTGAAAAATACTTCTTTAATTAATGGGTTCAATTTCTATTTGAATTATGATTTGTACATCATGCAATGAAAGTTGTAAGTTATTTGGAGTTCTAATTCTGGAAAAAGAGATT
The DNA here is from genome assembly GCA_030169165.1 of Centaurea solstitialis. NCBI lineage: Eukaryota > Viridiplantae > Streptophyta > Magnoliopsida > Asterales > Asteraceae > Centaurea > Centaurea solstitialis. Next base: position 44,882,490 of record CM058044.1, read on the forward strand.
TTGGAGGTGACAATTCATGTGGGGGCCACTTATCATGTTGATTATCTAACTCTAGGTAATAACTTTTATAACATATCATGTGAACTTCTGGAAAAGGACCAGGACCATGTATGATCTCATGCAAATCTAACATCAAAGAGAAAAGCACCAAATTTCCTTACCCTTCTTGCCCTACAAACAAAGATAGAGAAAAAACAAGGCATCACACTTTTCTTGTGTTGTAAAAGGATGGATTGTAGAACTAGGGTTATTCATGTGGACAAAATTAACTAAAAACATTCTAAGTTTGAACCAACATTTGGGTGTCATCACGTGTGTATTAACGGGTAAAAAAGACCAAACAAACCCTGTACGTCCCAACCGAGTCTTGCTCAATAACCTTAAATGAGAATTTTATTAATCCTTTGTTAGAAGGTCATGGATTTAAAAGAAAATTGTGACAAGACCATTTAAGTGATGGACCGTATGGGGGTAAGATGTACTTAGGTCTTCTCCGACCCTCTACCCTCCTAACCCATCTAGAATACCTAAGGTCCCGTTCGTTTTGCGTAAATGGAATGGATTTGGGGGGATTTGGATTTCAAAACCATTCAATCATGCTTTTGGTTAGCCGGATTGTCCGGATTTGAAATCTAGGATTCATTTGAAATCCCTCATACATAGGATTTTGAAATCCCAAGGACGCTAGGATTTCGAAGGATTTCGTAGGATTTGTATATAACAATGCTTGAAAATATGTTAAAACATTTGTTTTTTAATATCAGTTAAATAAAAAGTAATTTAATTGTTTTTATATTTACATAAATTTTAATAATTTTTTTATAAATCACGGGAATTCAAATCCATTCCAAATCCTTCAAACTGAACACGCAAAAGTTTCTAAATCCTCCCAAATCAAATCCCTCCAAATCCCTACATGAAATCCAATCCATTCCATTCCATTCCGGCAAGCCGAACAGACCCTAAGGGTACGTTTAGTATCCAAACATGATAGAACAAGACAGACGTTTGGTAAGACAGAACTGGGCATGACGGAACCGATAAAATGACCAATTTACCCCTAGTGAGGTGTTTATATATCTTGTATATTATGATTACTTATGTAATTTATTAACTTATAATAAAATACTTTCTATAACAAAATATAACATTAGAAAGTGTTTGTCAAGATAATTAAAATGACACCAAAATAAAAGGTTTAAGTAGTTTCCAGTTTTATTTATACTTTTTTTATTTAATTATTAACATGTTAATAAATTAATCAAATATAGAAATTGTATAAAATAATATTTTTAGGATGGTAAAGTGGATGTTTATTTGGAGGTTATATTGGTAAAACATACGTCTGTTCCATGGGGTGGGGGTGGAACCTGAACCTCATGTTCCACTTTGTTTCACTTAAAAGTCCTACCAAACGTAAAACTATGATCTCTGTTTTGTTCCGTTCCTGTCCTGTCCGATGTACCAAACACATCCTAATAAAATTCTACGTGTTAATCAAGTACCGTAATCTAGTACCTCCAAGAACTCCTATATGAAATCTTGTTCTTTGAGGTACTAACGCCTCTATGTGCATTAACGGGATGAGTGGTGACATTTTATGATGTATGGTTTCCCAAGTCCGAATCTGTACATCAAGATAAGTTAGACCATGTAGATTTGTCCAAAAGATCTTCTTCTAGTTTTAAAGTCCAATTCTTTCTTTTTCCCTTGGGAGTGTAGGGTTGCTATTTTTATTTTATGAATCTCATCCACAAATCTTGGAGAGTTGTTGAATGAGTTCTAGAACTAATCTAATTCTAATCAAGGATTCTCATAACAAATTGGGTTGTGGCACACTAGTTAAAACTCTGGGGATGTAGTGGACATCCCGTCTTTCCCTAGTTTGAATCCATAGCCAAAAGGCTTTGGCAACGTCTGGATTTGAACTTGGGGTAGATATTATTGGGTTCATTTCCTTAGATTCAAAAACCAAATCATACCAAACAAAATCAGTATTTCCCACTCAAAAGCTGGATCTGGGAAGGGTAAGATGTATGCAGAGATGACCTCTACCTCCAAACATAGTAGAGTGACAAAATGAACCATTATGATGTTTTTTTTTTCCTTTTATAATGCAGGCTCGGCATGGACAATATTATCGAGATCTTTTGCGGAATACTGCATAATCGGTTGGGAAAACTTGCCACGAACCCTCCTACTTTATTACACGAATTTCGTTTCGTCTCCCGAAGGATACTTTCAAACCGTTATATGCAACTCAAAGGACTACAAGAACACCACGGTCAACCACGATCTCCATTACATCACATGGGACACACCTCCGAAGCAGCACCCGAGGTTGCTCGGTCCCCGGGACTACCGGAAAATGGTTCAAAGTAGTCGGCCGTTTGCAAGAAAGTTCAAGCACAAGAACGTTGTTCTTGATAGGATCGATCGTGAGCTACTCAAACGACGACCGAACCATTTCAGCCATGGGGGATGGTGCTCTGAGAGTGGCGGAAAGGGTAATACATGCTCGAGTTTGCATATCGATGGGTTCGGCGTTTTGAGGCCCGGACCGGGGGCTCGGAGGTTGAGAACGTTGCTAACTAAGTTAACGTCTAAACCGAATTTTAGTAGACACCAATGTAGATGATTTTGTGTTTGTTTGATGATAAAATAAATCGGTTATAATCGTTATATTGATTCTACAAGAGGGTTATTATAAATACTAGTGTTAGATTTTGATTTTCTTCTTTTTATAAATGTATCATTGAGAAAATGAGAATTTATTTTATAGTTATTTTTGGGCTTAATTAATCGAAATTGATAAGATTTTGCAGCTATCAGCTTAGCAACTTGTTTCATGAATTTAATATTTGAATTACAAATTTAGCAAGTCTATATACCTTGGTAGCCCATGCCGTAAACGATGAGTGTTAGCCCTTGGTTTACGCGGATTAGGGGCCCAGTTAACGTGTGAAGCACTCCGCTTAAGGAGTATGGTCGCAAGACCGAAACTCAAAAGAATTGATGGAGGACTGCACAATGTTAGGATTATGTGCGAGACAGTAACAGGGCTACCGTGTCCAATGTTATAAGACACAAGTAGGTCACACCGCTGCACGCCTATTTGAGAATTTGTGTGAAAGAGATAAATGAATAGAGGGAAATAAATAATTATAAGTTAATAATTATTTATTAGTATTAATCAATTAGTAAAATTAATTAATTGATTAATTAATTAATTAAGGAATTGATTAAAGGATAATTATGAAAGGAATTATAATCAGGTTAAATCACTGCCTTATCTAAACCTATAAATAGATGGTTAAAGGCTTTGATAATCAGTTGATCAATCCTACGAAAAACCTCTCGCTCCCTCTCTCTTTCTCCAAACCGTCGATCTCTCTATCACACATCGGTCGGGATTTTTCCGATCAGTTACGGTGGTCTAGCAACCCTCTCGCGTGGTGTCAGTAGCGGTGTACCCCCTGCTCGCTTTCCGGAAATCAATCGCATAAAGGTAAACCATCAATCCCCGCTTTGATTGTATCTGATAAGGTTTAAGTTGGGTCCAATTTGGGAATCGTTTTTGTTATCCGCTGCGCACCGTTAGTGCCTACGGTTCCCAACAGTGGTATCAGAGCCACTTCTTAAACCTACAGATCAGGTTTATCTGTTAAATTAGGTTTATTAAAATTCGTTTTTTTTATGTTTGAATAATTACAAAAATTGAATTTTTCGTTAAAAACCTAATCAGTGGTGGAACGGTGGCAGTTAGCCATCCGTCCCACCAAGACCACCGTAAACCACCAACCGGCTCCACCACAGGTAGTGGTGGTCCCTGGCTGCCCTTCACAAAACAACCACAACCGCCGCACCACAGTTGGTGGTCGCGGTTGTGGTTAATTGTAACCACCGCACCACCGGCTAGTGGTGGTGGTGGTATCGATCAACAACAAAACTGCCACACCACCGTACGTGGTGGTGGCGGTGATCGTGGCGTCAATTGAAGGCAAAAGCCACACCACAGCGACTAGTGGTGGTGGCGATTGCTTGGTAAAACAACCACCAACCGGCGGTGATGGCTATTGCCGCCATCATTGGCAGTGGTGGTAATGGCGCCGGAGGATGGGCAGCGGCGGTGGTGGCAGATGTTACTGCTGCTGCCGTCGTTTGAAATCACCACCGCAAGCGATTAATGAGGTGGTAATGATGGTGGTTTCGTTTTAACACGCCGGAAAAACGAGCGGCGGCGGTAGCGATAGCCACTGCCGTCGTCGATCCCTTTGTGGAGTCACAGAAGCGGCGATGGTGGCCAGCTGGTTGCCGTCGTTGCGACTATGGTGGTGGCGTCAAGCCGCTGCCATCGTTCGATGGTTCCAAGCGGCGGCAGTGGTGGCATAAGCCGCTATTGTCGTCGCCGGCGACTTGTTAGATGGTGGTGGTTGATTGTTTGATCGCCGTACTGCAAAAGCAAGCGGTGACGATGGCTGTCTTTTTTGTTACACCGGACGGCGACGGTGGCGGTGTTTGTACCGTTGCTGTCGCCGGCAACCTCCTACCACGGATCGACGACCGCTAGGCGGATCTATGGTAGGGTCGGCGGCGATTAAGAATACAACCACCGGCGGAGGATCAGCGATGGTCGGTTGATGTTTGGATCCGGATCGGTATCGATAGATGCCAGATTTGGAAACGATAACGTTCTTTCAAAGTGTTATCATTAACGGGTCCCGTGTGAGATCGGTTTCCAAACAAAGCTTCAGAATAAGAATTGTTTTAACCAGATAATTTTTCTTTCTGGATAAAATTAATTTATTGTTTTTAAATTAATAATTTATAATTAAAATCTAGTTGAGGTTTTAATTTAAGTCATAGTCAAACCCTTTTTGACCCATGGTTGTATGTTTTTATACATATGTTTATTTTATTCTATTTGGTTACGGGAGGCTTGCGTGCCATTTACAACCCGATTATATGTAATATTAAATTTGTAAATAAACCAAGAACTGAAGACGGAGCCCAAAGGAGACAATCATGGAGCTTGGAGCCAGTGGGAGCACCGAGAAGACTTGTCCCTTAGGAATAAAGACCGTCGTTTTGTGTTGGCTCACAAAACGACAATAGCTAAGGGTTTTTGACTATGACATGTTTTGATGCATGGTTGTTTATATTTATCAGTTATGATTGCGTGGTTGTTTTAGTTGCGTAATTTTTAGATATAAACAATTTTAAATGATTTTAAAAGTAAAATTGGATACAAATACAGTTTGTGTTTGGATCCAAAGTTTTTGAAAACTGGCATTTTTGACCTTTGTTCAAATCATAGATTAGTAAGTGCAACCCACTTTAGGGGCACCTCCGGTGTAAGGTACATAGGGCGTTGTAAGTGCACACACTATGAACGCCCGTGTTCAAACCGAAACTAGAGGGTGATAAAACTCTGCGAATTATCTCCGGGTGGTACCGGCCAGAGTTTGTCCAGGTCCCGGGTGGTGCAGTCTATTTTGGTAATTATTTATTCACTGGGTGGTACCAGGCCAAAATGCACTAGAGGGACTAAATATGCACGGATTATATATCCGATGTCCCGACGATCTAGAAGTCGTATTTTCGAATTAAAATACGATTGGTATAGTTTTACCTACCATAAATCGCATGAGTCGGTTTGACATGATCACATGGTTCCCGACACATGTGAAATATGGATTCTAGTCTAATAAATTTATTTTAAGGGTAATAATTTATTAGAATTTATATAACTATAAACTAAATTTGGAATTTGTTCTTAATTTGTAGATGTCAAAATCTGTAATTCCGTTTTATACCCCTGAGGAATCCCTAAGACTCATCAACTCAAAATGGAAGCTTACAGGCCAAAATTTTCCAGTTTGGAAAATGCACCTTGATAATATCTTGCGTGCACAGGGTAAGCTGTATGTTCTGGAAAAACCTGTTTCACGACCAGAGAGTAATTCTCCCGAGAGGGATTTTACTCAGTACTTTAAATATCTGGAAGATGAATCGGATGTAATGTCCATTCTGATTTTCTCAACATCACCCGAGTTCACGGGAGATTTAAGAGTTAAATCATGTTACCAGGTTGTGAAAGATATAGAGAACCAATTAGGTCTCTATAAGCACACAGGAAAACTTCTGATCATGCAAGAGATCTTTTCACTGAAGCTGAAAAGTGGTCAGTCAGTTAAAGACCATCTTATTGAAATGAGAAGGCTCTTTAAATGTTTATCGCATTTGGGGTACAAGATGACTCAGGAAGAGCTAGTGTACCTCATGTGGTTTTCCCTCACGAAAGAGATTCAAGACACAGCTAGTGCCTATATGAAGGAACCAAAGAAAGACGTGGATAAAGTTCATGAAGATATTCTGGCCAGTCTAGAGCCAGTACCGGAACCTGCAGATCTCATGGACACTGATGTGATTGATGAGCTAGGAGATCTGAGTTGCCCAGAATGCGGCAGCGAGGATATTTGCGAGCACTCGATGAATATCGACCAGATAGAGATCGGTTTACCCGATGCTCCAGGTATCTTTATGATAGATTGCTTAATCACTTCTTATGAATCATGGGTAATTGATACAGGCAGTGGTAACCACATTTGTAATCATTTACAGGGATTCACTAGAAGAAAGACTCTGAGGAAGGACCGTTCGAACCTACGAGTTGGCGAAGGCACTCCGCTGATAGCTGAAGCTGTAGGATCTTATAGTCTTAGTTTACCCTCGGGTCTAGTTTTGGAACTGGATAATTGTTATTATATTCCAAATATGATTAAGAATGTTTTGTCTTTTGATTTGTTAGTAGACCAAGGATTTTATTATAAATACGATTATAAAATGATTTCTGTCTTTAAAGATAATATTTTCTATTTTAAAGCAACACCCGTGAATGGTCTATATACAGTAAATCTACAAGACAACAGTAGTGAAATCTATCATATAAGTAAACGATCCAAAGACATTGAGGATCAAACTTACCTCTGGCATTGTCGTTTAGGCCACATAAACAAGAAACGCGTTGAACAACTCCTAAAAGGAGGTTTTCTTGGAACTTTCGATTATAAACCTTTTGATAATTGCGAGTCTTGTTTATCTGGCAAAATGACAAAGCAACCTTTCAACAAAGAAAATGAAAGGGCTACTGACTTGTTAGAAATAATTCACACAGATGTGTGTGGACCATTTAGTCATGTAGCAAGAGGAGGATACCGGTACTTCATTACCTTTACTGACGATTTCAGTAGGTATGGATATGTCTACCTCATGAGACATAAATCTGAAAGCTTTGAAAGATTCAGAGAATTTCAGAATGAAGTACAGAATCAACTTGACAGAAAGGTCAAGTTTTTACGGTCAGATCGCGGAGGTGAATATCTTAGTGACGAGTTTGACAATCATCTGATGGAGTGTGGGATTGTATCCCAACTCACACCTCCGTATACACCTCAGATGAATGGTGTGTCAGAAAGGAGAAATCGTACTTTACTTGATATGGTACGAACAATGATGTATCACTCTACGCTGCCAATGTCATTCTGGGGACATGCGCTCGAAACAGCAGCACACATACTGAACAGAGCGCCAACAAAGTCGGTAGAAAAGACTCCATATGAATTATGGAAGGGTAAGAAACCCAACATATCTTTTCTAAGAATTTGGGGCTGTGAGGTTTACGTCAAACGACCCACCTCAGAAAAACTCAAACCCAAATCCGACAAGTGTTTCTTCGTAGGATATCCCAGAACCACCGTGGGATATTATTTCTACAACCCTGAAGAGAACAAAGTCTTTGTTGCTCGAAATGGAAAATTTCTGGAAAAAAAAGTTTCTCAGTTCTGGAAACACCAGAAAGGATGTAGATCTACAGGTAGTAGACGAAGAAAACACTACACCAATTGTTGAGCCAGAAATTCAACAAGAGAATGTTGAACCTCGACCAGAAACGATTGAGGAAGTGCAAACACAGAACCTTCGCAGATCCAGTAGGGTAAGACAAGAACCAGATAGGTATCTTGGATTTCTAGTCTCTCAGGACAGCGGAGACTTGAATGAACCAACATCCTATGGAGAAGCTGTGTCAGGCAATGAGTCTGAACAACGGCAGGAAGCCATGAAGGCCGAGATGCAATCCATGTACGACAACCAAGTTTGGGAGTTGACTGATTTGCCACAACACTGTAGAGCTGTTGGACGCAAATGGGTTTTCAAGAAGAAAACCGACATGGATGGAAATGTACACACTTTCAAGGCCAGACTGGTCGCAAAAGGATTCACGCAAACTCATAGTATTGACTATGACGAAACCTTTTCGCCAGTGGCCATGCTAAAATCTATTAGGATTCTTATGGCCATTTCAGCGTATTTTAACTACGAGATCTGGCAAATGGACGTCAAGACAGCCTTTCTGAATGGAAAGTTAACAGAAGATGTCTATATGGAACAACCAGAGGGGTTTGAAGATCCTAAGAATCCTAATAAGGTGTGTAAACTGCTAAAATCCATTTATGGATTAAAGCAAGCATCTCGAAGCTGGAACTTACACTTTGATGAGCGAATCAAAGAATTTGGTTTCGCCAAAAGTGAGTTCGAGCCGTGTGTCTACACTAAGTTCAGTGGGAGCATAGTAACCTTCCTGGTCTTGTACGTAGATGATATTCTACTCATAGGAAACGATGTTCCAACTTTACAGAGTGTAAAGAGTTGGTTGAGCAGATGTTTCCAGATGAAAGACCTTGGAGAAGCCGCTTATATACTTGGTATAAAGATCTACAGAAACAGATCTAAGCGGCTTATCGGACTTAGCCAAAGTACATACATTGATAAAATCCTGAAAAGATTCAGGATGGATGAATCCAAGAAAGGATTTATCCCAATGCAGCATGGCATAGTGTTGAGTAAAACACAATGTCCCGTTTCTAGTCAAGATCAGGACAGAATGAAATCGGTTCCATATGCATCAGCAATTGGATCGATTATGTATGCCATGTTATGTACCAGGCCCGATGTTGCTTACTCAGTAAGTGTTACGAGCAGATATCAACAGAATCCAGGAGAACCTCACTGGGTAGCTGTCAAGAACATTCTCAAGTATCTGAGAAGAACGAAAGACATGTTCTTGGTCTTTGGAGGATCTGAGGATGAAATTAGCGTCACAGGATATTCTGATGCTAGTTTCCAGACCGACAGGGATGATTTTAGATCACAGTCGGGTTACGTTTTTACCCTGAACGGAGGCGCGATCTCGTGGAAGAGCTCGAAGCAGGACACGATTGCAGATTCAACTACAGAAGCAGAGTACATTGCAGCATCTGATGCGGCAAAGGAAGCTATCTGGCTAAGGAATTTTCTATCGGATCTCAGAGTGGTTGCCAGTGTCTCTAGACCGATCGATATATTCTGTGATAACTCGGGAGCCGTGGCGCAAGCAAAGGAACCTAGAGAGCATCACAAGTCAAGACACGTGCTCAGGAAATATCACCTCATCCGAGAGATTATTGGAAGAGGAGATGTAAGAATATGCAAGATTCCAACAGAAGAAAATGTCGCAGATCCGCTGACAAAGCCACTAGCAAGGGTGAAGCATGAGGCGCATGCAAGTTCCATTGGGATGCAGTACCTGGACGCCAGTAGCTAGTTTTAGTTTATTAAATTATTACTATAGTTTAATTTTGAAACAATGTAATCATGTAAAGTTTTATTTCACAGTGTGTTGGAAATAAATGGAGGTTTTCATTCATGATTGTTTTAAATTAACTATTTTTCGCATATTTAATGTATCCATGATTTTACAAAGTTTTGTATGAAATCTAAAATTTCCGTAGCCACTTATTGAGATGGGAATCTTGATAGGGATTTTAACGCTATTATGAATACTTGATGATTTATTCGAAGTAAAGAGTAAAAGCACAAGTGATGTGACCAAGTATTTATAGATACTCATCAGAGTGTTTGAGTATTAGAAGTGACCAGTTTCAAGTCTGCTTCATGGAGCCCCAGTCATAAGCATTAACTTGAAGATAGGTTGTCCTAAGACCTGAGATACTTGGTTTGGGAACATGAGGACTACTGTACTCTTAGTGCGTTTTAACGCTGCACCGTAACAGGGCGGCCATACGGGACGTGACTAGATGCAGCGGAAGCCGTGGATCCAAATGCAGGTAGTCAAGAAGGGATTTGCACCTCTTTACTAAAAGAGAGATATTTCTGGGCCCCTTGACGATTAAGATTGACAGAAATCGCGTGGCCACGCTCGGATAGAATAACAGGTGTTATTTAGTAATATCCGTTACTGCAGGCGATCGAAATCAGAGTCAAGAAATACTTGATTTTTAGAAATGAATGCTCCACTCCATGTCTTAAAATCACTTTAGAAATATCGTGTGCAAAAGGAATGAACCTGTGTACAAATTCAACCAAGAATTGTATCTCTGGATGTAAGAGATCTTATAACCTGGTTAACCTAAGTGTCTGGCTAGGGACCTCCTTAGGCTAATGGTAACAAGCATAGTTACATGTCTAGCACAAGTGGGAGTCTGTTAGGATTATGTGCGAGACAGTAACAGGGCTACCGTGTCCAATGTTATAAGACACAAGTAGGTCACACCGCTGCACGCCTATTTGAGAATTTGTGTGAAAGAGATAAATGAATAGAGGGAAATAAATAATTATAAGTTAATAATTATTTATTAGTATTAATCAATTAGTAAAATTAATTAATTGATTAATTAATTAATTAAGGAATTGATTAAAGGATAATTATGAAAGGAATTATAATCAGGTTAAATCACTGCCTTATCTAAACCTATAAATAGATGGTTAAAGGCTTTGATAATCAGTTGATCAATCCTACGAAAAACCTCTCGCTCCCTCTCTCTTTCTCCAAACCGTCGATCTCTCTATCACACATCGGTCGGGATTTTTCCGATCAGTTACGGTGGTCTAGCAACCCTCTCGCGTGGTGTCAGTAGCGGTGTACCCCCTGCTCGCTTTCCGGAAATCAATCGCATAAAGGTAAACCATCAAACCCCGCTTTGATTGTATCTGATAAGGTTTAAGTTGGGTCCAATTTGGGAATCGTTTTTGTTATTCGCTGCGCACCGTTAGTGCCTACGGTTCCCAACACACAAGTGGTGGAGCATGTGGTTTAATTCAACACAACAGGTAAACCTTACCAGCCCTTGACATATGAACAAGAAAACGTATCCTTAACGGGACGGTACTTACTTTCATACAGGATGGTAGTATTTACTTTCATATAGGTGCTACATGGTTGTCATCAGCTCGTGTCGAGAGATGTTTTGTCAAGTCCTATAAGGAGTGAAACCCTGCTTATGGTCATACTCATTCAGACTCCATTTTATTTAAAAGCTTATGGTCTCTTCCTTTTGATTCTAAAAAGCGTGTTGGTATCCAAGGCATGTCCTTTTTTAGAGCTCCCTAGCTTGTTTTGATGTTCAAGGGTAAGGCCTTTATGTCCCCCTTATCATTTTTTTTTACAATAAGCAGCGAGATGATAGTTCTTTGTCGAGTAAGAAAAGAGATAGAACATGGTATTCTCACAACAGGTTGAAGTGCTCTGCATTGGGAGCTTGCTTGTGAGCCTTCTTGTGAGCCTTCTTGCTTATTGAACTTGTCCTCAAGTTGAACAAAAGAATGTTAATGTGGGCAAGCCCTCATTCCAAGACCCATCCCATCTCTATTTGTCTTGCTAATGAAGAGCAAAGACATAAACCTTGTTGCCAACTTCACCTCAAAAAGATGAGGGACTGATCCAAGAAGCCAATGCTAACAAGTGGTTCCATAGCTTCCCCAACCACATCAAGATAGGGACCTCATGCTTCCCTTCTATCTTAGGTCTAGTCTACCTGTCCTAACCTATCACAAAAGCCAACCAAAAACTATCCCAGGAATAATGTGTTACTTGTAAAACTCTAACATGATAAGTAGTATTTAACAAGTGTGTAAGACTATTTTCAATCCACCACTAAATATATAAAACGGTAAAACGGTGATGTTTTTATTTTCAACCAACACTAACACACAAAAATTATAGAAGCCAATAAAGTCTTCCCTTTGTATTTGAAGGCCAATAAAGTAGACCATTAAAACCACATCACTTTTTTAGTTTTTTATACAACTTCTCTCAGTATGTATGTATAGATTAATAATTATTTTATTAATAATCTTATCTAGAAAAATTAATTATTTTAGCATTTTTTAATATCACTAACACCTTTTAACTATTTTCTTTTCAAATGTCTATATTAAGGGGTGTAAGTGAGTTGAGCTTTTAATGAGCTACTTGAGCTCGATCTCGAACACATAATCGAGCTCGTTTAAATTAACGATCCGAGCTTTATAACACCAATGTTCGACTCGACTCGTTCGAAAACTTGATTAAATTTTTCGAGTTGAGTTGAGCCGAGCCATTCGAGCATACATTTTTTCGAGCCAAACATGTTCATATATATATTTATTAATAATAGTATAAATATATAAAATTTATCGAGCTCAAGTGATAAACTAAGTAATCGATCGCGAGTTCGAACCCATAAATGAGCTTCGAGCTCTAGCCCGATAACTCAAAAAATATTCGAGCTCGAGCCCTACATTGAAAAAGTTAATCGAGATCGGGTCGAGCTCGAGCCCAACATTATTTTTTAAGCTCGACTCGGCTCGGCTCGTTTACATCCATAGTCTATATTAGAAGCCATTTATAATGATTTTAATATTTTTTTAAACGATTTCTCTCATTATGCAGTGGCGTCTATGTAAAATTCGATGGACCGTTTTATCCGATGATTCCGGCCCAATACAGACAAACCGATTCTTAAACACACAAAAAATGGTCTCATAAATTGAAATAATATAATAAATTCCATTAATTAATATACAATTATTATAGAACAAATTTAGATTTTCAATTAGTTCCACTAGAATCTAAATTAATATACTTATTGTCTTTTAATCGTAATAAGTAATTTTGAATGATTTTTTTTATTATATATATTATAGACATGTTTATGATTGAGGGTTAAAGTTTATAAAGGGTGTAGGAAAAGAAAACTAATGTATGTGTTATGGATGCTCTAAATGTAAGTTTCACATCATCATTTCGTATATAACACTTTTAACATCTTGTTTTTATGAATTTAGGGTGTTTAAAATTGCTTATTAAAATAACTCTTTTTTGTAACAATGCTTATCAATTTACATAGTGATAACCTAGTTTTATGAAAATTGTTAGAATTATCTTATGATGGGGCATAAAATATAATAATCTAATAAGTTGTTTTTTTAGTGTTTAACAAATAAATTAATAAGTTAGAAGAGAGTAACTTATGATGGGAATACACAGAACAAGTTAAAAAGTTAGAAGTCAGAAGGGAATAACTTATCAACAACTTTCTATTACCGGCTTGGCACCGGGTACAAAATATTTCATCTTCTTTCCTATCAAAACACTAAAAACTCTTTATTATCAGTGTCACAATAAAATAATTTAATAAGCACTTTAAATAAACAAACACAAACACCCTCTCAATATTCATATAACAACAATAATTTAGTAAATTGCTAAAACACTATTTACAAAACATTGACGTGATAACCACAAGCGTGGTGGCATACTGACAAAAGACCTCAAGGGATGTCGTCGAATATCCCATCCACCCAGGTTCGAATCCAGATATGCACACCTTAGGTTTGTCTCAGACGACCGAAATTTAATTTTCAAATTACCAAGGATGTAGTCCAATGAGGTGATAACACGGCAATGACGGTGACGGTGGTTTTACCCATTCTAATACTATATGCGAAGACTGTTCAGTTAGATTTTTCAGATGCTGGATATTTAAATAATGATTGAATAGTTCTAATCAATCATGTGCATAATAAAAGGAAGATATTAATAAAGTAGTAGTAATAATAATAATAATATGTTAATATAATTATAAAAGGGGTTGGTTGGTTAACTGTATCCACCAGCCGGTCCGTCGACCACAAAAGCAATGTGGATTTGGTGACCCGGTTTATTTGACTCTTGGCCTGATCTCTGCACGTTTTTGTCTTTGTCCCTAACCCCCTTCTTTTTTCTACATATCTCATTTTCACCCCTCAATGTTTTACATAGTGTTATTAAGACACCCCTTTACGTTCATCATATGATATAATGGTTGCTTTCTGTTTTTGTTTTCTTTTTTTATTTTTTTGTGAAAGAGTAGATTGCAATTTTGGTTCATGTGGTTTGTTATTTTACTTAGTTTTAGTCTTTATAATGTTCTTTTTGAATTATGCCGAAACTAATTTAGGCAAATTATAGATGTAAGACATCAGCCTCCGATAATTCAGTGGTCACATTTTTTGTGTACACCTGAAATAAAACCCTGAATAGATGAGATATTTCACTACACTCCCCAAAGCCTTAATCATTACGCCACAACCCTTGTGGTTGTGTCTTTATAAAAACTTATTGCAAGTTGATTTTGGTCCATTCCACTAATGAAAGTTAAATTTTGTTCATCAACTCTCGCAAGATAAGATGCTCATGTTTTTTTTTTTTTTTTTTTTATGAAATATGACCTGGAAACTCATATTTGAAAGATAAAATGCCGATTTTACCCTCATGTGTAAAATTAGGGTAAAATTAAAAAAATATTTTAGTATATCTCATCGTCAACTCATTTCACCTTCATGTGAGTGTACGTACATAAGGGAGTTAACGAATACAATTTAACTTCTATTGGTGGAATAATCCAAAACCATTTTTTTGGGCATAGTATGGGGATTTCTTGCAATAACTCTTTAACAAAATTGTAATGATTAACCACAAGATTTGTAGGGGATGTAACTAGTAAACGATCTAGTCAGGGTTCGAATTCAGGCGTTAACAAATTTGTGGCCACCAAAGACTTTTCCAAGGCTGCATGTCTAACAATCAAGCACTGTTAGAATTAGTCTAAGCCACGGTCTAGGATACCTTTGAAAATATTGTAATTATTGGTGCAATCATGCAAAGTACATATACTCTTAAACATTAGGGGGTTTCATGGAAATCTAATTTTGTTCTTTTATCAAAAGAATTCCTACCCCCCTCTTCTATTACAAGAGAGAGTCTTCATTGTACTTTCTGCAAACTCTTTCACATTTTCCGGCGAGATGGCGGAGGAAACCCACCGGCCGGCGGAGATCCAAATCAAGGTCCACTCCAGACGCGGCCTCGGCAGCGGAAGCCTCATCCATCCGGTCGAAATCGAATCGTCACCGACGCCTCTGCTACGGCGGACCACCGCCGGAAGTCAAAGTCAAACCCCTTCGCCTTACCGAGAAATCAAGCATTTTAAGAAGTGGCTGCCATGGCTGATCCCTAGCTTCGTTATAGCTGACACTGTCCTCTTCGTAATCACTATGTATGTCAACGATTGCCCCAAAAACTCGGTCTCCTGCGTCGCTACCTTCTTGAAGAGGTTATCGTTTCAGCCGTTTAAGGAGAATCCGCTTCTCGGACCTTCTTCTTCGACGTATGATCTCTTAATCTCAGTTTCTAATATCGCAATTGATTCATATATTAATGGAAATTGATCGTTTGATGAATGATGATGATTCTCCATTTTTGGAGTTATTTGTGTTTGTGATTTCTAGGGTTTTGAGTTAAACAGTAAACACATCTTGTTGAATCTGTGGATGATTTTAGTAATGGAAGTGTAACGTTTGATAAATGAGATTTGAATGGTGAAATGGAGGATAAGATCATAAGATGACGTAATCTTCATTGATTTTGGGGTGGTAGAAGATTGTAATTGGTTTTATAAGTTTATAAATAGATAGATTGGGGACTCTTTGGTGTGTTTGTTTATGTGTTTCTATCGTTCGTTTGAAGTTTCATAGCTTGATAGTGTAACACCTTAGGCAAATCCCGTATCGTCATGGACACGAGAGATGTTGGTTTCATAAGAAAATCTTGGCCTTACAGGACGACAATGCGTTTTGGGGCCACAAGCATGGCAGGTTCGTGGAACATTGCCAGGTTGGGTGGGAGTAGAATCAGGATGGGTGACCTCCTGGGAAGTACTTGCCAGGTTGCTAGGAAAAAAAGACGTGAGCCAGTGGGGCAAGACGGACAATATTGTGTATTAGTAGCCGTGAGCCAGTAGGGCAAAGCAGACAATATTGTGTCATAGTAGCTGTGAGCCAGTGGGGCAAAAGCAGACAATATTGTGTCATGGTAGGCGGGGTCTTACAGATAGCAATTTGTTGCGGACAATATTGTGTTTTGGTTCTTGATGCAATTTTTTGTTTGACAACCATCTTTACGCGGCAGTTATATGTATGCACTGTAAATATAAGTTTTTGTAATATGTTCTTTTTTTTAGTAACTTCATCAAACAAATGGGAACTTATGTTTATGTTGCATATAGCGGAAGATATTCAATTTAACGCTTACGAGTTTCTTTCTTAGGTTAGAGAAGATGGGGGCTTTGGATGTTAGTAAAGTGGTTGATGGTCACCAGGGGTGGCGCCTTATTACTTGCATTTGGTTGCACGGTGGACTTCTGCATTTATTGGCAAACATGCTGAGTCTTTTGGTTATTGGAATTCGACTCGAACAAGAATTTGGGTTCAGTGAGTATATTGACTTCAACTTTCGAGTTATTACATTATTTCCTCTTTTGCATTGTTTCAGCTTTCTGAGTAAGAAAGCAATTTTATAAATGTGTTTAATTTTAAAGGATTTTAAGTTGTGGTGAAGGATTGTGTGAGAAAAAAAGAGTTATAGGTGAGAAGCGTAAGAAGGAATCTAGACCCTTGATCACTTTAATCCTATACCCACCCCATGGATTGTGCTTCTCACGGGAATTTGATCCGGTGCATCTCATTAGTGTTGATCTTCGATGAGGATTGATCCAAGGGTGGAGATCTCTTCTTACCTTTCTCACCATAACCAATTAACTTTCCTTCTCAACGGAACCTGACCTTCAAGTTATTCAGTAGAATTCTAAATTAATTGTGCGTAAATATCATAAAATTCAAACTTGTACAAGATATAACCTGGATGATTTTGGACCTATCTTAAAACTCAGAGATGAAACTTTCCCAAGTAATAAATCTAACTAAAAATCTAAGAAAACCCCTCTCTTTATGCATGAAATTGAGAGCGGAAGAGACAAGATAACACAATATCCTTCTTGTATTTGCAATTGCACCAAGTAGAAGTAGGATTAATCTTTTGAAAATGTAGAAATAACTTGTGTTGCTTGTTTGTTTGCAGTACGCATTGGATTGGTTTATGTGATCTCTGGGTTTGGTGGTAGTTTGTTATCTGCTCTTTTCCTTCAGTCCAATATATCAGTCGGTGCTTCTGGTGCGGTTTTTGGGTTGCTAGGTGCAATGCTCTCAGAACTCATAACCAATTGGACTATATATGCTAATAAGGTACTACTACTTAACGAAAAATGTTCTATTTCTATTTTTTGGACGATGAACACAAGTGGTTTTTGTTTCTCTAACAGTTGCCTTTGATTATGTTGTTCAGATGGCAGCACTAGTGACCCTTGTGATCATTATTGTCATTAATCTGGCTGTCGGGATTCTGCCACATGTGGATAATTTTGCTCATCTTGGCGGGTTCTTTTCTGGTGTTCTTCTTGGGTTTGTGTTTTTGATGCGTCCCCAATTCGGATGGGTTAGCCAAAGATACGCTGCACCTTCTGCTTATTCTAGGTCTGGAGCTAAGCCTAAATACAAGACATATCAACGAGTCTTGTTGATCGTTTCACTCGTCCTTGTGGTGGCAGGGTATGCAACTATTTATGCCGTTTAATATACATACATTAAGGCTGAAACTTAGTAACATGATTTGCAAAAGTGGACGAAAGAAACCACTTTTGTGTTCTTATTCCTTTTATCCATTGGTTGAGAAACTACAGATTTCTAATTAACCAAACTAAACAGACCCAGTATATCGCACACAGAGGTAGGGTCCGTAGAAAGTACCCAAAGAGAGGTTGTTTCTATAAAGACACCCGATTTTGCAAAACCAATTCTTTTTTACAAGAAGACAATCGAGAAAAGTGGCATTAGTGACATAGGAGTGTGTAGGGGCGTGCTATTGGCCTGTTTATTAGCAGCTTAATGAGCTTAATGGGACTCATAGCTTATCCTTTTTTAGCTATACATGACTGTTTGGTAGTGGCTTAATGATATAAAGAGTGGCTTATTCATTAAGCTTCTTGGGGGAGCTTTAGTCTCACTTTAGAGTGGCTTAATGATGTGAAGAGTGGCTTATTCATTAAGCTTCACTAAAACAACTCACTATCTACCATAAGACTTTAGGATTTGTAATTAAAAGGGGTATAACTGTAAATATTACAGGTTGGTTGGTGGGCTTGTTGCACTTTTGCGTGGAGTCGACCTAAATGATCATTGTTCGTGGTGCCATTACATGAGCTGTGTACCCACTTCGAAGTGGAGCTGCAATACGGATCCGGTCACTTGCATGGTGAGTCTCTTTCAGTCATATTGTTTTACGGCTGAATATTTCGTTGATTTGGTTTTGTTTACTGATTGAATGATGTGATGATGTGGCAGTCTGAGCAAACGGGGAACCAGTATACGTTAACGTGCTCCAACAGCAACAAAAACAGTACGTATTTGTTGACGAATCCAAACTCTTCTCAGTTACGAGGTCTTTGTAGTCAGCTTTGTCGATGATGATCGAGATCGCTACCAATTCGTTACACTTTCTACATGTATAATATACAATATATGATTCCTCCATTTTTGTTTGGCAAAAAAAAAAAATGATTCCTCCATTTTTTTTTGCTGCTGTAAACATACCTTTTCAAGATATATGCATTTATTTGTTGTAGTGGTTTGATTTACAAATCCATAGCAGTTAGCATATAACTGTCTGTTATGTCTCTGAGATCTATTTGTGTTTAAAAGCATAGCCTTTTAGAGTAAAATTACAAATTAAATAGTTTTTCTGTTATTCTAAAAATATCTAACTTTTTTATACGGGTGGAACAATTCCTGTATAGAAAATTTCAAACGAATTAGTTGGTATTGGTATATTTAATTTACGTCATTTGGTTTTATATTAATCAAATTAGTTGGTAACTTGGTATAAATTGTCAAAATAAGGCGGATGACAAAATAAACAATTTGCTATATTTTATAAAGGTCCACTTTCATGTTAAAAGATTTGATTGTTTTTTTTACAAATGTAACAAATTTTATAAGGGTGAATTCTATCTATCCCCACCTTCTTCGAGGAGATGGAAGTTGGTGGTACGAGTGTACATGTGGAACTGAGAGGTGGGACCCAGTAGATTTATGTAAGTGAGCGGAGTGAGGATTACCCCCTTACTATTTATCTACTTTCGGTTGATAATGCAAATTCTAATTTGATTATTTAATAACATATAACTTACATGGTTCAAATAACTAGTAATCATATGATTTGTGTGATAATAAATCGTAATTTTTACTATTTGTCTACTTATGATTGATTGATTCAAGATAATAATAATATGAACAAGAAGCTTCTTTTAGACTAAATTAAGAATTTGATGCATGTGGTTTATAATTTATTATTATAATATATTGTTTTTTAATTTTTATCTTAATTTACTACATAATAAACCTTGATTTATGCTATTTGTTTCAAATTTGGTCCATCTAACACTCTAACTTATGACCCACCTACTTCTTTATCAATATGAGGACAAAATGGTAATTTTACCATATTTTATTCTATAAAGTTTCTATTGCTCATCATGTTCACCTACGTATCAAACCAAATAATGTATATCCTTGATATATTATTGTTCATGACAACATCTAAATAAAAGGATGTGAAAATTATTGCATTGTATTAAAATTTAATGCATCTTAAGATAAAATAAATTATCGAAATCGAAAAAATAACATAATCAGCAAGACAAATTATAATTTAGTGTTATAATTTAGGATGTTTTAACCACGACTTAGTTTAAAATTGATAAACAGATACATAAACTACTTAAAAAAGCAACACATGCAATATGTAAATTGTTGGACTTTCTTATTTGTTCAACTTAACTACCAAATATCTATTTCTCTTATATTTTGTGAAATATCCAAATGTCGGTTTCAACGTAAACTTATGAGTTAACTTAGAAACTAGCTTATTTAACTAAATGATGTCAAAGGTTGTGTTTGGTAAAAATAAGTTAGATAAGTTAGCTTATAAGTTAGTCCATTCAAACATGTACCATAAGCTAGTTAGAGTAGTTTTTTATGAGTTTTTATAGTTTTTTCTAGTTATACCTTATTAGTATTGATAAAATTTTTTTGACGGCAGTTAAACACACGCACACTCCCCGACCGAAGTCAAAGAGGTATCCGGGATCCATTCCTCAGGATGTTACCGACCATTGAACTACAAAAGGAATTTACAAAGTCCTTCAGTATGTGGATGGGAGATTAGAACTTGGATGGGCACTATGTACCCTCCAAGCACTAACCACTCCACCACAACACCTTGGACTATTAGTATTGATTATTATACTTAAAAATATTCTTTTTGGTTAATTTACATACTGATAAGCTAGCTTATCAGCTACTAACT
Organism: Centaurea solstitialis; assembly: GCA_030169165.1. Taxonomy (NCBI): domain Eukaryota; kingdom Viridiplantae; phylum Streptophyta; class Magnoliopsida; order Asterales; family Asteraceae; genus Centaurea; species Centaurea solstitialis. Next base: position 44,903,107 of record CM058044.1, read on the forward strand.
GGCTTATAAGCTACCAGTTAGCTGATTATCAGCTTGTTTTATCATCTAATTTGCTAAACACACGGCTTAAGTCAACATACACTTAGGATCGTAGACAAAATTGATATAAACCAATGTTTGTTCCTATCACTTAGTTTTTTGTTCACAAGGTATATATAGGGGATTAGGGGGTACCATGGGGTCTGTTGCCCCCCGACCCGTGGCCGCCCAAGCCATAGGCCATGGCATGCAGAGGTCACTGTACCACCCAGCATGCCAAGCCCCGCATGCGTGTCCCGTTGCCTAGGGCGGCCCTTGAAAATCCAAAGGACCGAGTGCCTCCCACGCCCGGTCGTACTCATAACCGCATCAGGTTTCCAAGGTGAACAACCTCTAGTTGGCACCAGACTTGCCTTCCAATGGATCCTCGTTAAGGGATTTAGATTGTACTCATTCCAATTACCAGACTCCGTTTGAGTCCGAAATTGTTATTTATTGTCACTACCTCCCTGTTTTTTGATTTAAGCTCAATAACGAATTTTCATGATTATATGATGGCATGATGCCATCTATTTTCGTAAGAGAATATTTCTTTAAAATGTATTAAACTATCCTCAATATACTATTGTGTGTATTAACCTATAAAAATTCCTTTTGTATGTATCAAACTTTATTTTTCAGCCTTTTGTGTTTCAAAATGACTGGTAACCGGGTTAGCCGGTAACTCCGGCCATCTCCTCTAGCGATCTTCTCCGGCTGTCTTCTCCGACCATTTTCTCTAGCCACCTTCGACCTTCTTCTCCGGCCACCTCTACCGATATCCACTGCCGACCTCCACAGATGAGCTCCACCACCAACCTCCATCGTTGACCTCTATCGCCGCCCACATCTACCATCGTTTACCATCACCACCACCACCATTGACCTCCTTCGCCGCCTACCTCCACCATCATTCACACCATCACTGCCGATCTCCACCGCCGTTCACCTCTACCATTGTCACCACCACCACCGCCGCCGACCACCCAAAAACCACCCAAAATCGATATTACATAACCCAAACCATCCAAAACTGTCATCATGTCGCAAACACCTCCCGCCACCGTCCCAACCGCCTGATGACCGGTTGAGAAGGTCATCGTACACAAAAAGCTGAAAAATAAAGTTTAATACATACACAATGAATTTTTATAGGTTGATTCACACAGTAGTATTTTGGGATAGTTTAATACATTTTAAACAAATACAGTTAATTTTGAATAATATCTTTTTTTTTTATTCAAATAAACTTTTTCAAAAGAGTGATCTAGGAATAATACTTTTGGTTAATGCCACTCACGTTTAAAGTTCATAAACCCTAGCCACCCAGATTTTGACGTTGAAGTTCATAAATCCCAAAATCCCCAATCCTCATCGCTCTCTGCGGATTCAGGTTTGCCAAAATCATATTAATTCGATCATGGATTCTGTATATGTTTTACAATCCGGTTATGTTTCTGTGCTCTGAATCACTAATCATGCTTCAGATCACTACACATATTAAAAAATGGTGCTGATTTGGTGTTACAGTCTTTGTTTAGATTCTAATTTCTGGCTTTATGATGCGCTTTTTGTGTTCTTATGCTTCTGATATGTTTCTTCTTCTCTCTTAATTGTTCAGTTGCAATCAAGTTTTCAGTATGCGATAAAGCTTCCCAATAGATGTCAAGTTTCTCATTACTCAAATGGCTTCCATTTCCAGAAGCTTCCTAAACGCAAGAGCAATCGCTCGAGCTTCTTCTTCGTCCGCCTACCGCTACTCCTCCGCTGCCGTTGCTGTCCCTGAAATCGAACCTCCGCTACCAACGCCAACTCCGCAGCCGACAGCTTCTTCGCGGCCTCAAGGTTTTTATAATTTGAATTAAGATGTCTATATATTTTGGCTAAGTAAGAAGTTTGCGATCTGTTAATTGAACAAATGCTTATTAGTGGAAATGTGAATCTTATTTTGTAGAGAAAGTGAATTTGTTGGTGTTATTTTATGCTTTTGATTATTTATCAGTTAAAAGCTATTGGGAACTTCTAAAAAGGACCTTGATATAAACATTCATCATCTATCAGAGAAGCTAAGAGGATGGACAAGGTTCCTGCTTTTTGTTCCAGGAGCTATTACTTTTGGACTTGGGACTTGGCAGATCTTCAGAAGACAAGATAAGGTTATATTCAACTTTGATTAATAATTTCTTTACATTGTATTCACTTGGTGAACCTTGCCCCTGGTATACAAGTGTTAACACCTTTAAGGCATACTGATTCCTTTTGGCAAAGCAACCATGTTTCAACTTCAAATGGTATAACCTTTGTCAACTTCCTATAAAGCATAGTGATTTATGCCTAAAAAGTTGAGTCCTTGAGGAGTACCCAGTCCTTAGTGGTTCAGTCATAGACTGGATCGCGCCCCAGCCCAAAAAAGTCATAGACTTTGGCTGGGAATAGGCCCAGTGTAAGCTGGGTCGGGACAAGGCGGACTAGGGGGCTGCCCAGTTGGATGCCCGATACCGCCTGGGAGGCGTGCGTGCGTGAGTGTGTTCGGTGGTAGTCGTTCGAGAGGTTTGGTGCCGCCATGCCTTCCAAAAAAAAAAAATAGTGATTTATGCCTAAAAGTAGGTAAACGTGTTGTTATTTTTGTAACTAATGCATGTCAAATTTGAATCTAGATCGTAGAAAACAGTAAAGTACAAGTATATGTCTTATTATATATGATTATATATTAAACATATTTTCAGTAATTTTTGGAAGCATGTGTAGGAAATTTGCATAATAATTATAACTTAGATGGAAATCATCAAAGTTGATGGAATAATCACCCTGAAAAAAGGTATTTTTTTTACTTCAGTTAAGCTCTTTACATTGTATGTATTTATAAACCTCTTCAGTTAGTGAATACAGCCGTTAGTCCAAAAGTATCCGTACCATAGATAGAAGAGGTTACTATGACTTAAAGGTCTAATGGACTGCATGTAACTTAAAAGTTGTACAATATTTGTGAAATTTCTTGATAATGCTGATTTTTACTTAAAAATGTAATAGGCACAAGCTGATAAGGACTTTTTGGATTTGTAACATGGTGCTTACAAATCTTGAATTTGGATTGAATGTGGAAACAATCTTTTTGTCCTCAAAGCGGAAGTATTTCTATTTTCCTCCTTTAGTACCTCTTTTGTGAGCAGAAGTTTTGTACAATGTATAGCACTTATAAATGACACGTATTGAAATGCATACCCTCTAGTATGTAAGTTGATTATCGATCAATATTAGGCTTTGGAAAGAAATCATGCCTAAGAGAGTGATGTCATTTTATGCTTAAAATGTGTGGATACTAAGGTGACTTGAAATGTAAGTATGCATGTAACTCGTGTGTATGTCAGTATATGCTTTGATTGCTTTCAGTTCATTTACTTTTGCATTCATATTTACCTAATTATTCCTTCCCAAATGGCATCAATGAATAGTTGGATGATTAAACTAAGTGTTGATCATGTAGGTGAAAATGCTGGAATACAGACAGAGTAGATTGGAAATGGAACCTATCAACTGTAAGTACATCACTCCTTCTGGTGAAAATCTGAACTCTCTGGAGTTCAGGAGGGTGGTCTGCAAAGGAGTTTTTGATGAGACAAAATCCGTCTATGTTGGTCCACGTTCTAGAAGTATATCAGGAGTGACTGAAAACGGATATTACCTCATTACACCCCTTATGCCGTTACCAAGCAGTTCGGAAAGGTTAGTTTAGCATTACTTGAATGGTATACATGTATTTAAAGTATATTATCAGTGTGTTAAACTTGCAAAAAGGAGTACAAGAACATAGGGGGTTGTTTGGCTCGCGAAATTCAAAGGAATTTGATGGAATTGGAATGACAATTTTTTTGGACCAAATTCCTTGGTGATGTTTGGTTCATGGAATGAACTTGATGGAATCCTTTAAGTTCTATTGATTTTCACAATTTAAGGAATTCATCATTTCTTGGCTTATGTGAAGGAATTGAGTTCCTGCTAACCAAACACGTGGTCAAATTCCATTCCAATTCCTTCGATGGATTCCAATTCTATCAAGTTTCATTCTGCGAACCGAATGCCCGCTAATAGTCTTGAAAGCAAAAAAATTGTCAAACTTGTTACATATAACACAAGTATTTGATATCCTTCATTCTTTTTTGCATTATTAAATGGTCTCTCTCTCTCTCTCTCTCTCTCTCTCTCTCTCTCTCTCTCTCAGATGGGTTAAATATGTTAGCTATGCAATTTATGAGACTTGAACACATAGGTTGCCTTTCTAAGCCTATGTGTATGTCTTTATGTTCTCTTTATCCCCTCTATATATCTCGGTCTTATTGGACATTCCTTATTAAGGGGCGTTTGGTTGGAGGTATTGAGGGGTTAGGAATGGGAATGATAATGAAAACTGCTGTTTGGTTTGATATTATATAATGGAATCATTCCTGCAGATCCATTAATTTCCATTCCTGACCAAATTGGGGGGAATGAAATTTTTATTTCTACTTGGTTCTTTTTTCCACCAATTGTTCCATCTATGAATGTTAAATGAAATATCTTTTGTATTTTCAAGTTGGAAAAGCATATTTTATCAATATGAAGCAATTTTTCATTGATTATAGTGGGTTAACCAAACAGCATCAATGCAATGCTCATTCCTACTCCCATTCTCCTGCATTCCCATTTTCATTCCCATTCCCTGAAATGAACCAAACGCCCCCTAAGTAGTTACATAATCAGGAATCTGAGAAGAGATGATCTTCTAACGGTATACTCTGATTCTATATCCAAGTACATAATCAGGAATCACAGCCTACGGATTTCATGACAATTTGTATACTTATTGATGAAATTGTTTCCATGACAATTTCTTGTTACAAACTTGAAACCTTTTGCAGCTTGCAGATGCCAATCCTAGTCAACAGAGGATGGGTCCCGCGAAGTTGGAGAGACAAGTCGCTCAAAGTTGTGCAAGAGGAGGGACATCCTCCAAATGTGGAATCTCCTGCTATCCATGAGACCAACTCTTGGTGGAGAATTTGGTCCAAGAAACCTAATACAACTGACAAGGTTCCGTTTTGTCTTTCCTCTCTCTTCCTCTTAACATAGATATGTATGCATATATGCTTGAATTGTAAATTGATGATAACTGAATTTTAATTTCTTGAAACTATTGATTACCTACAGAACCCGATTCCAGAGACAGTGCTGGATGAAGCTGTTGGAGTTATTCGTGGAAGTGAGAAACCGAGCATTTTTGTACCAGCAAATGACCCGACTTCATTTCAATGGTTCTACGTTGATGTTGGGGCAATTGCTCGTACTTGTGGGCTTCCTGAGAACACCATATACATTGAAGCAGTGAATGAAAACGTCAACCCCAGTAATCCATACCCAATTCCAAAAGATAATAATGCATTGATTCGCAGTTCAGTAATGCCACAGGATCATCTCAACTATACACTCACTTGGTACGCTCATCAAACTGTACACACATATACATATATATGTATATATTACTATTTACGAGCATGCATGCATTATATCCTCTAATGGTTATTTTGTGTTTGAATTTGGCTTGATGCAGGTATTCTTTATCAGCAGCAGTTACATTTATGGCCTTCAAAAGACTTCAGCCTAAGAAGAAAATGAGAATGTTATAATCATATTTTTGTTGCTGGCCAGAGTTTCTTTTTGTGATAATGTAGGTAACTTCAGTTCTTTACCTATTCCTTCTTCATGGCTATAAATGGCACTAGAATTGGTGTTTAAGAGTTTTTTTTTTAACAAACACATACATGTGCATTTCCTTCATGGGCTATTGGTGGGATTGTGTCTTTGTTTCCCCTATATCTGCATTGAAACCAGCAAGATCCGTCGCCCTCCCTTATCTTAGTGGGTACGATTCTTGGTCATCAGAGTAGCATAGTGTAGGCGTCATTTACCCAGTAAGCCCTAACCGGGTAAGATTCTGTGAAGATCATCGTGCCTGACCAGATAAACATCTCTTGCCTGGTAAGATAATAAGACAGCCTATGAAAAAGAACCGGTTGAAGTATAAGGTGGATTTTTCTTTTTGCATTTTAATCCAGATTGTTACTTTTTGATTGAAGTTAACAATTGACTTTTGTTACAAACATAGTTCGTTCATTCGCATATAAGGATTGGCATATGCCGGTTTTATTGTGTATCTCTACGTTCACGTATGTGTACGCGTGCGTATATGTAAGTAATAAATTTTATATATGCTTGAATGTATGCATATGCATGTCTATATATACATTCCGAACAAACACACCTATGTTATGTATATACTTATTTTTACAAAACTTTATCGTAAAATGATGAATAATGAACACAAAATTTTCTTCAGAAAGTCCAAAACTATGTTGAAATTTAAAAAAAAAAATCAAGTGGTTGGTTATTTAATTTAAAAACATACGAAAATTTTAATGTTATTTAAAATTTTCATATTTAAATTAAGAATGTGATTTTCTGTATTTAACGACAATTTATGATTTATGAGGGTAAAGTTAAAAGAAAAACTAAACAAGTTCAAGCCCTTTAAACTTCTTTTTTGGATGAAAGTACTATTTAATGATTAAGTCAATTAATATTTCTTTTGACTAAATAAACAATCTAATTTTATAAAATTTGATTATCATATATTCTTCTAATCCAAAAAAGTTATCTGTTACCCATTGTGAGAGTTTTAAAGTAAAAATAACAGTAAATTAGTTTTATCTTTACAAATCTTACTCCATTTAAACACATAACATACATCCAATATTTAATATTTTTTAATTTAATCGTATTATTTAATATCAAAAATACATACAAATTGATTTATTTTATATTTTTGTTTTTCAATTATTTTTGTCTATACTATCTATATCTATATACTATTATGTAAAAAGATTATTACAGTTGATTTAAAAAACTTTTGAAATTTCAAGAGTCCTACGTTTAATCGTCAAATCAAAACTTTTTATTATGAATGGATAAACGTTATGAATTTCATGTGTCTTTTTCATCGATCAAATCTTTTTCATTTTTTTTGATCAATTGATCTTGGATTTTATACATAAAATTGAATCATTTAAAATTCAATTTATTATGATCGGGTTATTAATACGTACATTGCACTGCAACGTGCACGGATACATATCTAATGTTTAATAAAGATAACGATGAAGCATTATGTATAATTAGTATGACTCAATTTATCTCGTATTTGAACGTGTTTATTGAATAATTATTAGTTTAGCTAATGAGATTCAAAGAACCTTTAACAAATGTATGCATACAAAGCAGTAATTACTTGTAAGCTTATATTTCAATGGATTATTCATTAATAAATGATTCTTAATGCTTAGAAAGATGAAAAACCATTTATAAAACCACTGAACCAAAGTGAAGCTATTAGCTATGGAGCGATAACAAGTATTCAGGTATATATCATCAATCCACTTGAGCAAAGGAAAACCGAATTTCATTATGGAATATGAAACAACTTCCCAAATAATGTACATAGACTTGTCTGCGGCAACCTGAACTAAAAGTAACAGACTGGCCCAATAACTTCGAATATCTCAACTTTTCAAATTTCAAATGATGTACAGGGTCTCGTTCGCTGCAACCTGAACTAAAAGCAACAAATTGGCCCAATAACTTCGGATTCAACTTTGAGATGTTACACAAGGTCTGCCTTAAATTTATAACAGGGTACAAGCATCCTCATATATTGAGTAAATCACCGAGCTCCTTAACCAACTGAGCTACACGCCTTGGGCGGCAGATATTCAAGAATCCAGAATTATGCTCTCATATACCATAACTTGCTAAAGTTTTCAATTGAACTTACCCATCGCTGCCAGGATGACCATTTCATACATATACAAAGTTTCTCTTCTATAAAACCTTTAAATTCGCACATCCGACAGCACCGAATTGCTTACAAATTTGTAACCATGTCAGATTTCTCCACCATATATTTGGTATTGAACTAGGTTTAGCCTTAAAGAGGTTTGCATTGGACATCAATGCCTAAAAACAATTAACAATTTAATAAACCATCTACGTCTTCATAAGTTGCTAAGCACATTTTGTAATTGTCTGAAAACTAGTCTAATGTTGAATATTTCATGATAGAGTTGGAAATTTTACCGCTGTCTAATCCGTTAAAACTTGATGCATTTGATTAGTTGCTGCAAGTGAAAAAAAATCAAAGGATAGTTCTGCACCTTTAACAAGTTCTGCTGAAGCTTTCTGGTAAGAATCATACCCAACATGATGGAATACAAGGTTGCACACCATAAATTCTCTGCATGTTGATAATGTAGCAAGCCTTGGCAAAATTACAACATTGAAACAAGAGTTAAGTAAGTGCACACTTATATTCAACAAGATACAATCTCATGTTCACTTCCAAATAGTCCCCAAACTGAGCCCCATAGGCATTTGCGAGGTGGAGGTACCGATCAAATATTGAGTAGTGCAAGGATCGAACCCTTGACCTCACGGAAGCCAAGGGACAATCTTACCACTAGCCCAACAAGTGATTGGTACAATCTCATGTTCACTGAAAGGACAATTTTTAAGATATGTATGCAATATCTTCATGGCTCCAATCTGAGTTGCTAGCTACAAATCAGATTTTGAAATTTGTGTGAAATAAATTGACATCAGCTATAAATAAGAAAGACCATGATTTGATCCGATCTACCTTCGGCAGACTATCATCACGACTGCGAATCAGCCACTGCATTTCCTGAAGAAAAGGCCCCAATTTCCCTGTGGCATTGCACCAAATAGGAAACTGCCAAAAATATGACATCCATTTACAATATCTAAAAAGACCCAAAACTAACTTGGTGATGAACAACTCAGAAGTTCCATATGTATCCAACAAGAACCTTTTTACCGCAAACTAGTTGCAGTTTGACAAGTTTGTGTGAAATAAATAGCTGCCGACTCTACATGAATCAGTATATGATTTTCAAGAAATGAATCATGTACAAGATCAATATGTATGTAAAATAATATAGCTAAATTACAGAAGCAGTGCCTTAGAAAAACAAACAAGAAGCATAAAACGCTGTTCAAATATATATAATTCTATAAACTCGACTACATTGAGTTAGAGACGGGAGAAAATATTATTTAAATGTAATAAACAAGTCACTTGAAAACTTCCAATGCCAGAGAGTATGATGTTAGAATGGGGACACAATCTCATTTACTCTTGAACCATGACAACCTTCAAAAACTTACATGAATTCACGATGATAGTTGCAGCATGATTCAACATCTTGCAAGAAATTTACAACTCAAAAGATGAAACCGATCCCCTAAAGTTATACCCATCTAAAAATGATTCAATTGGTAACACCTCAATACAATACGTCGTTACAGAAACCGGAAACGAGAGTCAAAACATCATCAAGTTTGTAGATATCCCAACCACAAACGGTTCCATTAATACGCGGGTTAAGAAGTAGAACATGATCCCGAGCGCTATAGAAATCGGGAGGGCTGGCAAAGCATGACGACACACTGACAACAGTATAAGAGTGCACCCCAATCCCGATATAATAGCAAGGTAACAAGCATACACTGTCATTAAATCATACATTGCAGCCCTACCCACAAGCACACTATAAAAAACAAAGTCACCTAGCCCAAGTTTTATCCCTCTAGTCGCCTCCTCAACAACCTCCCTACTTCTCGATTGCGTCTCCCTCTCGTTCGCCATCCCCAAAATCGCAGCAAGCGGCGACACATCCTCCTCATCCTCAACTATTTCACTTTCTCGAACCCGATCACTAGCAAACTCACTTCCGCCACTCGAACTAGACCTAACCCTATCTCTTACATTCGGCACCAACGGCGAAGTCTCCTCCGCCTCATTCTCCTCATCTCCACCATCCATAACCTCAATCGCATCACCATTTCTAGAACCACTACCATTGTTCGCGTTTCGAGCCGTATTTCGAGTCATCTCAACTTCGACCGAATCCGACGACACTCCCCCAACCAGAAGCCCCAAACTAGACCCCCTAGGGTTCCTAGAAACCGTCGGCCGGGCCTCGTACACCAAAGCCGGAAGCTCATCATCCCTACTAGAAGCCAACTCAACCAAAATCTTAAGAGGTCCACCAGGAGCCAAAACAGCAACCAAATCATACAAAGCCAAAGCCACAAGCAAAGTCCAGGTGGTCCATTCAGGCAAATTAGTAAACCAAGCAGCCACAATTATACCTAAAACCACCATATAACCCTGCCTCAACACGATCGGAATCGGTACGCCTTCCGCGAATATCGAAAGCACTCCGACCACCGTAAAATTAAACAACAAAACAAGACAAGTAATCACATCGATCGGAATCGAAAACTGGCGAATAATCGAAACGAAGATCGAACCTCCCATGACTCCGAGGACGAAGAAGGCGGAGAAGCGCATGTAGTTTTTGAGGAAATTGGTGAAGTTGTAGTAGTAGAGGAGGACGAGGAGGAAGGTGACGGCGGCGATGAGGATGACGAAGACGAGAGCGTTGAGAAGAGAGCCTTCGATCTTCTGAGAGGTGGAATCCGACGGAGCTTCGAGGTAGACGAGATTGGCGGCGGTACGGATGGGCTCAACGCCGGCGGAGGAGGTGGAGGAGGTTAGGGAGTAGACGAGAAGGACGACGAGGAGCATGCAGATGGATACCGGAGACATTACGCCGATGATCTCGACTCCGATTGACTCCAAGATGCTTCCGTCCATGGCGGTTGATCTGAGAATTGGAGGACCGATTTCTAGGGTTCTTCCGGTGACGGTAATGAATTTGGGGAATTTTGAAAAAATGGTATTTGAACAGGTTTTCAATTTTTCAGCATATGACTTGTATACACCCGGTTTCTTTTTTTCAAGCATTGAATTTATTCATTCTTATTTTATTACATAAAGTTTTAATTAAGTTTAATTTTTGGGTCTCTTATCCATTTTGTTTTTTAATAGACTGACTATTTTCAATAGACATGGATCTGGTTAAGACCCGGTGCATATTCTATAAAAAATGAGAAAAAAAAATGTTAAGAGACAAATTATGGGGTTGAGCACACCTCATGATAGATGCAATGGAGAGAAAAGTTCATTCACCTTACCATGGCTTAGTGGTAGGTGGTGTTTGTCTTGGAATATTCACTGCCCTGCATTTTAGCTTACAAAATTTTATTGATGAAAAAGAGTGGTGGATGATGTCTAATTGTCTAAATTTTTGTTGGAGATGCTACTGCTGATACATTTAATCAACTCTCCCAATAGCTCCATCAGTACACTTGTTTGAGTATTCTTCTTCCATGGAATATCATCTTTATATTTATATATGTAATGATCTGAATTATACAAATCATATTTTCGTTTAAATTCCGTTTATTTTCGTTTGTTGTTTTATGTGGTTATAAATACGTCGTTAATGAAGTCTAGGCTAAAATTTGAGGCTTAGGGGTTGTTTATCAAATACTTACCGAAGTAAATGCTTACCAAGTAACATTATCTTTACCAAATGCATATGGCAAAGACCAATAATCTTATCCGGTAAGAGTGAACGCAAAGACCAAGAGTCTTACCGGGTAAGTGGGGATTATCATTTCTTAACACCTTTAAAGTTTGTATCGAGTTTGGCCTTTGAGAAAATCCCTCAAAAGAATAAGAATATGCGATACAAAAGATGTATTGATTATGAGTATATAAGTCGTGAGCGAGTTAAGTTCCGGTGAGACCAAGCTTTTTTGGTGAGACCGGTGAGACCAACATATTTTACTTCAAACTTCACATCAAAATATTTGTGAAGGTAAAAAAAATTGAACATTCATTGTTAAAACATACTAAAAAACACTATCGAAAAAAAAAATTCCAAAAAAACCTTAAAAAACGCAACCTTCACAGCAGTTTTTTTTGTGAAGGTTCGCAATATATATATGTAACCTTCACAGAACTTGAGCTGTGAAGGTTTCGTTTTTTGGCTTGTTTTCGATATTTTTTTGCATCGAAAGTAAATTTTAGGTCTGCATATTCGAGTTTTATGTACATTCACGGTGTTTTTTTTTGTGAAGTTTCATACGTTAGGTATTGGTCTCACGGGGTCTCACGGTAACAGCTTGGTCTCACCTGATCCTAAGTCGTGAGCAAAGTTTATTTTGTTCTTTTTATATCTTGTGTCATTTTATGTTTACAACCTAATTGTTTTTCTGTAAAACCACAAAGGTTTCAAAATTTCAGAATTTAGACGAATGAATGACAAACACTTTACAATCCTTCACACCCGCCGCATCGCGCGGGCACGTTAACTAGTTCTATAAAAAATGAGAAAAAAATGTTAAAGAGACAAATTATGGGGTTGAGTTTCATTACCACGACATTTCCCTTATTTTGGACATGTTAAAGATTATGAGTTAGGTTCACGTAACACCAAACTGTTTTTGTAAGACCAACACTTTTTACATGAAACTTCACAGCAAAACACTGTGAAGATTAAAAAAAATTTGAACATTCATCGTAAAAACGTATTAAAAAACACTGTCAAGAAAAAAAATCCAAAATAAGGACATTCACAACTAAAAAAACTATGAAAGTAACAAATAAATAATTCGAACCATCACATCACAAAAACACCGTGAATATAACATTTATAGCGCTTTTACGATGAATGTTCAATTTTTTTAACATTCAAAGTGTTTTGCTGTGAAGTTTCATATAAAAAGTGTTGGTTTCACCGATGTCACGAAATCAGATTGGTCTCACCTAATCCTAACTCAAAGATTATACCAAACCAATCTACAGCAATTGTCAATTTGATAGCCAACATTTTTTATTGCTAGTATTATGTCAGTTTTCAATTGTTCGTAAAATACTTGAACCAACTTTGCTTCATACATGTTTCAAGAAGAAAATGGCAGTGATCAGGCATTATAAGAGCATCTCCAACTTCTTCTCCATTTTGGAGAAAACAAAGATTTTGAACAAATTCTAGCTTCAATAAGTTCTTTAAAACTTTCTTCAAAATGGAGAAAGTAGGAGAAAAAGAGTGTAAGTTGAATCGGTTTTCGCAGAAAGTTACATAACCCTTCCACATGGAACAATTTAAATCTAAACAAGTCTCGACATTTTCCAAATAGCATGAAACTACAACATAACACCAAACCATCACTTTAAAACATTGTGAAAATCTAAAATTCCTCGAACCATCGCAACAAGAACACCATAAAAGTTCAATATCATTTTTGTAATTCTACAGGTCTCACGAAAACAGGTTGGTCTCACGTGTTTGGTAAAAATGCAAAACCGCAAACCGCATGTTGTAGTATGGGGAGTTTATGAGGTTTGACAGGTTAGATGAACAGCCCTAAACACTAACTATTTGACTTCAAATCATCAAAATGGACCCATTTGTGGATTTAAAACTCTAAAAGATTCAGCAAGCCCAGAAAGGGAGTAGCACCATATTCAATCACATTATTCAGCTTTAAATTTTTTTTAAACAACTTCATTTTAAGGATACCCAAATGCAAACAAAGCTTATTTGTACAAGGAATGCAGAGAATAACCCTCCCTATCCACAAATGAATAGACTTTTGCTGCTTCTATCCAAATGGATTCCCACTGATTGAAGCTACAGGACCCTGCCCTTGAATGTTCCTACAAAATCACCCCCATACGATTCAGAAATAGCGACCCAATTAACGTTCTACCATACTTGAAAAACATGGATCATTTGCAGGGTATTTGTAATTGGAATACATCAGGTTGTTCTCACATTTTCAAAACTACATCTTTCCAGTTCATTGAATAATCACATGTGAAAGTAAGATTCTCTTGGTTTGGTAACCCAAAAACCGTTAAATGAAAATAGAAAATAAAATTTGATTTGAAGACCAGAATGATATATACGTCGACCCTTCTTGAGCTACACTCGGCTAAAAGATTAAAGCACATATATATATATATATATATATATATATATCAAGTAATCCCGTAAAATAAAAGGGAGGCACTTACTGAATCTGCATGCTTGGTGGTTGCCCTGGAATGTATAATAAGGCATCTGCAAAACCAGATTACGGTAAGAAAATATTCCAATAAAATAACAGAAGTTGATTTCACAGTCGATATCTCACCTTGTGATTTACCAGCGGTATATGGTATTGCTGGACTCTCAGGAAACCAAGGAGTTGATATACTATGATTCGGCATAGCAGATTGCAAAGAGCTCATGTCCAAGAACTGCAGTTGGAATATGAACAGATCAAAATTTGTAAAGTATGCTATTAATGAATTGGTGAAATGAAGCTCCCTCTCGTTATCCAGAAGGGTTAAATAACTAAGGCGAAATATCGAGAGAAAAATAAAATCATTCTATGAGCAAAAAAGAATGATGGGGTAAATAACTAAGGCCATATAAGTAAGTCTGCACTTCACATACAGAAAGATGACCAATTATGGAAACTCTATTGTACTTGATGCTACGAAATTGAAGATGTGCAACAAAAAAAAAATGTGATAGGGCACCCCATTATTGGACTTACTATGTTGCTAGATTCAAGATCTGCATCACTGGGAAGATCGAATGGATTGCGAGATTTTGTATCGACTCCATGTGATTGTGCTCCATCCTAGAGTAATGAAAAATTAAGAGCTAATAAGAATGATATATATATATATATAGAGGGAGGTTCATACAAGAACAACCCAATTTGCAAGAACAAAGGAACCAAGGAAATCACATGTGATTTTGTGCTATGATGGAAAAAGCGTGTGTAGGCCATGCTCCGACAAGGCGAGTGGGTGAGCCGTGAGTGGCGTCCATGCACAAAATCACATGTGATTTTGTTGGTTCCTTCATTCTTGCAAATTGGTTTTGTTCTTGTTTGAACCTAATTCTAATATATATATATATATATATATATATAAATATATGAAAGCATCCTACCATGGCAGGGAGTGCAACTGAAGAGTCTAATGATCCAACAGCAGGTGCAGTATCAAAATCAGCTTCTTTCAAATTGAAATTCTGTAAATCAATTTGACATAGTCAAATAATAGGTGCTTGCATAAAAAACAATTCACTGTTATTTCTAGCGATGTCGATACCTCTGACATTCCCCATGATAAATACGCATCCGCAACCGCAGAATCTTGTACTGGAACTTGTTCGCTACTATTTGTATAAATACTTTTGAAGGATGTGGTAGATTCTTCGAATGAACTCCATGCCTGCTAAGAAAATGGTGATATATCATGTCATTTCACTTTAAAAAAAAAAAAAATCAAAACACCACATGGTTTCTTCTTTGCAACTTGCAACCTATACATAGAAAGGTTATATGAATTAAACTACAATTTTGGTCCTTGCGGTTCACATGAATCTCTGAAAATGGTCCCTAGACTTCAATAAATTATTGTCCCTACTGTTTACATTTTGCTTTGAAAATGGTACTTGGTCATTAACTTCATTAAATATTTCCTCAAGGGGCATTATATCTTTTTATCATTTTTTGTCTTTACTCAAAGGACCAAAATTATATAGTTCAATTAATTTCTTTACTCAAAAGGACCAAAACAGGTAAGACAAAAGAATAAAAACACCTATATGCCCTTTACTTAACAGAAATATTTAACGAAGCTAGTGACCAGAGACCATTTTCAAAGCAAGATGCAAACAGTAGGGACAAATGCAATATTTTAGGATACCACCAGGACCGAAATGGTAATGTACTCTACACAATGATACCTCTAACTATGTTTATGTGAGCAAATGTGTTGCAAAGATAGCATACCTGATTATTCTTTGCATTTAACGGATCTCCATGATCATGCGAGCCCCCATGCCATGGATTATGAACAAACGACGAAGGTCCACCAGCACTAAAATCTTGGTGAAATGACCACGGAGAGCTTTTGTCCGCCGATAGACCTTGGTCAAATTTCCCAAGTGACTCGTCACTGGTAGAAGTTTCCGACACCGCAATCGAACTTTTAACCCCTGACTCGGTTCCGCATGCCACGGCATGTCAAATGTCGCCCACCCCTGATTTTCCTGAGCAATCGCACCTGGTGTTTCATCTTTCAAGGTTTCAGACGACTGCTGTTGCGGCATAACAGCAAATAAGTCCAAAGACGAAGGTTCAAAAGCATGGAACTGCTGATTTTGTGGTGGCTGCGGAGTATTTGTAGACAAAGCGGAAGATGTTGTGGACAGCTCGAATAGGTCAACAGCTGAAGGAGCGTGTGTGGTGGACTGAGGTGCATATGGTGCACTAAAAAGGTCTAAGCCATCGAACTTTCCAGATTCAGACGGATGTGATACAGAGGGGAGAGTTGAGTCTTTGTTATGTTGTGTTGCTACTGATTGTTCAGGTGCTGGAGGTGCGGTGGATTGAGGTGCATATGGTAAACTAAAAAGGTCCAAGCCATCGAACTTTCCGGATTCAGACGAGTCCACAGACCTCAAACCCATGTCGTCAACGCTGAGTTGCACAGTGCAGCCAGAAGAACCAGTTACCTGAAATAAGATGAAATAAAATAAAATAAGAAACTTATAAAATAAAAAGAAAATTTTAGTTCAAGTGGAATGGTGAAGAAATACAAATTAGATATGTGTGGAACATCATTTGCAACTTGTTAGACGCATGCACGGGCCTCAGTAAAAATATGCGAGTTCATGTCTGCAGTTAGTTATATAGGTCAAACCTCAAAAAATTGAAAACCAAGGAACACCCTGGTAGTCCTTCATCTGGACCGTATGCACTTGTGCATACAAGTAATTTGTAACATGCACATGTGCATAAAAACCAAAAAAACAACTTAATTTACTTGTATCTACAAGTGCATACCGTCCAGATGAAGAGCCACTAGGGTGTTCCTCAGTTTTCCATCTTTTTGAGGTTTTCCCCTGAACCTCCCTCTATATAATATATATATATATATATATTAACGATTTAAATTTCAATAACGCTGAAAGCAAGATAACATGTGCATTTGTAACCTGGTCTGGATCTCTTTTGGGGCTGCTGAATCCAAGGTCCCTCTGACCGGTTGGCGATTGGGTATCAGACCTAAACGGATCACCCACACTGCTAACCGAGAAATCTGAAGCTCGAGCATTAGGCACCTCATTTGCAAATCCATCCTCTTGCACATGATCGCTTAAACGACTAGTGCTCAGAAACCGAAACATTCCTCGATCCGATCCAGGCTTTTTAGTAAGTGCAGGAGCCTGTTTCCCATAACGACGTTCTTCATATTGATAATCATACGGCGGACTCTGAGAGTAAGAATGATACGAACTAGCTCGTCTTGTTTCATCCTCAAGATTTCTAGTGTTCTGAAAAGGTCGACAACCAAATGGAACAAGTAAGTATGCCATGAAGACTGCAATGACACGTTTTTAGAAACGTCTTATCATATTAGACAGACATCCTACCAGTGCATCTCTAGGAGGTTTTCCAGAAGCCTTTGAAGCGAAAAATTTCTTATCCACGTACACACTTTTTATAAACTCTCGAACTTTATCCACGTTGCTGTATCAAAAAATACGCATAATAATTCAATTTTACGTCATTCCTCTTCCACAACTGTATCGAACAAATAAAGGTGCATCACCTGTTATCTGGAAGTCTCTGGCCTCGTGGGTCCCAATCCTTGAGAAACGTTTCTCTTGCACGCTGAAGAAGAAAATATCTCATGAGAATGTAAATATACTTCACCACTAAGGAAAGAAAAGCGGTGATGGTTGTACCTGATTACCACCTTCTTGAAGGGCTTCAACTTCTTGTGAAGTAAACTTAGACATTGATACAGATTTAACACGGTGAGTAAACTCACGGCTGCAACATGAATTGAGATAATATTAATATGATGTTAAACAATAACTGAAGAGAAACATTAAATTCCTGATATCTGGATAGGCCTATAAATGAACGTTAACCAAATCCAATATGGACATATCCAAATTTGTATTCATTGATTAAACTGAAGTTGTTAAATTTGATGGATGTTAAAGCTTGATGCTTGAACATGAATTATAAGGTATCGTTCGAATTTGGATAATGCCGTAAGCTGATTAAGCCAAAGACATACATATATTAATATCGTAATTATCCAAATTTAGTTTGAATCTAGCTCTGAAAGTGAAAATTCTACCTTTTGAACTTTTGAATTAATAAGGTTATAAATGACAACAATTAAAAGAAATGAACAAAGATAAAAAATGACAAAATTTCCAACTTTTGACGTTTATCGAATCCGGAGCAACTTTATTAGTTTGGTAAAACCATAACTAATGAGAAGTGAAGGGCTTATTTGTATAAAATTACTTCAACACTTATAAGTGATTACCAATTGTGGCATTTTTTTAGTTGATGTTAGTTTAACTAACACAGATATCAGCTTCTTCATTTTAACGTACACAGATCAGTCCAATAAATGAAACCCTTTCGGTCCAACTAATGAAACCCTTTAACCTAGAATGCAGTTCCGAATTCTATCTCCCTTTATTTAGTCAAAGATGACAAGGTTAGAGAACCTTGTACCCCAACATCGTATAGTGGACTTCTCAGTGGTCTCCTCCACCGTGGTTTTTCCCTTTTTGGGTTTTCCATGTAAAATACTTGTATTTGATCTCTTTTATTTCTGCATTTGTTTACAATCATGCATTGGTGTTTCGGTTCTTTTGGGTTAATTGCCCATCGAAGTTTTCTATAGATTATTCTCGTTTCCGCTTGAACCAATATAGCTCTTATTTCAAGCATTGATTTTGGGTTGTTTTGAGACAATCATGTTTCGACTTTTACAACATATCAACTGCAGGGGCTTAAATGAAAATTCAAAAGTGTAGTTCCTTTATTTTACCATCAACACTGGTATCATATGTCTCACAGAACAAGGAAAAAGAAAAGCAACTCGCCAAACCTAAAAAGTAAGGACAAACTAAAACCAGGTCCAAATCCTAGGTAAAGCAAGGAAAGCCAAGAGAAACAATTAGTCAACAAACCCCTAAGTACGAATAAATTAGCAGCAGAGACGACTTCACAACTACCGCAATTGTGAAATAGTACCAACAAGGCAACAACAAGAACAAACAATAAAATGAAAGCCCTAACCAGGTCCACCAGCCCACATTATGCAAGGACCACAAAATGGAACCAGCATTTGCAAGAAGAAAGAGTCAACTGTGACCCTTTGAAGTCCAGAAAAGCAGCATTGACTCCCCACCCCCCACCCCCACTGGGGCCATCATTTTCAAGAGAAAGAGTCAACTGTAACTCTTGAACTCCACAAAAGCAGCATTGATACCATGTAATGCAAAGGAGCTGAACAACTAACCGTCTTATTTCAAAAACATCGACTAATGAGTTGAAACATAAGCAACAACACTAAGAAATCTCTAAATCCCTAATACATACACCCAAGTTATATCAAGCATTATGTGCAAAACAACACTGAAATAAAGAGCTTCAGCTGAATAGAGAACTCACTGTATCCCACTACATGTCATGCAAATAAACGTCCAAAAATTAGTGCAAACGTATTGCGGTCCCTGCAAATCAAATTCAGAAATCAACATCACAATGAACCAATACAAGTTTCATCACCAAAATAAACAAACTAACAATTACTACACCCCAAAAAAAATTAAAAAAAAAATAACTTGCTATAAGTATGTCTCCATTGCAACCTTTTCATGATAGATCTGTAAATGCAAATCTCAAAAATACAATCTCCTTACACTAACAGAGCTTAACTACACCCAATAAGCCACATTCATAAATACTCCACCGACTGGATGTATATGTATATATATATATAATATATATATGAATGAATACACAGAGTTAAGCTGGTATAACTAAAGAGAAATGAAGTATATAGATATAGAAATACACATACCAAACTGTTACAATTGATGCATCTTCGATTAGGAGGAAGCTTCATTAAACCCCTAATAATTTTCTCATTTCGCTCCTCCTCCTTCCTGCTGCTGCTCATTCTTATATCTTATCTCGTTTTTCTCACCACAAATTGCTCCCTATCGTATCCAAATCCTTCAAATTCGAATTCACCTCTGTGAATTTGAGGTTGAATAATACACACAAAAAAGGGGGATTTTGAATCTAGGGTTTAGGGTTTTGAAATAGCAAAGAATAAGGGGGATGTAAATGGAATCAAACGATAATCCCTCTTCCACACTCTCAGCTCGATTTCTTTCCCAGCTATCTTCAGTCAGCCCAACGACAAGATTTTAGTGCTTCAAATTTAGCTTTTTAGCTTTCAGCTTTTTCATTCAGCCTCAATTATATATATGCATTATTTGTATGTATATATCATCCATCCATTTAAATTTGGCCCGTTATGATTGATTGATACTATGCTTTGCATATTGATCCCCTGATGTTATGGAATCAGACCATTTCAACCCCTCAAGTTATCAAACTTTGTTTTCGAATCTCACACCTGACATTGATGGAAAAATATAAATCTTCATCGTTAAATATTCTTTTATGTAGGATACAACTCATGGTACATGTTTGGTAGTGGCTAAAGAGACTTAATAGAGTCTTGAGCTTATTCGCTCAGCTTAAAAAGGTTATTTGGTAGTTGGTACTAACTTGATTGAAAAACAATGACTTAATTGCTCAGCTTTTGAGATGAGTCTTTATCTACACAGACATTTTCATTTCCAATTGTTTTTAATTTGTTGTGGTTTGCTTACCTGTAACGGTGCTAGAAGATCGATAGATCAAATATAAATAGAAGGGTAAATTGGTCATTTTTTTCGTTCGAATCATTTATTTAGTACAACAAATAAACATCAATATTTATTTATCCATACAGACAACTTTATTTACACACCTAACTTTATTCATACATGACTTAATGAAAAACCAACCAAACAATCCAATTGCCACGGTTATTACATGGTTACTGATTTAATAAAGATGTAAAACAATGTTAATGTTGTAAGTATAGTTACGAAATTTGAACTTGATTCATATGTATGGATGACTTAGAAATTTGTTAACGTGTATAAGCATGTCAAGATCAAGGTTCAACACACATAAGAAAAATGGAACACATTTTTAACAAGCATGGTAATTGTGTAAATATTTTACTTTTCGATAAGAATAAGAAAAAACAAAATAATGGTTGTGTTTAGTTGTGGAAAACTGTTTTTGTTTTCCAAGAAAATGAAAACAGAAAATGGAGTTGATTTTTCATTTTCAGTTTTCTAGGAAAATTTTGGAAAACTTGTTTACTTGAAATCATGGAGTTTTTATTTTCCATTTTTAGAAAACTAGAAAACTCGTTTAGTTGTGCATTTTTCATTACTTTTCATTTTCTATTTTTCATTTTTCCAAATATTGCAACGGCGCGGCGACGATGTGGCGGGGACTTGGTGGCCTCGACGGTGGTGCTGGTGGCTCGGTGGACCTCGGCGGTGGTGCGGTGGCCTCGGGACGGCGGTGGCGGTGGCCTCGCGGCGACGCGGTGGTGGCGGTGGCCTCGGCGGCGACGGCGGTGGTGGCGGGGGCCTCGGCGGCGACGGCGTGGCCTCGGGGGCCTCGGCGGGGAGGCGGTGGCCTCGGGGCCTCGACGGTGGCCTCGGCGGGGGTGGCGGTGGCCTCGGCGGCGACGACGGTGGCCTCGGCGGTGGTGGCGGTGGCTTCGGCGGCGACGGCGGTGGCCTTGGAGGCCTCGGCAGTGATGGCGATGGTGGCGGCGACGACGGCGGCAAAGATGGTGGTAGCGACGGTGGGGCGGTGGTGAGAGGGTGGTCGCGGCGGTGGTTGACGCGGCGATGGCGGCGACGGTGGTCGCGGCAACGAGAAGGGGATGACGGTAGCGTGACGACGGCGGCGGCGGCAAGCGGCGGCGGCTGGGGGCGGCGAGCGGGGAGCGGCGGCGGCTGGTGGATGGTGGCGGCAGCGGTAGTGGCGGTGGCCACCGCCGGCGGCAGGCGCGACGGTGGCGGTGGCCGGAGCCGAGAAGGGGACGACAATTGAAAATGAAAATGAGAATTGGAAAACTATAAAAAGTAGTTTTCTAAATCAAGTGTAAATTTGGAAAATAAAAATTTTGTTTTCTTGGAAAAAATTTTCTAAATTGAATCAACTAAACAAGTTTTCTAAATTTTCAGTTTTCATGGAAAATTTTTCTAGAAAACAGAAAATTTTTCCACAACTAAACACACCCTTCTTTTCTTTATAATAAAAATCTTTGGACTTCTACTTTATAAATTTATAAACAAAAGGGGGCAACTTTCAAGACCATGGTCAAAAGGTCAAACTTTATCATATTCTCCTGTTAATAGCAAAATTAAACTCAAAAATGTATTCCCAAAAATTAAATTAGAATCTAAAAATAATGTCAAAAAGGCTTACAAGAAATGGAAACCTCATCTAATGTTACATAAACCAATGACAAGCACTAATGAGGAAAATACCTAAGGATTCCAATTTTCCATATGCAAATACAAGCAAAAACATTGTACTAGAATGCTTCTGGTTGAACTAACATGTGACATTAAATATCATAGATCATCGATCCAAGTCTCCTCCATGCTTTTTGTCAAGATCTCTACGTTTCCGATACCGGTAGTAAATAAACTGTGTAAGAATCTAACATGATGTCAAGGAGCAACAGACTTACGAGTAATAGAAATTTCGTATATGCGATAGAACGTGACAATAATCACCAAAGTGCAATGCTATAAAAGACAGTGAGAAGAACTTAATTTTCAAGGATACAAAAGTATCAAGCATCATGCATCCACTTGATTCAACTAACCATGGTAGGTTAGGTTTTATTTTTGACCACTCCAGACTGCTCACAAGTATACTACAAAAAAGAATATATTCATAATGAACATAAATATATATTGGCATCTTTGTCTAAAGGAGAATTAACATTTGACCCTTAAGGATCAAATAAGTTCTTGTTCATTTCAAGATTGACTAGACCAAAAAACTGTAATGTTTGAAGTTTACATAGCTAAATAAAAGATGATTGATAATGTCTAAAGTATTTTTATAAGAACAAAATAAAGAAAACTTACCTTGCTACATATGTAGAGTTCCCAAGAAGAGCAAACATGAACATTAGTGGATTCAGACCCTACATGTCGCGAAACATCAATTACTATATGAAACTACATAGTTTCTGTAAGGAGTATTGTAGTCTATGCTAATAACCTCCGAAAATAAAAATAAAAACACCCATGTGTACATTTGTTTATGGCAAAGGATCATGTAAAAGGCAAATCAGGTATACAATGTTCCGCTAAGTAGCAGGTTTAACAACACAATGACCACAAGAAGCCAAATGCCCAAATACATTGTGATTCACACAATACGACTATCAGATTTGAACATTTACTAGTTTGTGCAAGTACATCGTATTCTCATAACCAATAGTGTTATGCCCTTGGCATCAACATCCATGGGTTGACATATACTCAAAGGTGTCCTCACCCTTATGAATTTAAGGATTGGATTCCGGTGAGAAAAGAAGTTATGCTGACAAGGGATCCCGGATTAATCCTAACTAAAGATCAACACTAGTAAGATGATCCAGATAAATTCCCTTCTAAAGCACAATTCATGGGTAGGCATGAGATTCAAAGTGATCAAGGGTCCAAATCCCTACATACGCCTCTTACCTTTAACTCTTTTTCTCACGACAAGAATCGTGTGAGAAGTTGAATTAACTGAGAAGCGTGAGAAGTTATCTAAACTCTTGATCCTAATCTCAATCCCACCAATGAATCACGCTTGATATTGATCCAGTGCATCTCGTTGCATCTTATCTTGGTGCATCTCATCCTAATGTACATCCAACGGTTGATAACCACTTTTCACGCTTCTCAATGGAACCCAACCCTTTTCTCACATGAATCTTTGTCATGATTTTAATACTAATTAATATATATATATACACACACACACACATACATACATATACAGGGCTGGGTTACGGTGAGAAGTGGTTATCAACCGTTGAATGAGAAATGGATGAAAATTAGGATGAGATGCACGAGATCAATTCCCTTTTAAGCCACAATTCATGGGAGGGTATTTGGTTAAAAGTGATCAACGATTTAAAAGTACTTCTCACACTTCTCACCAAAAATGACACTTCTCACATGATCCCATGTCTACGTATACATATAGGGTAAAGATGAAAGAGTTATGTGTACCTGAGCATTTCCCCTTTTAATCTGCAGAATATCAGGAAATCCAAAAATAAACATGTTAATAAAGCTTCTAAAAGTTCTAAGTAAATTATGATCTACTATTGAGTTGGGATTTCATACATTTAAGTAAATTTGTGGAAGACGTCCACCAACATAAATAGCTGCCATTCCCCAACCAAGGAAGGTTCCAATCCCATTACTCTCCGTGCCCTTTTGACCTTCTAGAAAATTGCCTGGTACCTGCTTTGATATATGCATATGGTCAAAACCCCTTGTTTTTTTTACTAATATAACTCCAATTGGATAAGAAGCAAATAGTATTTTGTGTAACCTATATACATTAACATATCATAACATTTTTTTCCTAAAGGGCATTGTTGAAGAACTACTGAACTACTTCCTTTGAATTGAATATAACTAACATATTACTTTTTGATTATTTATAAATGGGTTGTTTCCTTTACCTGTAAAAGCTTTCTTCCCACTTGCATAACAATTCCTTCATGTTGTTTTACTGAATTTGAATGGAGGTAACTGTCTCTTTCAAGTTTAAGATTGTATGTGCAGAGAAAAATTGTCGCAGTAAAAACCTGCATCACAGAAGAACATATTTATCACAGCATTAGTAAGTCAGTGACAGTTAAATTTTCACTTTTCAACATAGTTGATGCACACTTTCTTTTGAATTATGTTATATTTATATACGGCAAAACTCACAAACACTCCTCAGTTTTGGTGAGACATAGAACCTTAACCTCCAAAGAGGTTGGGATCTATCAGTAACCCTGATACGGTTGGGATATTGACCCTCTGGTTTGATGCTTATAGCACAATCTTTCATACGAAAGAGAAGGAGAAGTTGAGTAGAACTCACCACACATAGCATAGTCTTAGTTTCAGAAGCAGGTATTGGAGGTCTTGATGAGTGTCCATGAAGCAAAGGTTCTTGAACAGATTCCTGATCGCGTATAGGAGTAGTTGTTCTTTGTGAACTGAAGAGATCCATGGGAGGAGTGGGACTTCTAGATAGAGATCTAGCAGAACTACACCAAGAAAGATAATATAAGTAAATAAGATATATATATATATATATATAGAGAGAGAGAGAGAGAGAGGAAAGTTCAAATGTGAACTCAATTTTGGTTGTGAACATGAGGACCACTAAAATGGCGCTATGTGGCATATTCAGCTTGAATGTTCATGTATTATTCAAACTGAATAACACTGCATTCAGTGTTATTCATTTTGAATAACAGTGCATTCAATGTTATTCAAAATGAATAACACTGAATGCAATGTTATTCAGTTTAAATAACACATGGATATTCAGACTGAATACGCCAGGTGGCGCACTCTCGGTTGTCCTCACGTTCACAATGAAAGATGAGTTCACATTTGAACCTGACCCTATATATATATATATATAGAAAAAAGTTCAAACGAGAACGCTAACTTTTTAAGAAAACAAGAAAAACTTTTTCATGTATAAAATCATATATGATTTTACACTAACAGACACAAAACTGGACACGGGCAACTTTGGACGCGACTTAAAGTCGCGGGCAAAGTTGCCTAATCATATATGATTTTGTACCTCTCTCTCTCTCTCTCTCTCTCTCTCTCTCTCTATATATATATATATATAGGGTTAGGTTCAGCGAAAAAGAAAATGAAAAACTGGTGAACATTTACTTTTCCTTGAACAATATGCACATGTGCATACAAGTAATTTGTAACATGCACACGTGCATAAAAACCAAAAGGCATCTTCAGTTACTTGTATGCACATCTGCGTACCGTCCATAATCGAGATGAATAGTAGTTACTAGGGTTTTCTCAATTTTTCGTTTCTTTTTGGGGGTTTTCCCCTTAACCTTCCTCTAAGCATATATACATGTATCTATTACATTTTTTCCTGAAGGGCTCTTCATAAATTTATGTTTAATCATGTGTTACCATGCATGGATTCTTTCTAGGTGACTAAGTAATCTTGAGGTGCCTCTCAAAAAGCTCTTCAGAAAAATTATGTTTAATTATGAGTCACGATGCCAAAAGTTTACTGGCAAACTATCAATTCTGATCATTATATTAGTAAATGCTTTCAAATGAATCAAACCAAGAAGTCTAAAGTCAGGTTATGCCTTGAAAAAAGAAATGATTGCATATTCTGATGGAGTAATCTGACTACAATCTTGAAATGTCCTGCTACTTCTCTAATTAACATCAACAACAACAACAATCATGGTAAAAGCAGCAATCATTTATGAAGCAATGATAAAAAAACTCGGCAAGAAAATGGTAACGGAAGACATTACGTGTAGTATACTCTTTCAGGAGCGTTATTATCCAGAATTGGCAGATTTGGAGAGAATTTCGACAGCATAGGAACCGTTGACTCATCCTGGATGTCACCATTGGGCCGCTGTTTCTTGCTACCATCGTGGCCGCATTCTCTTTTCTTGTCTGCTGACTCAATCTGGATTCATTTGAAAATGGTCCACGAGTTGAGAGTAAAACAGAGACCTAAAATCATGTGACCCACATGGTCTGGGAACGACTTCTTACCTCATGGCCTTGCCTCTTAGATGTACCACGATGATGGAAGTGACCATAGTAAAGTGATTGGGAGGTAAGAGCTAATGTAGTCACCAGGTACAACTACACGCCCGCCAAAAATCAATGAATAAAGCAATATTTAGGTGTGATTTGAATTTACGGCAACAGAAACAAAGTTATTGACACTTTATGAGTTAAAAGCACTTACTATTGCCGTGTAATACTGTGTTGGAAGCTGCACAGTAAAAGGATGACATGAATTAAAATGCAACCATAATCAAGTATAACTAAATATTATAACTGCCAAGATACTTTTGCTTAGAATTTTTGATTCTACACAAGAAGATTTTTCAATAGAAAAAACGTCTTTTTTCTCAGAGGTTGCTAATGTCAACTTCTATCAATAGAAACTTAAAAAACATGTTTTCTGTGCCCATATAATACCAGCTCAGCCTCTCCTTCGTTTGTCTATGAAAAAATAAGATACATCTTTTTTCTATTTGGTGCAAAGTGTGGAGTAAATCTTCCCATTTAATTATAAGATGTGATTCTATTGAACTCCCACCCTCCCCTTCATTAGAAGAAAAAAAGGTAATATAA
Source organism: Centaurea solstitialis (assembly GCA_030169165.1). Lineage (NCBI taxonomy): Eukaryota > Viridiplantae > Streptophyta > Magnoliopsida > Asterales > Asteraceae > Centaurea > Centaurea solstitialis. Next base: position 44,930,511 of record CM058044.1, read on the forward strand.
TACGATTTAAACTGAAGATTATCTTTCTTTCTTTCTACTTTTCCCCTCACCTCTAATAAACTTTTTAGATGATTCACTGGAGCTCAGGCAGTTCCTCACCCTACTAATTAGTAATTAATACACTCATTTCAAATTTTCATATATCTACCATTGAGGGTCAAAATCTAAGTAATAGTTGATAATGTGCCAACGATAAGGGAGCAAGTGTAAATAGATAGATCACACTATCAAGAGAGCAAAAAAAATTTTAAGGCCTTCAAAGTGAGAAAGTTTAAGTAGAGTTTAAAAGGGAGAAAAACTCACCGTAGCTGGTTCTAGCGAACACCCAAGCACATTCAGAATATCTCTGCCCAATAGAAAATTAAGTAAATAAGAAAGAGAAAAGAACGAAAATTTGTCGATTGACATGATAGAAGAGATCCCAGCATGGTTACTGAATTTGGAGAACAAAAAATGTGGCAGCCTGGTATCAGACGCAAAAATCTGGATTAAATGAAATAAAAATCTTTTCATGTTTGACTGTTTGTTATGGAATAGCAAAGATAAGTGTATAATAAGAGGCGTGGATTGCCCTTATCAACTGTAGAGACCAGTTGTTGCCAAACAACACTCATTCTTAAGCACATCGCTTAAAGAGTAAAATATACTCATTCATAACTTCCGCAAAATTCTTTTGGTGCCTAAAATAAAGACCATTTCAATCAATCTTAAAATATTATGCATTGTATGTCAAACCTCATCTATCATTTATACCATATGTAGAAACATTCAGAAAAGATAACTACAAAACCAAACGATAAACACATTTTTTGTAATATTTTGAAGGCATGTTAAAAGCCCTTTGTATTATATATAAGCACCAGAAAGAAAGATAAAAAGACACCGTTTTCAGAAAAGATAGTGCTATGATAAAAGGACAGCAACTAGCAATAAGGCCTTTGGGATGGGAGAGTGTAAAAACACATAGGAACCTACATGGAGCAAAAGTTTCATACTTAACATCAGTGAGCTACCTAAAAGGAATAACCACTCCTAAAGTCTGTACATATGATGTAAGTTATACCATGATTTATATTTCTTGACATTTTCTCTCATTTCCATTATGAAAAACATATTTAAGCAGGGGTGGATCTAGCTCCTGACCAAACAAAAAAATTGGTAGCATTTTGTTGTGCCAAAAAGAAATTACTATTCTAGTGTATCCAGCAAAATAAATTGTTATAGTAATGCATTCCAGGTTAAAAACCTGTATCCACATATAAAGTAAGAAGAAAGCCTCGCTATGTTAATCCTGTGCAAGGTAGGATCGTGAAAAAGAGATTTGATTTCCATTTCCCAGAACGGACAGAAACAACTGTCACGAAAGGCCTGTGTTTTCTTGTAATGACTAAACTGATTATGAAGTCCGATAGATATGAACAAAAAATTCAAATACATTTATAAGATGGAATGTAGAAGTTGAATGCCAAACTAGCTGATAAGGTAGCTTATAACTGTAAAATGACAAAAAAAGACATGGTTCAAAAATTGGTACTGTAAAACTTAGCAGGGGTATATTTGGAATAAAGAAATAATAAGTTCCATAAGTCACCAGAACGCTAGTTAGAGTAGCTTTTCAAAAAGCTAGATTATAAGTTAGCTTATAACCTAGCTTATGGTCCATCCAAACATGTACCTAGCTTATAAGGTAGCTTATATTTACCAAACAATGCCTAAGCAAGGTAGTGAATGAAGGGTCCAGATTACTATCTACCTGTTGGCATATATAGCCAAATCTACCCTGGTTTAGGATGGTGCAACTAACAGTGATTTATCATTAGAATATACATGAGGTGACTTCTGGAGTTTAAATGCCAATACATTGCGCTAAACACCATCTATAAATGTTTAGATGGAAATTCATCATGATGCCATAAATCACTAACAGTACATGTTACATATCTTTAGTGAATACGATAAAAGTATATATTACCCAAGTATCCATGTCAAAAGGAAGCCTAAAGCAAGCCCTTCAGAAGATTTTTCTTTAAATTCGTGATGATCTGTGGTACCTCTGCAACACCCCAACTGAGAACACTAACTATTCCCAATATCAATGAAATCCAATCCTTCCTGGAACAAAGACAATGCTTCATATAATTCCTAGCCCATTGAGAGCAAGGTTGATGTGTAGGGCACATTGGAAGATCCCTTTTGAAGAGTTTCATTGCATCCAAGAGCCTGTAGGTATGCAAAATATGCCATTACATTATGAGGTCTTAAGAAGAGACATATGATCCTGTCACAAACTATTAAATGTGTTATGGAAAGAGGTTTTATTTCACTTTTGGTTGGAAAGAAGCTACTTTTCAACTATACTGAACTTTGTGTTAAAAAAAATGTTGGTCTTAAGTTTAAAAAGGAGAAATTCTGATCAACTGTGATTAGAGGGTGTTAATTTTATTTGTTTAATCATGAGAGTCAAAAAGTACATGTCTTTTTGAGCATTAGTACTTTTCAAAAATGTTAATTTTGTTGCCATATCACTTTTTTGCTGCTAACTATTTAGTAGTGGCCTAGTGGACCAAATGGGGTGCATATAGCAACAACAGTACAAAAAAAAAAAAAAAGTTTCGTGATGATGTGTGTTGAGAAAACTAGCAGGTATGGGTGCATTTAGCAACTATAAGGGGTATTAGCCTACCCATCTAATGAAGATGAAATTCTACATTTATAATGTATGATTTAACCTTATTTTGACACAAACGAGAGTTCATATAGCAGGCATAGGATCATGTGAAAAGTATTTTTAAACCGCTGATCACTTTTAATTTGATGTATCTCGGTGCATCTTATCTTGGTACATTTCATTCAATAACCACTTCTCACCAAAGTTGGCACTTGTCACCAGAAACCTAACCCTACTTCATAAAAGTTCCAATTTCTCTTTAAAATGTCATCCTACCATGCTAAAAAAGACAACAGGTCAGAAGTAAAACACCTTAAAAAAAAAGGAGTTCAGAAACATGAAAAAAAAACCTAATGCACATGAACAGCTCGATTAACCAAACACATAATTCCTACAATTTCCGCGGGAAATCAATAAATTCAAACTAACGACGTTTACAAAACCACTAATCTCAGTACCAAATCACTAGCAATAACAACAATACGAACATTAAACCAAAAACACAAAAATAGGATCGAATTGCGTCTGAAATCGTTTAAACCATAAATTAACGAGTAAAACACAATCAATCACATTAGGAATTAAATTTCATGATAATAATCAGAAGAAGGATTCATAAATGCAAATATATGATTCATACTCGCTTGAATGCTGGTAGTATTATTGGAGGCCAACTGCAATTTCTCCAATGGTTGATTGTTGATGATAATCGATGGAAAGCTGCAATGGAGAATGGAGCAGGCAGCTTTTTTTTGGCGCAGCTTTTATGGCTTTATAACGGCAGGGTGGCTGCCATTAGGGCGACGGCCCCACCACCGCTATGGGCTTCAAAATCCAAAACCATTATAATATGCATATTAAAATGTTAGTGGGGGTATTATTTGTAGTGATGATCATTTTTGCTATATATACACATTATCAATTTAGAGTAAATTACAGATTGTCCCCCCACGTTTCATAAAATAGCACCAGGTAAAACGTTAGTTAAAGTAGTGTTTTATAGGGATGGCAACAAAATTCGGGTCCAACGAGGAAACCCGAAACCCGATCTTAACAGGGCAGGGCAGGGCATAATCATCGGGTCTCGGGGTGGGGATCAAGGCATTGACGGGGATTTTTTCGGGGTACATGATAGTGAGTGGGGTGACCGTGCTATGCTCCGGTATTATATGTATGTGTGTGTAATTATATACAACGTCATTTTTCAGCTTTAGTTTATACATGGGTTTAGTTCACGAAAGTGTATCCAACTTGTCACAAAAAGTTATTGTATGTATTGTACTTAGAAAATTATCTTTTAGTGTATCAAAGTTTAAGAAATGGTCATTGTATGCATCCAACTTTATCAAAACCTACCATTTAATGTATCAAACTTGTCACGAAAGTGTATCCAACTTGTCACAAAATACATTAAATGGTAGGTTTTGATAGTTTTGATACGCCAAATGGTAAAAATGAAAGTCCAATACATACAATAACTTCTCGTGACAAGTTGGATACACTTTCGTGAAGTAAACCCTTTATACATGTATGTATATCGGGTTTCGAGGCAAAAATGGGGAACGGGGCGGGGTAAGCTACAGTCCCAACCCCGATAAGATCCCTGACGGGGAACGGGGTGGATTTCAATTTCGGGTTCGGGGGATGCGGATAGTCTGCCCTGCCCTGAACCTGCCCCATTATCGAGTTATTGGTTGTTTTCACTTTCGCAATGAAAGACGAATTTTCGACATTGTTTGGTAAAAATAAGCTAGCTTATAAGTTGACTTATAAGTTAGCTTATTTTCTGTGTACATTTTTTGTAAAACCAAAAGTAGCTTATAAGCCAGCTTTTTGATAAAGTACTTTGAATCATTAGTATTCATTGAATTTAATGTTATTTTGAGTTTTTGATTAAAAACAATACATTGAAGAACTTTTTGTGCTTATCAATAAGTCCTTTTTAATGTGATTAAGAATTTTTTATTGTGTTACAAGTTAATATTTATAACTCATCCACCTAAACAAATTAATAAAAAGTTTTGAAGTCATTGAAACATGAAAGTTATCTCATTTCAAAATAAAAATGTATCTTGAGACATTTAACATTCTAATCGTGAATCATGTAACAGTTTAAAAATTATATTTTAGATAAGCAATAAGAACATCTTTAATAAATTATTTAAAATAAATAATCAAAAGTCAATTCTCAAAACCTTTTCTATTTAAAGATTTAATAAAATAAACAAAATTTCTCAAATCTTAACTTAAAAATGTGTTAAAAATGCTCCAAAAACGTGGCAATTTACTAATACAAAATATAACGCCAGTAACTTTCAAAAATCACTATTTCATAAACCTGACTTTCTAAAATCAGTATTTTATTTATTTTGACTTTCAAAGATCCGATTTTATAAAATTTATTCTAAAATTGCATTTGGCTTTAGCACCTATTTTATCACAGAATTTTTGGCATGCCCATTTAAAACAATTAATACCAAACATGCTTATATAAAAAATATTAATCGGTCGAGTGATCTAAAATGATTTGGAAAAGTAACTAACAAAAACAAAAGCGGGTAAATGTTTAGATGATGATAAACTAGCTTATTAAAACGTTAGTTAAAATAGTATTTTAAAAGCTTTTTGTAGCTTTTTCCAGTTACAATATTAATTATCATATTTCATGATAAACTAGCTTATTAAAACAGTTGAAAGATGGTTGCCATTGGGCTTCAAAATCCAAAACCATTAAGGTCATTCACAATGGGAGGCAGTACCACACCACTACCGGTGGTAACACCGTTGTGGATGAAAGGTATGACACCGGTAGGGAAGAGGATCGGCATGGTGGTGCCGGTTGCTTACCCACCCCACCCCACCCCACCCCACCTTTCTCTCTATCTCTCTCTCTTTTCTTTTTCTATTATTTTTTAATCAATTAATTTTTATTTTTTTTGAAAGAGGTATCCCAGACCACATTGGACTCAGACTAATCCTCGGCAATTTTGGACCGAAGCCCGACTGCTAAAGCATGCAGCACGGGGTCGAAGCCCCCGTACCTCCATAATGCGTCCCCCAGGGCTCGAACTCGGGTTCACCACTATGTAGTGCCAAAACCTTACCACTATTAGAGGGGTATGGAATTGGTACGGTTAAGGATGGATTGGTATGGTGTTTGTATGGTGTTGATAAGGTGTTGGTAAAGTTGATGTGGCGCTGAGATAACAGCAGGTATGAGAGGTACGGTTAAGGATGGCCTATGCATTTTATATCTTAGTGGAGGTGTTGATGATTTTTTGCTATATATATACATTATCATTTAGGGTAAATTGCATATTGTCTTGATTGTGCAAAACCCGAATAATCTGAAACTGGAACCCGAATTCGAACCGAAAGTGTAAAGTTTAAGCAAAACCTGAACATATCGAAATCCAAAAAGCCGAAACCCGATTTTTGTGTGAATATGTGGGTTCGGGTTGGGTTTAATAATTGGACACCTGATCCACGCAAAAACTCGAAATAATAAACATATATGTTTTAAATATTATATAATTGTTTATTTATTTAATTATCTTTTGAAAATTCTCAAATCTAGTTGGTCGAAAGGTTTTACATTTTTAAACTTACTTTTGATTTCATCAAGCAATTGGATTTATCATAAAAAAACGATTAAACTTATATATATATATATATATATATTATATGTTCAAATGATAAGTGCTAAAAAATGAGAAGTAGACTTGATCTTACCACTCATCCGGTCAATAAAAGCGGTTTTGACCCGTCATCCTCCTTTGGATCGTCTCCACCCTCCGTGAATTGCGTCAATCCTTCGTGATCGCGTCCTCTGTGACCGGTCAAAGCCATCTTTATAGATAATTATAACATACTAAATATTTAAACAAATTTTTAATTGTATTACTTTAAAATTGTTAATTACTTAGAACATTTGAAGTTGATCAATTTTTATTTATATAATAATAGTCTAAATCATATCAACGTAGATTACTTCTAAAATTGGTTTTAAATCTTAATTTATAGTATATATACATAAAATCAATTTTATATTATTTCAATCAATATATTATACTATATTATTTAATTTATTTATTATTATGTTTGTATTAATTAACATGTTACATTGTTATAAATTATTTTAATTACATTATTAGAGGTTTGTCTTTATTATATTATAAAATATTTATAACTAATTATTTATTTAATATGTTTTTTTGGTTATTTTATATACTCATAAGCTAATTTTTGTCAAACATAATTTTTTTTATTGATAAATTAGCTGTTGATTAATAAATAAATTGGTAGCTCATAAGCTAATTTTTGTCAAACATAATTTTTTGAGTTAATTACATATTTGGTCCCTGTGGTTTACACGAAATTACAATGAAGGTCCCTGAACCCTAATTTTCATGCCTACGGTCCCTGTAGTTTGTATTTCGTTACGATGGTGGTCCATTGCCTTAACTTCTGTCAAAATCAGGTGTTAAAAAATGTTAAAAGACAAAATTACCCCTAAACCCTTTCCCTTCCCCCTCTTCCCCTCTTCCCCAACCCCAACCCTAACCCTAACCCCAAACCCTAAGAAGTTGAACAACCTTCACTGTCGCCGACCACCTTTAGAACCCGCCACCGGCCACATGCAGAACCCGCCGTCGGCCACCTTCAGAACTTGCCGCCGTCGTCAACTTTCAGAACCCATCGCTGCCCGTCGACCTTCAGAACCCACTGCTGCCCGTCGACCTGCAAAACCCGTGCGCCGTCGTCGCCTGCAGAAACCTGCCGCCGTAGTCGCCTGAATCCCGCCGCGCCTTCGCCTGCAAAATCCCGCCGCGCCTTCGCCTGCAGAAACCTACCGGCCAGATCTGGCATCCCCGTCCCTTTCAGATCCCGCCTTTGCCTGCAGAAACCCGCCGGTTTCAGATCTGTGAAATCAAATCAGATCTGGTAAGTCAATTTGGGGGTGTAGATTCGATTTAGGGGTGTAGATTCAGATCTGTGAAATCAAATCAGATCTGGTAAGTCGATTTGGGGGTGAAATCAGATCTGGTGTTGGTGGTTGTGGTGTTAGTAGATTGAAGGTGGTGGTGGTGGGTTGAAGGTGATGGTGGTGGGTGTTGGTGGTGGTGGGTTAAAGGTGGTGGTGGGTGTTGGTGTGGGTGGGTTGAAGGTGGTGGTAGTGGTGGTAGGTGTTGGTGTTGGTGGGTTGATGGTGGTGGTGGTGTTAGTGGGTTGAAGGTGGTGGTGGTGTTGGTAAAGGTGGTGGTGGTGGGTGTTGGTGGGTTGAAGGTGGTGGTGGTGATGGTGGTGGGTGTTGGTGGTGTTAGGTGGTAGTGGTGGGTGTTGGTGGTATTAGGTGGTGGTATTGTGTTAGGGAAGAAGATAGAAAGATGTTAATAGAAAACAAAACAAAATTATGAAAAGACCAAAATACCCCTGCCCTAACAAAGTTTTTTAACGGACGTTAGGGCAAGGGACCACCATCGTAACGAAATACTAACCACAGGGACCGTAGACATGAAAATTAGGGTTCAGGGACCTCCATCATAATTTCGTGTAAACCACAGGGACCAAATATGTAATTAACTCTAATTTTTTTTATCAGCTACCAATTTATTTATTAATCAACAGCTAATTTATCAAGTAGTTTGTCAAACATAACCTTAAATCCTATTTTCTTTTAATTAAAAAGGAGCATTTATATGAGACAATCCCATGCATAAAGATTACTAAGACAATTTTCTATTCACCGATTAAAAATACTCGATTTTAATTTTTATCACCTCAATACCTCAAGTTTTGTTTATAATTATTATATAAAGATTAACTAAGATTTTCATTTTGCAAAAATCAAATCATTCAAAATAAAACGCCTTTTTGAGACAAACTTCAATTACTTTTTAAAAATCCAAAACAGCACAACATCATGAGCTAAAACACTCAAACTCCATCAAGTGACACAAATGCATTTTTTATACATAGTCACTTTATTCCAATATTTGAACTTTTTACTAATATGGAACTACAAATCAACAATGATTCATCATTTAAGAATACTCAAACCTTTTGGTGCACATTGGTTTTTTAAAATATATAATGATTTTAACTGATCCCTCAAACAAATTAGTTACATATATGATACAGTGTATTCTAATTTTGTCATAGATTATGTATCTCTATATAATTCCAATTAACTAATAATCGTTAAAACCCCTCATATGCCTCCAAGTGTTGAACATTTCTGTCATTTTAGTAAAATTATATTATTCAAAGTTAAATGCATTCCGACAAAGTAGGTTAGACATTGGCGGAGCCAGTGCTGGCCCAGAATTAGCACTGGCCCACCCTAAAAAAATTGGTTTAATTATTAGTATATGGTCTAAATTACTTTGTATATGGTTTAAATTACTACATGGTATAATTCATTGCCACATTAAATTACTCCATTTACAAAAAGAGGTGAAAGCATTTTTGTTAAATCCACTCTCATAGCTACTACATCCACTCTGAACTCTCCATCAGCTCTCACATATATTTATTCCTCTCTTTCTCTTTTTTATTTTCAAAAAGAAAATAAATTAATAAATCCTCATTGTCCATTTCATATTAGCATACATACATTTATTCTTTATATAATATATAAGTATTGTTTGGAGATGTACATATAACAAGTTTATACTATAGTTCTGTAGCATTGTAACATATTTTTAGGATAATTAATAAATAAAGTGTCGTGTTAGCTAATTTTATAGAATGTTTTTAAAAAGGTATATAAGCTTATCTTTTTAAAAGATATTTGTGTTTATAAGACATTTTTCAAATAGTGTTCTACAAAATAGTTAATAGGATGTTTATTTTAAAAAATATATAAATAACTTGTTACGGTGTCCAATGAATTCTATTAACCTTTTGTAACGCTTTTAAATAGAACATTTTTTGGTTTGATCTTATAAACTCTGGTCCTATAAAACACCTTATAACAAAGCTTATTCATTTTAGCAATTATGAAATGTAAGCTTGTTTATATCATTTAAAATATATGTTAGTACATAAAACCTTAACAAAATTTTCATTATTTTTTGTTAACATTGAGGACCACCCTTAACATAAATCCTGGCTCCGCCCTTGAGGTTAGATAATCAATTTTGTTTTCCAACCTCTAATTAAAGCCTTATCTTATTACTTTATTAGAGCGACAACGGAATATGCGACCCGAATTTCTCGTCGTCCATCATGTGTGAATCGATTTCGGTGAACCACAGTAAACTATAATCAATTTTAGGAGGGGAGAAGATGAAGACAAAATGGAAGAGTTGTGTTGATGGGAAATACCCGTTACTGATTTAATGGTTTTAAAATGATAATACTATGATGTAAAGAGATTTAAGAGCATCTCCAATAATTATTTTATATTATTTTTATAATAAACTATGAAAAATTAAAATATCTAAAAAAAATTATATTTATCTTCAACAGTTATTTTATTTTATTAATCATAATAATTAACTTTATTATAAATATTCAATATATTTATTAAAATATTGTTTCTCTTTTCTATACATCCTATTTCAATGAAAGTCATTTTTGTACTTGAACTACAAATGATTTTATAAAATCATATGTGATTTTGTACGTGAAATATATGTGATTTTAACGTGAATCATATATGATTTTAAACGTCATTTTTGTACATGATAACTTGAACTACAAATGATTTTACAGAGATCATATGTGATTTTGTAAGTGAAATATATGAGATTTTGTACGTAAATCATATATGATTTGATTTTGTACGTGATTTTTGTATTTGAATTACATATGATTTTATATGTAGATCATATGTGATTTTGTTTATGTACGACTATTCTCACATTTTCGTAAATAGTTAGCATTATCGTTTGAACTCGCCCCATATATATTTATGAACCGCATGCGTACACGAGTAGTTATACATATTTATATCAAAACATATAAGAAATTTAAGTCAACATTGAACCACGACTAGTTTTACACATTTACGTCAAAACATATGGTTTAATTGTTCAGTTTTTACTTTTTTTAGTCATGCTGATTTAACGTAGTAGTAGTAGAGTTCTATACTTTTGTAGTTCGTTGCATGTCATAAATTTGTTCTAAACAAGAACTATAAGATTACACGTTACTTGAAAACAATTACATACGGCTTTTCTATAAATTGAAAAACAACTTTTCTGGTGTTGGAATTTATATAATATATATACAACATAGAGCATCTTCAATGGGTAACACTATTTTTTTACACCAAATATCAAAAGTAGTGTAAAAAATAGTGTAGGATTTAGTGTTATTAGTAAATCTTCTTCAATGGGTAACACTATTTTTTACACCAAATCCTTTTTATATTAAAAATTAGTGTTAAAAGTAGTGTAAAAAATAGTGTTACACCAAATATAGTGTGATACTATTCATCACACTAAATTTAGTGTGAAAAATAGTGACCTCATTGGAGATGTGAATAGTAACATTTACACCAAATTTAGTGTTTAGTGTAAGATTTGATGACCCCATTGGAGATGGTCTTAAACAAAGATAATATCGAACATATATACTTTAACTTGTATCTAGGGAATATTATTGTTTTGCTTTTGAATCGCTTTTTTTTTGCTATGAAAATAAAATCGCAGTAATATCGTTGAGGTCTACTATCTAACCGAGCCAAACTGTTTGATCTAGAGAAACACATACGGTAGGGGTGTTAAGCAAACACGTCTACCTATTCTACATTAGTTGGATATTAGGGTTGTATCTTCCCATTTTATTCCATTCATATTTCCTTGTGGGTTCAACCTAAGGCCATCCGCAGCCGTGCAGGTGATACCACCTGCACAGGCTGCCATCTCAGCGCCACATCAGCTTCACCATCACCTTACCACTACCTTACCATTTCATCCACAGCCGTACAGGTCATACACCTGTATTATTTAAATAATAAAATATATGTATATATATGCTCTGTATGCATATAGATGTGTGTGTGTGTTAAGGAAAATGAGTGAACGGTGGGCTCTCACCGCTCGCAATCCTCACAGCCACCTCACAGGTGAGGCACGGCGGTGTTACCGGCTGCAAGGGGCCAGTGCAGCCACCCTTGCAGCCCGGCCGCGGATGGCCTAAGGGCTTGAGCTTAAGGGCTCCAAAAGGTTTCTTTTATATGTGTATCCCATAAAGAGGTTTTAAAACTTTTCTTTATGTTTGTTTATCATTTTATTGAGTCCGAGTTTGATTTGAGTTCGAGCTTGAAACGAGGTTGAGTTTAAGTTCTAGCTTAGGAATTGGCTTTCAAATTGAGTTTGAGTTTGGATTTTTAAAACTGACGAGTTTTCGAGCTCAAGTATTGGTTTTCGAGTTCGAGTCGATTATAATGATACTCGAGCTCGACTCACATTATATACTCCCTTACTTTTCAATGTATATATATTGGTAAAAAATTGAGTATTCAGATATTTTGTAACCATTTTGTAAAATGTCTATAACATTTCGAATTGCAGTAAACTTCAAGAGACTATAATTAATGACTCGTAATTGAATAGATACAAGAAACATTAAAGGGCCGTTTACTTCAACACTTATCCGGTAAGTGCTTACCTGTAATGTTTGAACACCATCAACTACCATATCAAACAATATTTTAGTCTTTCAAAATGGTATCGTACGCAACAATTTACCCAGTAAGTTCTTACCAGGTAAAACTCTCGCTTTATGTCATCGCTCTTACCGGGTAAGATTCTAGTCCTTGTCATGTTCATCCCGTAAGGTAAATTGATCCGGTAAGCCCTTACCGGATAAGCATCAGGTAAACGGCCCCTAAAGCAAACTAGTTTCATCCTCAAGACCTCAACACAGTCCGGATAGAAACACAAGTCCCCTAGCACTACCATAGGCTACCGTGTTTGCAGATCATTTCACAAAGAAAACCGAAACTTCATGGACATCACGAAGAATGGCTTACAATCTTGGATTATAGAGCCAAACAACGAACACAAATCCTAGTACTTCAAAACGGCTAGGATCACGAACAAACAGTCCGTTTCTATCCATACTCGTTAATGCCAGGTGTTGAGTTGATTTTATGACCCAGTTTAGTGTTTTTTAGAGCACCGTTACACTCAAAAAGCACGACTTGCTCGTCATGCAATCGAGCGAACTATATGCTTAACCGTAGAAAACCGTAGAGAAACCTAAACCTTCCAAGGACAAATATTAATCAACGTTGTTTTAAACAACATTCGAGTCTTCTATAAAAAGCTCAAGCCAAATATGGACTCTATGCCCATGAGAGCTGCGAAAGAGCAGTTAGGACACAGAAAATAAATGTATGCTATGTGTTCTTATGGTCAACTCACCAATCCGAAAAACTTTATTCGAGTAGAGTACACTGAAGATATGATTAGTAGACTCGAATCACAAAGTCGGGTGTCGAATGGTTATGTTTTTTTCCCGCTTGTCGATAGATCAAATATGTAAGGATTAGAATTGAAATTGCATCTCTGATGAATATCCCAACGCGTCAAGATGACCAGCCATGGCCTTGTTCATCGGTGGCGGGCCGCACCTTAGAATCTGCATGTTCGAAATTAACAATTTCACGTCTACTTTTCTATCGGTTTTCTGGAAATGTGTTTGTATCACTTGAACTGTAAAGGAGTTTCGGGGTGTTGAAAAAAGTGTTTGAATCGTACCTTGATATCGGATGCGGGTGCAGGGCAGTGGGCTTGGATCATTTCTTTCGATACGAAACCGACACCACCGTCCATTCCTCAGGTGGCTGCAAAAGTATAAAAAGGCAGGTTAGTCATTAGTATCACTCATGGCGGAATAAAACAATAGAAGTTAAACAAATAGAATAACCGAAAAAAGATCAGGCTTTAAGGTTGTACAAACATCAAACCCGGCAGGGGCCTAGTTGGCAGAGAGTTAGGTAGGCGGGTGGAAGAATTGTGTAATGTTTTGGGGTTTTATTTGACATAGGTAGTTTAGTAATTTACCAAACCAAACCAACCCGATAAATCCAAACAATGAATTAAAGGCTTGGGAGGATATGATTTACCTACGTAGACCTTACCTCCACCCCAAGGAGTAGAGGTGTTTTGAAGAAAAACATTTTGTGAAAAGAAATAGTAACCAAAAATGACCTAATTGACCTTCTATACTCCTTGTTACAAGAATATCCATCACATGATTATTATTTAGCTAATAGAATTCTGGGAAGCTCTAAACGGGCACTATTCCCATACTTCAAATGATATTAGAAAATTGTACAATGCAGTTTAAAATTTTGTCTGGTAATTAAGTGTTGCACTTACCATGAGAAAATGCAGTAAATTGTGAAGAAATGAAAGTAATGCAATGTTTTTAGCAACAAAAGAAAATAGCAAACACGATTTTATCTCAATACCTGATTCAATACATAGTACACATGGAAACGGCCAGGGTAATTACTTATAAGTCCATCCAGCTCTTCCTGAAAATGAATTAACAAATCAGTTACATATTTACATCAACCAACATTAACCTCATCTTCAATATCTAGATTCAATATGGAACGCTCAATTGCTTATCTAAGATACTACTACAAAACAAACAAGTAGACAAACATATTTTCGTACCTTAAGAAGGATGTCATCATATGTGACATTAGCGTAGACAAGATGCACCTGAGTTTTGTCCTTTGGGTTTTCTAGTATAGCTCTAGCAACCTGAACCAAAATCATGAGAAATAAAATGTGATATTACCTCATATACAACCAGCCTATTTAGAAGCAAAGGCCTCAGACTTCATAAAGATAACAAATAAATAAACACCTGAAACATTGGCGTGATTCCAGAGCCCCCAGCAATCATTCCGAACGCTCTCACTTGGCCAGGTTGATATTTGAAGCGCCCCTGGAATTGTACAAGTTTTTAGTTAACATCATTTCTAACAGCAGTAATGAGCCCATACCAAATAAGCAGGAAACAACTATGGGAAATTTAATCAGAATTCAGTTAGCAATATCATCCATAAGAATTGCATAAACAACTCCATTACAAACTGCTTCCAGAGGATTTCCAAGGGAAATTGAATCATTGTCAAACAGAATCTACAGTTTTCACTAAATATTAGGGACTTCTTTTAAACTTTTTATTGAAGTTATAGATATAGTGAAATTAAGGTAATTAGGTAAATATAGGCCTAATTCCTTTTTGAATAGGATGTTTTTTCCTCTTCCCATCCATTCTATTACTATACCAAGTGTCACCTGTAACTTTTGAAATAAAATGGACCATCTTCACTTCAAAACTAATATGACTTTATTTTATTTTTTGGGACAAATTGATGACTATATATAAATCAACCACACATGCATATTATATGTTATTGGTCGTTTCAACAAATAACATCTCGGAACCAGAAATATGACTTCTTGTGGCATAGCCTTAGCAAAGTCTACCATATTTTATTGGACATGAGTATATAGAAAAGCAATAAGGAAATACATACTCATGGTATGAACAATCCATTCTTGCTAACAATCCACACAAAGTCTAGAAGATTAAAGAAATTACAATTACTGGAGAGTGCATATACCTTAGGTCCCTTTACAGCCATATAGTCACCTTCACGCATCTCTCTGAAGTGGTGAGACATCCGACCTTGTGGGTACATCTACACATATGTACAGCATCATAACCATTTATACTAGAAGATTAAACACGAATAGATCGAATAGATGGCATGTATATGCAACTAATTGGAATTTCGATGTGTACCTTAATAACTAACTCAAAGTATCCCACATCCGTGTCCAGGGTAGTTGGGGTGTAGGGTTTAATAACCTCTTCCCCTTGGCTATCTTTACCCCTGAAATACAAAACATTAAACTAACACATCAACCAAGTACTTGCAGGAAGCAGACAGCTAACCTAAATACCCTCCACTTAAAAACATATAGCACTTGTGGCAAAATTGATATGGATTTATTACCAAATTGAACCAATAATTCTCTATTTGTATTGCTTTTCACAAAGTTTATTTCGGTCATCATTTTCTCTCAACATTCTTAGAACTTGAAAACTGAAATCAATTCTGAAGTTAAAATGAACATGCTTAACCTCAGTAAGTCAAAGTGTCCTTCAGGTAAAAGATTGATACAGATTATCAGTGAATAAGACACCAATCTAATATACCTGCAACTTATGTGCTGCCCAATAGGAAGGCCCAACACTGAAGTAGGTGTAGGAAGTTCAAATCTGAACTTGGCCACATTATGGCTAAGCTGCGTGCGTTTCACAAGCTTGAATTGCTTAAAACTTTCAGGATCTATGCACCCTGGTGATGACACAGAAATTTCTTGTTCAGTTTTAACAATGACCCAAGTAGAAACCATGGAAAATAAGTTTTGCATCAAGCTAAATTGATCGAAAATGAAATAAAAGAAAAGGCTGATGACGAAAAAACTTTTTGAAGTTGTCGTGTGATAAACCTTTGCTTTTCTTCGAGGAGTAAAGGTAAGCTGCAGTGGCAGCAACAACTACAACAGCAACAGCAATACCGACCTGGACCTCCCTCGCTTGCAAGAAATCCATTGCTCTGCTAGGAGGTGAAGAATTGAATGGTTTTCTTATAGACTGAGATCAATCTTATCTGAAAGACGTTTGGCCAAAAAACAGAATATTAATCATATGCTGTTTTTTGTCCATATCTTTTCTAAACTAAATGGAAACATTATTGTAGAAAATTAAATAAATAGTTGTAATCACATGACAACAAATAAGTGAATAACCTCATGAAGCTGTAAGTTTTATGCAAAAGCACTATGTACGGTCGAGTTATTAAACATGTTTGTAATGATTATGCAAGTACAGCATATGTAATTTCATCCATTGTGATTTGTAATACGCAGAAAACAAACAAGCACATATAGCGTCTTGCGACTGAAACATGAACAGTTTAAAAATTTGAAAAATACAAAACTTGTAATTTGCAACACAAAAGTGATTTTGCAGAAAGGGCTAATTCTATATACTCAAAGTCTCTTTTTTGTGTTACATATATACATACATATATTTATATAGAGGAAAGTTCAAATGTGAACCACTTTTTGGTTGTGAACGTGAGGACAACCGAGAGTGCGACACGTGGCGACTTTGAGTGTGGTCCCCTCCTTTAATTCAATGCCCTCCCATGAATCGCGCCTAGTCACCCGCCGTGGATCTGACGTGGCGCCTAGTCATCCGCCACATGTCGCGCTCTCGGTTGTCCTCACGTTCACAACCAAAAAGTGGTTCACATTTGAACCCACCCCTATTTATATATATATATATATATATATATATATATATAGGGTCTTGTCCAAAAGTGAACTCTGTGAACGAGAGGACAACCGAGAGCACGCCACGTGGCATATTCAGTTTGAATACCCATGTATTATTCAAACTGAATAACACCGCATTCAATGTTATTCAAAACAATAGTTCACTTCTGGTTTTGGAAATTCTAACCTTTTATTTCAATTTTGAATTTGAATGAATGGATTTTGGTGTCACTATTCAAGAGACCTATTATCATAGCAATTTTGTAATAGTTCAATGAAATTACTATGTGTAAAACCACAAGCAGGTCAATTATTATCAAGCTTTGCACCTCATTTCGACTAATAAACCAAATATCAACTGTTTTTTGCAGGGATGGAGGCATCGTTTGGTAAAAATAAGCTAGCTAAGCTAGTACATGCTTGGATGGAGCATAAGCTAGCTTTTTGAAAGCCTAAGGAGAGTATCATCTAATGAGACTTTTTATTTTTTTATTCCAAATATACCTTTGCTACTTTTTTACACTACCAATTTTTTAACATGTCTTCTTTGTTTCATCATAAGCTTATCAGCTTGTTTTTTTGCCAAATGACATCTTATTCATCATCTACCTTATCAATCATCAGCTACCTTATCAGTCATAAGCCAGCTTATTAGCTAGTTTGCCAAACATAGCCAGAGTGCATCTTTCATTCATTCTATGCAATGCATATGCATTTCAACCTAATAGTAATACAGTATCCATGCTCATGAATTACGAATCAAATTTGATTCTGTTTCCATTTCTATGCTTCCGATTTCCATCGAATCTATGATTTACAAATCAAAATCATCATCTAATTCAAACATATTCCATAAACCGACGAATTCAGCTAACAGCAGCGTAAAATTTCAAAATAAATCAAGGAATCTTTACCTGAAATCTATGGAACAGATACGGCCTGCAAAAAGACAAATCGAAAAGAACAAAAATGGATGTAGATCTGCGATTAGAATAAAATAGGGTTTTAGAGAGTAGAAGTGAGATATAGCAGAGAGGGTTTGGTGGAGGTGGTGGTGGTGGTGGTAGGTAGGCAGAAGAATAGAATGATAGGAGAGTAGTAGCCGGCCAATCAAGGTCAAAGTTGGGCAACTATTTCTTTCGTAATTTCCTTTTAAGTTGGGAAATTATAAAATGTTGTAGGATAAATGTGCCATCGTCTAAAGGATCTGACGATAGAGATAGACATAAGAGTTATTTATGGAGTAAATCTCCTTCCATGCTTATCATTATCATTATGTAATCATCCATATTTAAAGGGCTTTATGCTTAATGAGAAATATCGATTCATTCTCTCTATTCTTTGTTCTTGTTCTATTTTACTTTTCCTTTAACACGTTATCAGCACGTAAGCTCGGACCATTGTCGCTGCCGCCAGACAACTATCGTATGCTTCTACTCGCAATATAAAATCAAGTAAGCAATTTTATATAACATGCGAGTGATTAAATTACCTATTTTTTTATATTTTTCTGCTGCCTTATATTATCTCTCTCAATTATTAGTATAACATATTACATGAATGCTTTAGTACATCTCTATGTATGTGTATAATCTGTTATTACTTCTTTTATTTTTCTGCCTTTCAAAAGCAAATGGTTATATTATTTATCTGCTTGTTTTCGATGTATATATATATATATATATATATATTATGTATATGTATATATTTGCCATTAACGTCGAGAATTAAGAGCGAAAGAGAGTCCATGCCTCCATGGCAAGTTTATTTTTCTTAATGGTGCAAGGGACGCCACCTCCACCAGCAAGTATCTTTTATTTAGATAAGTTTTATCTATTTATTATATAATTATCATATTGACATATTTATTATATAATTACTTATGTTGACATATTTATTATATTATTACTTATGATTTATTTATTGTGATTCGTTATATCATAAGTTCATATTAATAAATTATACTTATATATTATTATATTTGCTTGTATATGTATAAACACGATATTTAGATAAATATTTTGACTAAGAATAGCTAATGAAAATATCTATGTGATATAATATATGTTTTTATATGATCTTCAAAGTATATTCTTCATATTTTTACACTTGTTTATTTAAATTGAGACAAGATAGATTAATTTTTTTTAAGATATGATTTATCACTGTGAATAGTTGAATATAAATACATGTGTATTATTATATTGATTTTAGTTATTTATTTCTTAATTATCAATCATATTTGTAAATAGCAACCATATAATCACTCATGCCTTGTGATATTTGTTTATGTGTTTGAGTAGATATTGATGAATTATCTTATTGGAATATTTAGTTATTATATCTCAATGTTAATCAGTTTAGATATAGATTTGATTTTAGAATTATCCTTTTCAAATAATATCTAAATATTTACTTTAATTTATAAGTTCCTACTTATAATTCCATAATTTTTGAAAGTTACACTTTCGACCTTCATGTATCTTGGTCTTTTACCAACGTCTCTAAAATTCCTATTAAGATATCAAAACATTGGAATTGGCTTTATATGCCAAACTTATCTTCATTTTGGCCTCTTGCCAAAACCTCTATAATTAAAATGATATCGCAATACTTCGAAGGATTTTGTCAAACGGGTGTAAATAGCCATAAGGTTTGTAGGAACTTAAGCAATCCATGTGATTCCCCTACTACCTGGAAATCCTTAGATTGAGAGATTTGTATCAACAAAATTAAAGTATTGATGAAGTATTATCAATTAAATGTAAGCATATAAAAAATTAATATTGTTATGATAATGCAATTTCATCAATATAATAATCATAGGTTATGATCATTGCTTTAGAAACTCATAACTAGTTGAAACAATTTATATTCCGATGCCCAAAAACTCAAAAGAACCTGAGTATATAAAAATCCAATATAAAGACTCTTTTACCGGAAAGGTACAAGAATATACCTAAAATCCAACTTCATATTGACCCTAAACCAATCTCGTGAAAAGGTAATAGTAAATGCCTTGAGATTTTTGAGACGACACATCAATCACATTCTTCATATAAAACATCGATACCTAGAATCCCCCAAGAACCGTGGGACATCCTGAAAAAGAAAATTAGGATGTATATTACCGTGTATTTTTTTAATCTAATCATATAGTGGAATGAAACTCACTCGATTAGAAGATGATTGATTTCAACAAAAAGAAAATGTTGAGTCTCAAAATGCAACTCAATCTTCGTGACATGGAACTCGCAGAAGATTATATAACTTATAATATTATTTCCACCATTTTATATACCATCATGTTTTGAGCTTTCATAGAAATTAAATATGTTCAACTACAAATATACAAAAAACTGTGAGATGTCCTAAAAAAGTTGAATCTATAGGTATTTACCAATATACTTCCCAATGAATCGTATAGCGTTATGAAACTCGCATACTCGATTATAAGAGGTAATTGATTTCCACAAAGAAATGTTGTATCTTAAAACGTGTCTTAATCTCTGTGTCAAGAAACTCACAGAAGATGACATAATCTATAACATTATTTCCCTCTTTTATATACCAACAAACATACTAACAAACTAGTATAAGTTGGAATATAACTTTAGACATAATTATCAACCTACTGCAAGTGGTTGAGAGACATCAATATTCCTTCTAGTAACAAAACTAGACATTTCGGGACAAAGAAAATTCCTCAAAGCAATAATGAAAGCGTTAAAGGTGGAAAGTGGAACAACTCCAACTGTTAGCGAGTTTAACAAAATTTCACACATGTGATATTTATGAGCCATGTGGATGAGATCCTCAAAGGTTTGGGATTAGGGTAAGAGTTAGAAAAAAGGATTTTTCAAAACCTAGAGCAAATATACAACTATTGTCTCAGGTGATAATGGACATTTTAAGTTTTAACATGGATATATGTATGCTTACACTAGATACTAGCTTAAACCATCTCTTATGAACCAGATCATTCTTTTATGTTGATTGAATATTAGATTATTTGAGTATTTATTCGATATATCAAAGTAGTTGTATTTACATATATATACACTAGATTTTCTCACCATCATAGATGTAAAGACATACATCAAAACCAATACAAAACTCCAATATTCTCCGTTCCATGTAGGAATGTATCGAGGAGAATTTTAGTTTGTGGAACCTCCCACCTAATCTAAAGAAATAGATTAATATTAATTTTCTCCCCAACATAATAATTAGACGATGGACTGTCATATTAATAGGAACCTTGTTAAGATATCCGTATCAATTGGAATCTAAAAGAATGGAAATATGTATATATACATAAACTCTAATGATATGAAAGGAATATATATTAGAGAAATCAGTGTGTAAAATAAAGAGACTCTATGAGTTATTAAATTAACTTTGTCACAAATAAAGAACTTTGGGACAATGACCACATAGTGATCCGTGTTTTACACAATACACATAGACACATTTTCTTTCGAGTGAAAGGCAAAATAATGCAATTAACCAAATTGCAACTCTTGACTTCTGCAGCACAAGAAGCAACACCATCATATGTCTTCTCGAATACTTATAACTTCTATATACCCTAATCCTTAGCTAAGACAGGAATGAGACCATCCTAAAGCTAAGACTCAATACATAAATATTTCATTCTTACAACGAATACAAGGTTATATTTATGGACATAAACAACCAGAATGCGGACCATTAAAGCACTCTATGGTTCTGGTTTCGACACGATGAACGCATGTCATATTATTGTCCACATACATTGTTGCACTCCTAGCACTAGTTATACATTTAAGGACTCACCACCCTAATTGTCTTATAAGTTTACATGACTTAGAATGCTAGAGAATTACATCATAAGGATTTGATGGTCATTGCATATATATAGTGAGATCAATGTAGAGTCTCCTATACCCCATGTGTAGATATAAAATGGTCTCCTAAATTAGTAGAAGTTGTTATCAAAGGAATGTAGATGATAACTATATCATTGGTTATGCGCACCAATTTACATACATCTACATAGGGGATGCAATATTACATGCAACGTTAGTAATTTGTTTTTAGACCCACTACTAGCCAACCAATATCATGCATACCAGTTGGTAACTGGATATAAGCCTGATCTTTTGCATTTATGCATGTTTGGTTGTGCAGTATATGTGCCAATTGCGCTCCACCAGCGCACCAGAATGGGTCATTAAAAACGATGAAGTATCTATGTTGGTTATGGATTTCCAACAATTATCCGCTATTTAAAATTTTTGACGGGTGATTCTTATACCGCAAGATTTGCGGATTGTCACTTTAATGACAGTCTTCCCGTCGTTAGGGGGAGATAGGAAAAAGGATTTTCCAAAGGAACGACGAGAACTGTCATGGAATATTTCCATTATATTTCATTTTGATCCCCAAACTTCATAAAGTAAAGTTGAAGTCAAACGAATCAGACTCGATACCTGATACGTTTAATGTTATACAAGAAGTGACAATATAATATATACAAACTGCAAATATACCCGTAAAGTCAAAAAGTCCCTAAACAAGGGCACAACGCCGCTGGAAAGAGTGTTGCAATCACACATGGTGGAGGTGTGGTTAAGGCCGTAGCTCCCAAAAAGAAATGGGGAAGCTACTTGGTTCGATATATACTCATCTAATGGAAGAGAAGAGTAAGGCACAACCAATATTTATCATCAACCTTTTATGAGATTATTTCTGATCATAAACTATGTCCATGAATCATTACTGGAGGACGCTCCGAAGTTAATATTGATTCTGAAGATCAAGAAAATCTCGAATGAATATGAATCGCTGGATAGATCATATCCAATGATGATATATTCACATATATCGTTGCTTATGAAATGATAAAGCACGATGATATCAAACCATGCTTAGTTGAAAAATATCAACATAAGCAAATTGGCCTACATAAGCAATCCAGGATAATTATATTATTTGACAAATGAACAGGTATTTGGTTCGGTAGTGCTAACCCACCAAGTGTAAAGCCTATAGGACATAGATAAATCATTTGTTTTAGAAGCGTAATGAGAATAATTAAGTCGTAATGTATAAGACTTCCCTTTGGCGCAAGGTTTCTCACAACGCCCTGGATTGACAATGAGAATTACTCTCATGTGATAAACGTTAAAAACGTTTTGCTAATCATTTAGCATAGTAGTTTCCGAAGAACTGGAAAACGCAGCTCATTGATGTGGTCAATATATATCTATGGGGATCTAGATTAAAAGATATATAAAAGTAATTGATGGAATTACATGGGCCAAATTAAATAATTCTGTTCCACAAAGTGCGTTTTTCTTATAACGATGAACTGTGCCCTTGCGTATTTGTTTACAAAAACAAGTTCCAGATTTTCAGCGTAACAAGTTCCAGATTTTCAGCGTAGCTTTATATGTCGATGTTATGAACATAATAACACTCTTGATGAAATAAGAGAAACTACAAGCTACTTGAAACCTGAATTTGAGATGAAAGATCTTGGGAAAACTTGATTTTTAAGCTAAGAATCCGAGTTTGTGGAATATTAATCCACCAATACGCATATGTCCCCAATTGATCAGGCGATTTAATATGGACAAAGCGTATATGGCTAGCACTCCCATGATCGGTCAAAGTGTTAGATATAAGGAAATATCTATTCCGTCTAAAGGATAATGACGAAGAGGTGTTCGGAGCTGGAATTCCGTACCTAAGTACAATAGGCGCATTATTGTACTTTAGATAATACAATTGACCACATATCTTAATTAACTTGTTAGCTTGTTTTAGCTTCGCGCCTACGCAATGTCATTGAAATGGTATCAAAATTAATATTTTGAAACCATTGACATGGGCTTATAATTTCCCTAACGAAAGAGGGTTGGGGTTGATAATGGAATTTCAATACCTATCATGAGTGACTAATGTAATAGTCTACTGTTAATTATTTGTTAATATTAGGTGTCTGACCCATATAAAGGTTCCCATAGTGGATAAGGAATTACCATAGGGAACATGTTGATTGGTTGAAAGTAAACTAAGCAAACCTTATATAACTACCTCTTTGAAACATTTTAACAATATTACTTTACAAAAGTGTACATGATTAAGGACTATCATTACACATATTAGAGGAGTTAGTATTTTGGATTCTACCAATACCCTACATGCATATATGGAACTAATGCATCATGTATCATTAGATGAAAGTAAGATACTTAAAGGGTGATAAACAAAGCATATTCTGCTTAAGTTATTATACAAGTAAGATGTCAGAAGTATGTGACATATTTACCAATCATTACATAAAACCATATTTGGAAAACATATAGAAAGCATTTATATACAAATGTTTCCGAACTCCCGTGATTAATGCATGAATCAGGGGAGTAGTAGACAAAATGGGGAATCTACTGTACGTTTGATATTGGTATGTTGTGCTCTTTCCTTCACCCAAGGTTTTATTTTTCCCACTGGGTTTTGTTCCTTGGGGTAAGGTTTTAGTGAGGCAACACTGCATATACCATCTTTTTTCTTAATTCTCATGATTAATGTACAAATCATAGAATACATTAGACTAAAGGAAAAGTCTATACTGCAAAGAAATTCGGTGCGTTGTACTCTTTCCTTCGTCATATTTTTATTTTTTCCCACTGGGTTTTTATTTTGGCGTAAGGTTTTAACGAGGCAACGAATGTGCACCACCATTCTCTTGACTCGGCACAAGGGGAGTGTTGTAGGATAAATGTGCCATCGTCTAAAGGATCTGACGATAGAGATAGACATAAGAGTTATTTATGGAGTAAATCTCCTTCCATGCTTATCATTATCATTATGTAATCATCCATATTTAAAGGGCTTTATGCTTAATGAGAAATATCGATTCATTCTCTCTATTCTTTGTTCTTGTTCTATTTTACTTTTCCTTTAACATAAAACAATTTTTTCAAATTTTAAATATTTTATTTTATAAAAGTTTCTTTTTAATTTTGGTAATAATTTTAATGTTTGTTCATATGTAAATATTTGATATTCCAAAATTAATTTTTCTTTAAAATATGTGAGATTTAAACACCGACCATTATCTATCGATTATAGTGTTTAACATGCATGTGGCGATACCTTGATTATGGGTTAAATTTTGGGTCGGTCCATGGTCGTCGAGGAGTAGTCGGGTGCCTGTATGGATCCCGGATAACTCGTCAACTTTCATGTTGGGACGTGTGCGTAAGTTGGCTGCCGTTAAAAAAACAATGTTCAACACATTTCATTTAAAATATCTCAAGATTATTGTTGGGATCCCCATTCCCCGTTGGGGATGTGATCATATTCTCCACCGAGGACGAAGACTCATCCCGATCTCATCCCTGCCCCATTTCCATGCATACCCCTGCTTAGACTCATCCCGATCTCTCTCTCTCTCTATACATATATATATATATATATATATATATAGAGAGAGAGAGAGAGGAAAGTTCAAATGTGAACCCTTTTTTGGTTGTGAACGTGAGGACAACCAAGAGCGCGACACGTGACGACTTTGAGTGTGGTCCCCCTCTTTAATTCAATGCCCTCCCATGAATCGCGCCTAGTCATCCGCCGTGGACTTGACGTGGCGCCTAGTCATCCGCCGTGGACTTGACGTGGCGCCCAGGGGCGTAGCCAGAATTTCAACTTAAGGGGGGCTTGAAGATCTCAAATTTAGCTTGTCGATTGTAGTCTCCTAACAAAAGTAAATGTGTGATATGCAATTAATGTTAATTCTCTTAAGTTTCATGATATTTTGAGAATAACTGAGTTTTGATTAGTGTGTAGAGGTGGGTTCATACGCGAACGCTATCATTTTAAGGAAAAAATTTTTTTTTACGAAAAACTTTTTTCATGTACAAAATCATATATAATTCGTAAAAAAATCATATATGATCAATAACGTACACTACTTGTCGCGTGAAAGTCGCCCGTGTCCATTTTTTCCGTCAGTATTGAATTATATATGATTTTGTAGATGATTTTTTTTATAAAAAATAGCTTTTCTTAAAAAGTTAGCGTTCTCTTTTGAACATCATTCTATAGTTTTTTAATATAGTTTTTCTTATAAAGTTAGCGTTCTGTTTTGAATTTAATATAAATAAATGTACCATTATATCATTAGGAGAAAAGTAAAAAACTTCAAACTTGAGAAACAAAGAAACATTTATAAAAATCTATTGTCTAAAAGGGTAATAATATAAAAATATTGATTTATATATTTTTATGGAATTTGTACTATCATAAGTTCATAACTAATAATGTTTTCATAAGATATTTGGAAAGTTAGCGTTATATTGATTTATAAGATGTTTTCGTAAAATATCTTATGTTTTCATAAGATATTTGGAAAGAAAAAATAATAATAAAAGAAGGTATATTTAGAAATGGAGGACATTAAAAGAAGGTATATTTAGAAATGGAGGACATTAAAAGAAGGTATATTTAGAAATGGAGGACATTCATAAAAAATAAAAAGATAGAAAAGATTGTTGATTAATAAAATTAAAAAAAAGAAAGAAATGGAGGACAATGATAAAAATTAAAACAAAATGCAGACCAACAGATTTGAACCTGCGTCTCCAATACACTTGGGGAAAGTTGCGGCCAACTAAACTACATTTCCAAATGCGTGTTATTTTACATTGTAATTGTATTAGAAGAGAAGTTACGGGGGCTGAGCACCAGCCTGCCCCCCTACTGTCTTCGCCACTGGTGGCGCCTAGTCATCCGCCACGTGTCGCGTTCTCGGCTGTCCTCACGTTCACAACTAAAAAGTGGTTCACATTTGAACCCACCCCTATATATATATATTTTAAAATGTAAGGAGTAAGTAAAAGATAAAAACTAATATAAAAAGTAATTTAATCAAATAATTCTAAGGATAAAAAATGTAAATTATAAAGATAATTATGGTATTAAAATAATAAAAATAATTGATGACATCATATTGTAATAATATCTAAACAAATTAATTTATATCTATTTTTATATCTATAGAATAGAATTGTAATAAAATCTAAACAAATTAATTTATATCTAATTTTAATAATGTAGTTAAATTAAAAAAGTATTCAATATTAAACCCATTTTGAAGGTATTGTCGAGACGATTATAATGGTATAATTTATTAAAAAGAAAAAACAAAAATTTTAATACATTTTAATTAATATATATTATTATCTTAAAATGATAAGGATGTAAAGTGAAAGATGAGAAACTAATGGATAAAAATTAATTTAATCAAATAATTCTAAGGATAAAAAATGTAAATTATAAAGATAATTATGGTATTAAGATAATAAGAATAATTTATGACATCATCATTTGATAATTCTTTTTTAATTGGCCAATCAAATGGCTTAATTTCATAATCATTGAGTAAGTAGAGAATTATTATTTATTAAAATAATTATAATTAATCAACGATTTAAATGAAAAAAAATACTCATTTTGAAGGTATGGTCGAGACGATTATAAGGGTGTAATTTATAAAAAAGAAAAACAAAAAACTTAAATGGTTTTAATTTATATACATTATTTACCTTGATATAATAAGAATGTAAAGTGAAAATTGAAAAACTAAGGGGTAATAAGTAATTTAATCAAATAATTATAAGGATATAAAATGTAAATTATAAAAGGGAAACTAATAAATTAATGAGAAATTTTAGGTATGTAAATTTTGGGAAAAAAATGGAAATTGATTATGACATCATCATTTGATATGATTTGTTTAATTGACCAATAAAATCACTCAATTTCATTTTGAATGAGTTTTTTTTTCATTTAAATCGTTGATTAATTATAATTATTTTAATAAATAATAATTCTCTACTTACTCAATGATTATGAAATTAAGCCATTTGATTGGCCAATTTATATTTCAAGAATATCAAGAATAGAATTGTAATAAAATCTAAACAAATTAATTTATATCTAATTTTAATAATGTAGTTAAATTAAAAAAATATTCATTATTAAACTCATTTTGAAGGTATTATTGAGACGATTATAATGATATAATTTATTAAAAAGAAAAAACAAAAATTTTAATACATTTTAATTAATATATATTATTATCTTAAAATGATAAGGATGTAAAGTGAAAGATGAGAAACTAATGGATAAAAAGTAATTTAATCAAGTAATTCTAAGGATAAAAAATGTAAATTATAAAGATAATTATAGTATTAAAGTAATAAGAATAATTGATGACATCATCATTTAATGATTCTTTTTTAATTGACCAATCAAATGGCTCAATTTCATAATCATAGAATGTAAAGTGAAAATTGAAAAACTAAGGGGTAATAAGTAATTTAATCAAATAATTATAAGGATACAAAATGTAAATTATAAAAGGGAAACTAATAAATTAATGAGAAATTTTAGGTATGTAAATTTTGGGAAAAAAAATGGAAATTGATTATGACATCATCATTTGATATGATTTGTTTAATTGACCAATAAAATCACTCAATTTCCTTTTGATGACATCAGCAAAAACATTCTTTTAATATATATATAGATATAGATTATTAAATTCAAAGGTACCCTTTTTGGTCATTTTACATACTCATAAGCTCGTTTTTGCCAAACATAATTTGTTCAACAGCTAGCTTATCAGCTACTAGCAAGCTTATTTATCAGCTATCCGCTAGCTTATCAGCTACCAGCTAGCTTATAAGCTACGCTTGTCAAACATAGCCTAAAACCGACTCACCAGATAACGGCATGTGTCAGCCGAGATAGAACATGGTTGTCTACGCGCCACGAGATCTCGTTTCCGACCACCCAACCAACCACCACCTCCTTCATTCTTCTGTTGTTGCCCTTTCTCATGCCAAACTTGCATACCCCAATTTTTCAATCTCTCAATACACCATCGATTTTGAAGGAGGATGGATTACTACAAGGTGCTCGGATTGAGCAGAAACGCAACCAAAGACGAAATCAAAGAAGCATTCAGGAACATCGCCAAGAAATTCCACCCGGACAAGCACTCGGCATCTCCGAAATCGGTCAGGGATGGCGCCACCCTCCGATTCAAGCAGGCATCCGAGGCTTACGAGGTCTTAGTCGATGATCACAAGCGCAAAGATTACAATTTCCGATCTAATTTCAGCAATCAAGGTGCTGCTAGAAGTGGTGGTTCCGGATACGGATACGGGTACGGGTACGGGCACACGTATGATCGTAGCAAGGGCAGCAGCAGCGATTACTACTATGGTGGTAGCAAGAAGAAGGCGGCATCTGTTTCTAGGGTTCAGATTGCTCTTGGTTACATAAACAGTCGTGCTTTCCTTCTCCATGTCGCTTTTGCTGGGTATTCTATTCAGCTCTCTCTATTGAAACTGACTGGACTTGGGCTGTGTTTTGCAAAAATAAGCTGATAAGCTAGTACATATTTGAATGAACCATAAGCTTAGCTTATTGCAACGCTAGTTGGACTAGTGTTTCAATTAGTTTAGTTATTTGTAGTTTTTTTCAATTATACCCTTATTAATATTAATTATTACACTCTTTTTTGTCATTTTACATAAGCTAGTTTTTACCAAACATAATTTATTCACAAGCTAGTTTATCTATTACTAGCTAGTCAACAGCTAGTTTGCCAAACATAGCCGATAAGTTAGCTGGTAGCTAATAAATTGGCTTATGAATAAATTATGTTTAGCAAAAACTACCTTATGAGTATGTAAAATGACAAAAAAGAATATCTCGAGGTATAATAGTTAAATTAAGAAAGGTTTAATTGGAAAAAGCTACAAAAGGCTCCTGAAACACTACTTTAACTAACGTTTTATGGTCCATCCAAACATGTACCGGCTTATAAGCTAGCTTATTTTTGCCAAACACAACCTTAACCCTGTTTTAGATGAAATAACTTGTCAATTACCTCAACCAAATTGAACGCTTGACATCTCCGCTTTGGAATCTATATATTCCCCTGGTGACAAACAAAAGCGAAAAATCTAAAATTTTAAAACTAGAGTAACATCAAGGAGGTGGAATTGTGAACAGAAGTTGAATTCAAATCCGCAATGTTAGTCGCAAGTTAAAGTGAAGGTTGGAAGGTAGTTTTAAGTTCTTGAATGGTGCTTGGAAGTGCAAATTGAAAAGAGATCCAATTATATTATTGTTTGCTGTTTATGGTGTACTAAGTTGCATATATAGTGTATCTCAAATGAAGTCACTACTGCATATCTTCTTTTCTGTAAATTTGAAGGCCATGAAAGCATGCATGATGTTGATCTTTAACTTAACTGGATTCGGTTGTTTCCGAAATGATGGTTTCCTAATATAGAAACTTTCTGCAGGGCTATATTGAGCGGCCTAGCCGTCGTTGAAATAGGCAGAGATGCAATGTGGAAGATGCAGAATTCCGGTGTATGTTACTTGTCCTTTTATACTGTTTCAGAATTTTGCATTTAAGACTCATAAGTGGCAGTCATACTGCCTTAAATCAATAGCATCAATGAATTCTAATAATCACAATGTGCAAACAAATGATTTTAGCATGTAAATTTTCCAAATAAAGTGATGTTGTGTTGGCCATTAGAGCTTTTATGTTGTTATCAGTCATGGGAGATGAAATAAACAGACTGTTCTTTAGTTTTAAGTTAATTTCTGTTTCATATGGCTCTGCTTCTATACTCGTGTTATATAGAGAAGATGAACGAGCTTCTGAGAAGGAATCTTGATGCCAATTGCCATCCATCATGTGGAAAAAGTGGTGAATAGTGATATTTGATCTTTCCTTAATTCTCATGTCTGCAGAAATCTTTTGAAGAGGCAATGGAATCTATACAGAAGACAAAACCAGTTAAGGAAAAGGAATAGCTAGGCTTCATACTTTTACCAGGTCCTGTCAAAGTACCATGAATGAATACACAATTCAATGGTGCGCTGAAATGTGAGTTCTTAAAATGCTACTTACACTTCTACTTTCCAGTTGACTCCACCTGTAAGTGGGGATATAATGGACTCGTTTGATTTGGTTTTTTACCTTTTGGAGTCCGAGTATAATCATTTGTGGCACAAATAACATCTTGCATGCTTAGCATCTAGGCGTTAACGACTTGTGGCCACTGGGTGATTATCTCAGGGTTGCATGCTTAGCAGTCAATAATCGTCAAGGATTAGTCTAGGCGAAATGCCTAAGATACCCTTTCAAAAAGAACATCTTGCATGTCTTTATGGTCTTCTGTTTTCTGATCATGTAGAACGGTTGCAATGCTGCAGAGTGTAGATAGAAAGAGTAGAGTATATAATCAGAGATAAATACTCGAGCCAAAAGGGGTTCTATTCTTGCAAAGGAGAGGCCAATTCACACTCCGGAAGAAGCAAGTCATGGCAAAACAAAACAACTGGATGATGTTTCATATACAAAATGAAATGAACACCAATACCAACTGTGGGTATGAACTTCTTTTGTCGGATAGCTGGTTTTGGTTTATGGGTATTCCATCCATGAATCTTGTCTTTTAGAGTTCCATTGTAAGCATGTTTTGTATGGCATCATATTGCTTTTCTAGTGACAATGACTGTACTATAAAAATTATTTATCAATTCAAAGAGTAGAAACTAGAAAGACTATTTTCATTGTGAATCAATCAAAGCGTAGAGGTTGAAGCTCTTTTAGGGTACTGTATAATTCGAAAAAAGTTGCATCAACATATCCAGTGCTTGAGGATAGAATTTTCTAGCAAATAGGTAACAAGGCCGTCTCGTTCCATTCCACACGCATTCGTTAATCATCTTCGTTTTCTGCAAAACCAATAACAAGTCACCCAGAATGTACTCCTTGGGTTGGGTTCTCGCAAGACCAACTGTGATGTGAAGGCACAAAAACAAACTGAGCCTTCATAGCAAAAACACTGTAAGGATACAAAAACAAACCTTCACAGTGCAACTGCCGGAAGGTTTGGTGTCTTTTTATACCTTAACAGTGTTATTTTATGGTCTCACAAAAACAATTTGGTTCACAGGATCCTAGTATTCCTTTTCATACAAGAACAATAATAAGTTAGGAATTGTTATGATTATTTCTACCTTTTTATCACTTGTGACATGTAGGCTATAATCAAGGGCCTGAAGAACAAAAGAGTAAGTAATGAGTTGTGTGAAGTAAACAAAACAACATACATAAAACATAACAATTTACACATACCGTAATGTTCTTCAGAAGCTCATATGTAACATCGTGAGGCCGGTATGATCTCGGATGCCACTTTCCTTCCGACCAATCTACATACGTTACAGACCAATTTGCTATGCCACCAGGATCAACCATCTGAAGAAAATATTATAGACAAAGTAGATTACCAAACTAGTCATAGAATTGAAGTAAGAAAAAACAGGAGCTTTTCAAATTCAGACATGGAAAAGTGTCGGGAGATAATGCTCGTCCGAGTAGCAATGTCTTCCGTCCATGCCTGGCTGTTAAATTCAAGAAAGCAAAGATCATTCACTGGATATTCATATGTGAATACAAACTGTTATATTTGGTTCTCTAGGTATTCATTCGAATATACCCTGCAGTGAAGCCGAAACTTCCTGTAGTAAAGACTGTCGGCCACAATGATTATAGCATGCTGCCGCTTCAAAGTGAACCACTGCAGGTACGCATATAAAACTAGTATCATTTTCCATTGAAATCTAGGACTGTATAAATATAAATTGACGAAAAACGTAAAAACTACATCTGAATAGTTCAAAACATATGGTACGTGGCTGTAGATAAATATGTTGCAAAAGTTTATATGCTTGAAAGAATACCTGTGAACCCTTGCGGAAATCCTTATATTCAACTTCAGGCAACATATGATCCGAGTATCTTCCACCTCCGTGTGGACCTGGATCATCGAAACTACACATGGCAGATAAACAGACAAGAGAACGGAAAGAATTAAAGGTACGGCATGCATCTAAACAAATAGGTGTATATCTAAACAAAATGATGCATATTTTCCGAAAGAGAAGTTTGCTAGAAAGGTACGACTTTCTTACCAGTCAAGGAAACTAACGTTCGTAAACATTAGGTAGTTGTACACGTAATCAAAGTTATGAATTGGTACACAGCTGCAACAAAATTAGAAGACTTTGTCAGAAAAATGATGTTTGGTGTGAATAGCTGAGCTACTAGTAAAATATATGTATATATAGAGGAAGGTTCATGGGAAAACCTTGAAGGAATGGAAAACTAAGGAACACCCTGGTAGCCCTTCATCTGGACGGTTGCACTTGTGTATACCAGTAAATTAAGTTGTCTTTTAGTTTTTATGCACATGTGCATGTTACAAATTACTTGTATGCACAACTACATACCATCCAAATGAAAGGTTACTAGGGGGTTCCTCAGTTTCCTTTTCTTTGAGGCTTTCCCCTGAACCTGACTTTATATATTTATATCTATATCTCTCTATATATATATATCACATTGTTGGATTACCTGTCAGATAACAAAACAAATTGTTGGTTATTTGGATCTTCAAGTGCATTTGCCAAGAGTCTCCTTTCTGCATCAACCATGGATATTTTCCCCCAAGCAACCTACCAATCATATATATCAAATATAAAGTAAATAACATAAATCTTTTCTTTTATAAACTGTTAGGGGCAGTTTAGCAATTACTGAATCGTTTGGTGCAGGATAAATAAGTAGTCAGAATGATTAAGAGGCTCTTATGATCAAAATGAAACTAGGGCGCTGAATGGTTAAGGGAGATCCAAGATACAAAATCATTTAGAGGGTTTTAGAACCATTAAGAGGCTGGATTTTTTTGCCAAACAAGATTCACCTCTTAGCGATTCAGAGGTTACCTCTTAACAGAATTATTAAGAGGGTAACAAACAGCCCCTGCTGTGATTCTGTTATGTACCTAATGTACAGTTGCATACCTACAACCTAGTTGCTTAACATTGAAATATGTTCTCTAGAGGTTTATTATCCTCAGAAATAAAGAGAGTACTCAAAGTAAACCCTAGAAAAGAATACCCGTAACTAAATTTCTGTAACGAATACCTACCTTCTCACTCCTTATATTCCGACCAACAAAGTATGGGCTCACATGCGTCGGCTTCTCTCGTGATGCATGCACATAAACAGTGAATTTACCATCGTGGCCCTGTAAAAGTGAATGGATTCATTTGGAGGACATAACGAAAAGATGACATTTACAGTTAGTTATAAATAGCAGCTCACTTGAAAGAACTTGTCCCATAGTGTTTCGAAAGGTAATGGACCTGGAGTCAAGAACATGAACGCTATCTTTGGGTTCTTCAATTGAACAGGATACGACTTCAAAATTTCTGTAACGACAACTTGGGATGCAATCTCGTCATCAGTTAACGCTCGAGAAGGAACAGTCAGCACCTGATCATCGTACTTGGAACAACTATCGGAGAAAAAGATATGGCAGGCTGCAGGGTTCCTGGGCCGATATCTATAAATTCCGATCAGAAAAATGGTCAACAGACACAATAAGACAATAGCCCAGTTTAGTCTTCTAACATATGATCGCTGCTGCTGCCGAGAACCAAATATCGTTAGATAATCTCTGGCTGTCTTCATTTAGAATGAATGCATCATCAATATTGTATAGTTCTATCTAGAACCTTGAGAAACCATAGAATTAGATCCGAAAGGGTATCATTCTTCTAGAACATTTGTTGGAATTCTATAGAAGTGCCTCGAGAGCCAGGATGCATGCCGGTTGCAACCACATCATTCCAGCATCTGAAATACATGGTATAAAGATTCAAAATTTGGAAGTTTAGTTGAAGAACCACAATGTGAACCATCATAAGTTAAACCGTAACAAATTCTATAAGCAACGTTGTTGTGCCCCAAGAAGACCGATTAAATTGTAATGCATTTGTTTTGTAAGAGGTGTTGAAGTCTGCTTTCACTTGTGATTTTTTTTTAAGATGTGGTGCTGAAGTCTCGAATCTGAATCAATGAAACCGTTTGTTTTTGGACACCGACAAATGTTTGAATATGCATAATTGTCTACTTGGTCCCCGAAAGTTTCAACTTAAATATGTCACTTGAAGCGAGCATCAATGATCAAAAAAAGAAGAAACAAAAGAAGGATGCCGCAGATTTGCGAGGCTATGGTGGGGTTTTAGTCATATCTCATACACCGAATCCCCGATTTAAGCGCTTCAAGATGTTCCAAAAAGCCAACACACAGAGATCTACAATCTTCATGTTTTGCATTTTTTGTAAATTTGGAAAACATCTGGGCTAAAACCGTTGTTGAAATCGAAAGAATGGCCCTCGACCGAATTAAGTAGCTAGGTTATCACTTAAATTATCAAATAACATTTAAAGAAAAGGAAGAAAAACGGTCTGAATTATTTTATCTCTAGTCGAATCAGACATAAGTGGCAAATAAGAGCTTCTTTTTTAAAAAACAAACACCAAACTGAGTGTTGTTTTAAACAAGATCCAAGCATGTAATTAAGAGGTAATTAAGTAGCTAGGGTCTCACATAAAATGTAAACATGTAGGTTAAGCAAATAAAAGAAAACTTGTAATTTCTAAACTATGAATTAGAGAGATAAGTAGTAGTACTACATCTAAGATGATGAGAATTATGGGATCTATTGTATATGAATAATACATTTGAGAGTATGATACCTGTGCAATGGTGATTCTAGACAGCAATCTGGATGATGATGAATATGTTGGTGGATAAGAGAATTCTGGCGGTAGAAAAGCGATGGAAGCTTTGGATTTGCCGTCTGATCGATTAAGTCGAGAGAGATTTAGAATTACTTGTACAGAGAAGGTGTGATTAAGCTCCTCCTCCAGCTGAGTGGAAGTCACAATCATCACTAACAATGGGCAAATAGAGTAATGTGACACTTGTAGGGTTCCCTAATTTCCACTATACAATCATGTCTCATTACTTTTTCAGAAAAAAAGGCCATTGTAGTTTATCATCTGTACGTATACAATTATACGTATACATATACATACATGTATGTATATGTATATGTATATTAAATCCTCTTCTGTCCTGTATCTCTGGCCAAGTAACAAATTGTAGTTCATGGGGTCGTCGACTGGAGAAGAGACGAGATTTGTGATATTAATTTGTATTTAAATCTGTTACCAAGATTTCCCTCAATTTTTAATGTTATTTTTTCTTTCCTACATAGTTATTACAGGGAAGGTTCAAATGAGAAGCATGTCTATTCAAGAGAACGGGAGGAGTAATCATAGCTACTCATCTCGCGGTTACGGTGGACATGATCATGGAGGATTGACGTGATTCATGGGAGGGTAGGGGGGAGGGGTGACCGGTCAAACCCGCCTTTATTAACCGAATGAGCGGCTGAGATTGCTTCTCACGTTCTCTTAAATTGATATGTTTCTCGTTTGAACATCCATCTAGTTATTATTTCTTCAAAATAACTACCAAAATATTATTATTTTTAAATATTTATTCTTAAAGTTCTTTTTTATGGGTGTTCGATCTCACTTGGTTTTCGGGTTTGGGTTGTTCTTCGTATTTGTATAATAAATCTTTTTATTCATACTTTAGCTATTTCGACGATAATTTGGAGAAGTTGTGCTCAAAAGCCCGGTTTTTGTTTTAGAAAAGTTGTTGAAGACTTGAAGATTTTCTAATTATTAAATATCAAACACAATCTTTAGAGACCATTTGGTCATTTAACATTTTAATGGTAAGTTATGTCTTGTCTAACTTTGCGCCAAATGCTAACGTATAAGAACATCTTCACGAGCTTTGCTAAAATAATTCTAGAATAGAGAAAGAAAGGTAAAATTTTCTAAAAATACTTTTTTCCATTTTCAACAGCTTTGCTATTTTGGATATTTCATCATTACTTACATTATTAAAAATATTCAATAAATTTAATATTTTAATAAAATTTTAGCCAAGTTTTAAAAAATCAAGTATACTATTGGTAGAAGAAATTAAAAAATTATTTCCCTCTCCCCAATTAGAGAGATTTTAAAGGGTTCTCTATATTTAGGAAAAACTCTAAAATTTTCTATTTTAGCAAATAATTTAGCAAAGCTGTTGGAGCACTTTAGCAAACAAAAACTCATTTTTTTCTATTATAGCAAAGTTGTTGAAGATGCTCTAAATGTCTTATTTTTAACCTTTTAACATTTCCAAAAACTAACCTTCAATTTTATATAACAACGAAATTTGCAAAAATAAGGTATTGTTGTTGATTTACATAAAAAAGTCATCACGCCTGAGAGTAGAGGTGCACAGAAAATCCGATTATCCGATTTTGCGCAAAAACTATCCGAATCCGGTTTTATAAAAACCGAATTTTTTTCAAACCGGATCGGATTTTTTTCAAACCGGAATTTTTTTAAACCGGATTTTAACCGGATTGGATCCGATCCGGTTTGACCGGATAACCGGTTTAAACCGAACCGGTTTCAAATCAAACCGGTAATGTCTATGTGAGCTTACTGCTGTTGGGCCTGAAATCCTAAAAAAATTCACGGCCCATAAAAAATCACGGCCGACACCAATTCAGATTAGATTTCAATTGAATTTTCTGAATTTTCTAGCCCAAAAAAAGACCCAATAGAGGACCGGTTCCACCGGAAACCGGTTTCAATCCGATCCGAAACCGGTTCCATCGGATATGGATTTTTTCGAAAAACCGGTTGAAATCCGAACCGGTTTCTAACAAAACCGGTTTCTGACAGATCCGAAAAAAACCGGTTTAGTATAAATCCGATCCGGATCGGATAAAAATCCGGTCATGTGCACCTCTACCTGAGAGTTGAAACTAACTTTTTAAGTTTAAAACCTAAGGATGATGTTCTTAATCCTTATCAAGACATCCCGATGAGCAACATTATATGGGTCAAAGACGGGTGAACAACATTATTTTTACCGAACACCACCTTAACCTCTAAATGCTTAAAAATTATTGATAATTAAATTAGCAAATGTTGAAAAAAATACAAAGATAGGTTAAGATATCAAAAGCTATATGAAAATCCAAAAACAGGAGAAGCAAGAACTTGGTGGCAAAGAGCCAACATAAATGTCAAACCTTTTCCATTGATGCAAACTATTAGAGACATCATTTCTAAAGGTTAAAAATGATGACAAAAATTAGACAATTTTACTAAGCATAATATATTTTTCCAAGATAAAAATATTTTGTTTTATACGCTATCAAATAAAGTGATCTAAAATATACTTTTAAAACCATTATTTTTTTCTAATAAAAATTCAATACTCTTTTCACTTACTTTTATTTGTGAATCAACAGTCGTTCAATACCTCTCAAGGCTTACTATGAACCACATTTCATCATCAAAATCAACAAGCTCTAACTACAAAATAGAAATTATTGAGAGCTAAAAAGATAACTAAATCTACAAAAAAATGTACAATGAATTTCTAAAGCTGAATCCTTCATCATATGTAGACGAATCATTTTATGCAAACGTTTAATAGAATCACCTTCGTCAGTTAGTCTTCTTTTTCTCAGGTTTTGGATGGCTAGTAAGCAACCTAAATGTCCATACCGCAAATAGAGTAGCCTCGATGGGGGCAAACCAATAAACAACTATATGCTGCTTCGTAGAATGAGCACCAAGAGCATACGCCCAACCAACTACCTAAAAAAAATAAAAGTCGAAGGTGTCAATATGAAAAGATCAAGAAAACACTACATATAAAGATTTCCTTCCAAAATCCTACAAACCCGAAGAGCCTAGGTAGTTGGTAGTTGGTACCACTAAACTATTTCTTGGCCACTTAACCATCAAATTTATTTATTCCGTCACCCTACTTCATATTCTGCAAAAAATAAAAGGTATGACGTCATCTTCTGAAGCACCACCAGTGTATCGGTCCCACAGTCATCCCGAGGGAGGCAAACTTGTGTCCCATAGGGTAAGTAGGTGGTGCATAGAGTCAAACCCCATACCTCCAACTCATTTTGCAAGGATTCTTTCCTACGCCCTAAACCTTAAACCCTATTTACCTGCTATGCAAATGTTGTGTGGACCACTCTAGTTCATGGACTTGTACGATTAATAGAATATGCATCAAGAACAAATGTAGGTCAGGTCTATGTACATCTTACCCTCCACACCCTACTTCTATGCGGGATTAATATAAAGACGAAAACTTATATTACTCGATGCTATTGCTACCAAGTAAATATATCTTTTCTCTACTTAAGTCATTAAGTCAACCTACCTTAATTTCGACTTATTCATTAAGCAGATGCAACACAAGGAGAACTAACGCGACATTGAAGTGTGGAACGGCGATACTTACAGCAGCTGGATTCATACATCCACCAGTTAAATCGGATCCTAATATATGAAGAGCGAGCTTTAAGACGCTATTAATCCAATTCTTCCAGAAGAAACTGCCATGGAAGCTTCTATCAAGGCCGAGTGTGATGAGCACTTGTGTGAACGTCAATAATCCTTCCGTTAGTGCACCTTGGTGGAGGTTGATCACCAGCTCTGGCCCACGCCATATTTCGGGAAAAATCACAAGGATACACCTCACACCGATGATTGATCCAAATATCTGATAGTTGGACATAAGTGAGTGCAAAGTGAGAAAATTTGAAATCAATAGAA
The DNA here is from genome assembly GCA_030169165.1 of Centaurea solstitialis. NCBI lineage: Eukaryota > Viridiplantae > Streptophyta > Magnoliopsida > Asterales > Asteraceae > Centaurea > Centaurea solstitialis. The sequence continues at coordinate 44,970,178 of CM058044.1, forward strand.
AGATCCAAATAACAGCGTGGTCCTCAGTTTTTCATTTTTTGGGGGTTTCCGTAACTCCTTTGTTGTCTTCCACTTGAATCAATAGAAAGATCGATGTTTTCACTAAAAATCTACGGCCCAAATGAAGGTTTTTAGACATTTATCCTCTAGTCAAGCTTTTTCTTAGTCCTCGTGAAAAGTCCAATATGTCGTGTATTTCCAGACATCGTGAAACTGTTAACAAAATAAATAAAGATAAAATCTCGTAGAAGGGTTCAACTAGGTAAAATGAATGCATCAAAACCTTTCCTTCGTTGATTGGTGTTTTTCTTAAACGATAAGCGACTTCATATCACTTCTAAGTTCTAAGGCCATGTTCGGTAAATTGGGTGATAAGCCGATAAAATAGTCAAGTTTGGTTAAAACTAGCTCATAAGCTACATGACAATGCAAAATGACACACGTTGAAGAATTAATTGGAAAAGTATTAGGGACGTAATTCAAGAAAAACTTGGAACAAAACCCCTTGAGCTTATTGAATCAATGTTCCAATAAGCTAGCTTATCAGGCTTCCAACAAGGGTTTTTCTAATAAGCTCAAAAAATAAGCTAGTTTATAATCACTATAGTGTTCCCATTTTTTTCAGGAATAAAAAATAACAAATTTGATGGGGACCCCAATAGTGTTCCCGTCAAGGATAATATAGGAAAAAAATATTGTTGATACAAACAAATTTGATCATAATCAACAAGGCAATTCGATGATAGCGACGTAACAGAGAATATGGACACACAAACACATTCTAAGAGGGTGTTTGTGAGTGCCTTTTAAACTCTAAAAGTGTTTTTGGTCAAAAAAGTGCTTATTAACTTATGGTCGTGGCAAAAAGAGTTTTTAAAAAAAATGTTTGACTTAATTTTTAGTGGTAAAAGTGAATAAGTGAATAAGTTATTTTTTGAAAAGTGTTTTGAGTTAAAAATTTGGAGAGACGATATCAAAAAGCCAAAAATCAAAAGTCACGTATCCCTTACATTTGAAAATCTTCTTTTTCAATAGGATTAGAAAATCATTTTCGAAAGTGCTTTTCAATTTGGCAAACACTTTTTTTTAACTTATTGGCTTTTTGAAAATCCATATTTCATTTTCAAAAGCACCAAACACCCTCTAAATCATACTTTCATAGTAACCATCAAAACATTCACAAAACCAACCTAAGGTTGTGTTTGGCAAAAAATAAGCTAGCTTATAAGTTAGCCCATCCAAACATGGTTTCAACTGCCACATCAGTGCCACATCAGTTTTCCACTATTTTACCCAAAACAACCCAATTCATCAACTATCAACCCAAAACCATTTAATTAAAAAATTAATAAAAGAAGAGAGAGAAAGAAGAGAGAGATAGAGACAAAGTAGAGAGAGAAGTGGGGTGTGGGGGTGGGGGTGGAAGCATTCGGCTTGGTGAAACCGAAGCATGCCTACCCGAAGACACCCACTATGGTGTCACTTAAACTACCCAATGGGTAGCAACTACCCGGATACTACCTGATGGCCTTACCCGATGCCACAGCACATGGCCTAAGCTAGCTTTTTGAAATGCTAGTTTGAATAGCTTATGAGGAGCTTTTTCCAATTATACTCTTATTAATATTAGTTATTAAATTCAAAGATACCCAATTTGGTCATTTTACATACTCATAAACTAGTTTTTGCCCACCATAACCTTCTCAGCTAGTTTGCCAAACATAGCCTAAATCTATGCAAATGAAACCATAAATCTAATTACTGCAAACTCAATTCAAATCTGAATAGAAATGCAAGCAATTCGCAATAGCAATCAGAACAAAACAATGCTAATCAATCTGATTAATAGAACCCAATTTCACATTCCAAAAAAATTTGCAACGAACCTGAAAGGGGATTCTTCCGACATTGAAAACAAACGATCCAAAATCTCCGGTAACGGCGGAGGTAAACACCGCAATCGGATTATAAGCCCCGCCATCGGTGAGCTTAACGAGATAAGCAAACACGAACATATTGAAAACGGAGAGAAAAGACCTAACGAATTCAGAAGCGTAGCCATTAAAGCTCAACCCTAAAGCAACGTTAACGATCAATCTGATGATAACCGCCGACCAAACCCACAGAAACGACAAAATCGTGTCTGTTATCATCAATCGCACCATTCCCGCCATCTTCCAAAGGATTTTGGCGATTGCGATTTCGAGTTCGATTTCTCAACCGTTTTTTTCCCCAAAATTGGTGTTTCGATTCGATGAATTTTGGTGTGGTTTTTCAGTTAATTGTGTTGGGGATTAGATCCATGGAGTTACAGAATGGTGGAATTATTACATCTTTTAGAAGATTGATAGATTGGATTGAAAGTATTCATTGTTTTTCCATTGCTAAGATGAGCAATTCATCCATGGCTGAATTTCAACATTCTCGGGCTGAATACATGCAGATAACAGGTGTTTATAAGAGTAAGAAGTTGCAATTTTGGTCCCTGTAGTTTGTTGTTTTTCTTGGTTTTAGTCCTTATAGAATTTTGATTGAGATAAAAATATAAAATTCTCTTGGTTTTGGTTTCTTTTGATTAATGAAGGTTAAATTCCATCATTTAACCTTCTCGTGTGTCTTGCAAATAGAGATGGGCATCAGGTCCGAATCTGACGAAAAGCTCGACCCGCATATGGCCCGCCAATCCAAGCTTGGGCTGTGTTTTGGATGATTTAAAGGCTCGGCCTGGCCCAAGCCGACCTGATCCGGTTCAATGGCAAAATCGTAAATTTTCTAAAACTTTTTTTTAGAGTTATTTGATTTGGATGTATCTTAAGTTACTATAATTATAACAAATGTATTTTTTTAGTATACTTGTTTTATATAATTTAGTTTTAGTTGTTTAAAATAAACTTGTTTATGATTTAGGTTTATAAACAAATAGAAATGTTCAAACAAGAACAAAATCAATTTGCAAGAACAAATAGACAATTCTGGATCACATGTAATGTGGGTCTCACATAATAAAAAATCATATATGATTCAGGTGGGTCCCACCACTAAATCATATATGATTTTTTATTATGTGGGACCCATGTGGGCACATATCAATGTGTGACTCAAAATGGGTTCCTTTGCTCTTGCAAATACCCTTGTTCTTGTTTGTATGAACCTACCTCTATAAACAAATTTAATATATGGTTTAGACCTTTTATAAATAAATCTAGTTTATATTGTATATTATCATTATTATTGGAATTATAAGATTAATGTAGTTTTATAAGTTAGAAAAAAAAAGGAAATTCAAAAAAATCGACCCTTCAAGGCCCAGGCCAAGGCGCGAGTCTTTAATATCTGGACTTTTTCCATAGATAATGGGCCCATATATGAAACTCAAGGCCCGGCCCGAGCCCGATCAAACAAAGGCCCGAAAAGTCTGATCATTACGAGGTCCGGTCAAAGCCCGAACCAGCCTGACTTTTGCTCAGGTCTACTTGCAAAGGAGTGTAAATTAGTTGTTTTAAATGTTAACCAATAATCGACTGAAATGATCTTAAAAGAAATAGTTTGGTTTTTATAATATAATAGGTTGATTCCGTCAAAAGCCCAAAAGAAAGTATTATACAAAAACTTCTTATAAACTACGAATCTCTTTGTTAGGAGTTTAATGAGACCTACAACTTATTGATCAAGCATCCTTGACTCTTTAGTAGTGGCTTATTGAGAAAACTTCTAATGGAGAGCTTTATGGAGAAAACCGAATTCTTGTAGACTCATCTCTCCTAACTCAAAAATTCGTCTCTTCCATCAATGAAGAAAGTTCTTTCAAACGAAGACCTTCTCACTCTATACAGAAAGAAAACTTTATACATAAAAAAGTTAATCAAAAACCAACCAAACAGTCTCCAATTTTTAATGCAACATTATTAGTTCAATCTATCGGGTGGTTTTGGTACTGGTTTTGATTCTTCACATTCATCGCACGAAATAGAAATCATAATAGCAATAGTACTTTAGATTTAAAATTTATTGCTCTAAAAAGTGAATTTCCAAGAAAACAAAATTTTCTCAAACTAATTACAATATATTTTATGCTAAAAAGAACATAAAATAAACGTTATATTCCTGAAAAATCATACGTTATATCTTCCTATTGAAATCTCGTCGATTTACATTCACTTTGGTTGATTCCTTCTTCGCCATGGAAATCCGAATCTTGACGATTAACTAGAAATTGTGGATCGTTTTTGGCTCCGTTGTTGCCTTTTAAACTTTATCCATCGTTGAAGAACCGTGAATCGTATGCACTTGTGATAAGATGGGGTCGCTTTTAAGGAAGATGCTTGGTTCCTTGTTGACCTTTCCTTTCGGGGTACACATAGACTCGCCAAATCTTTGTGAACTGGATCCGATCGTTGAAGCATCCTCTTCTTCAACCGTCACCCACTCTCGAAAATTGATAGGGGGTGGCAATTTGGTACAAAATACATCCTTGAGGTTCTTCCAAAGCCCTTCGTTAAACGGATTTTTCTTCTTCTCGTATCGATTTCGGAAGTTTTCATACGTTGTCTGCAAAATACGTCATAAAAAACGTAACACTTTTCAGATACAATTTTAGATTAAAGTCACAGCTTCAAATTACTCTCTAAAAGAGCTCATAGGATGCGTTTGGTATGCACACAGGATATAAATGGACAGGACAAGAGAGGACAGGTTCATTTAGGAACATTAAATATTTTAGGAACTCAAAGAACCACCTATTTTTGTGAGTATTTATAATGAATATTTTGTCACGTCATGACATTCATCATGAATACTCACAAAAATGGTGGTTCCTAAGTCCAAAATAGTCCAGGATCCTAAAAGAACCTCCCATGTATATATATAGAGAGAGAGGAGAGAGAGGAAAGTTCAAATGTGAACCACTTTTTGGTTGTGAACGTGAGGACAGCCGAGAGCGCGACACGTGGCGGCTTTGAGTGTGGTCCCCCTCTTTAATTCAATTCCCTCCCATGAATCTCGCCTAGTCATCCGTCTTGGATCTGACGTGGCACCTAGTCATCTGTCACGTGTCGCGCTCTCGGTTGTCCTCACATTCACAACCAAAAAGTGGTTCACATTTGAACCCACCCCTATATATATATATATCAGGGTTCAAGAAAAAAAACTGAGGAACACCATGGTAACTTTTCATCTGGAGGTATCAGGTATGCACTTATGCAATCAAGTAATTTGTAACATGCATACATGCATAAAAACCAAAAAACAACTTAATTTACTTGTATACACAGTGCATATCGTTCAAACGAAAGGCTACGAGGGTTTTCGTAGTTTTCCATTCTTTTTAGGTTGTCGCTAGAACCCTTTAAACACACACACACACACACACACACACACATACACACACACATATGATTAAAAGTGATCAAAAGTCCACACCCCTTCTTATGCTTCTTATCTTTTAACTCTTTTCCTCGCATGATCCTTTTTATGCTTTTATAAAATTGGGCGTAAGAATGTAACCTGGTTTGTCGAAATGAGGTAAAAATGGAAGATGCTGAGCCCGCCAACGAACCAAACGCAAACAAAGCAGTACGCCACGAGCACGACCAAAACCGAGTCTTTTGATACACTATTCCACAAACTCCCGCCTTGACGAATTATATCGAGCAACGAAAACGTGAATACGTAGACACACAAGACCGTGGACGACGTGATGAACAAGATGAAGAACCGATAGTTGCGCTGCAAATCCATTATTAACCACGGTTACAACCAATTTTTTTCGACGGCCATAATTTCATCGGACAAAACAAAAGTTGACGGACTCACAACTCCGATACACTGCCCGACCCACGGGCAGTGGTGATCGAACCGTTGCACGCAGTTATTGCACACCGAGCAATGAGAGGCCCTCAACGGTCGGTACAGCATGCAAGTCTCGCAGTATTTGACTTTTATCGACTTCCCGTTGACCAACATGTCTTTGACTCTCGGTATCCGGAGACTCAGCGGCGAACTGTTTAGCCAATTCGACGAATGCGACCGATGATGACTTATAGATTCTTCACATACCGGTGGCCGTGTGTTCCTACGAACGATTCCAGGATTTCTTCCGGATGTCATGAAGAGAAAAGTTAGATCCTGCTTACGGAAAGATGGTCAAATTCGTAAAAAAAAGTCGAAGGTCGAAAACGACGGGATCTCGAGAAACGATTCGGCGACTTACGAAAAGGGTGAGGACGATTCCTGCCGCCAGTACTACGTATCCGAAAACGGTTTCGTCTTTCGTGACGTTGAGTAGCATTTTGATGCAGAAGGTTATCGCCGGAGCTGCGATAAGCAACGTCGATAGCAACACCGAGCCAGCGTCCGGACCAAACACCAATCTACCGCCACAACAGAATATCTGAATAATGATGTAACGATTTTAAACAAATTCATGATTCAGCTCTCCGTGAGATTTTCGCTCACTTTTACGTTAAACCGCATTCAAGAAAAGCTTACGAGTTATAAATTCTCCAACCTTTTATGTTCACAAAAATGATTTAGCAATTAGCAAAGTGTTCATCCAAGAAACATTCATGTCTATTTTGACCCCAAAGAAGTCAAATGTTGACTATTTAAAAAAACTAAATTACTGCAGAAAACTGATGATTCTTCCACAAAAAGTGATGAAATCGTGATAATATCGAATCAATAGTTTAACATGTACCTAATTATCGATGTTTTTCCTAAAATACAATCATGGATTCATGTTAATTGCATTCTTAAAAAGTCAAAAATTGACTTTTCCCCAAAAAACTGAAAGTACCCAAATTAGAATTCTGTATCGTTTATCTTCATAAATATCAATATTTCTCCCAAATATACATCTCAATTTTGACCTATTTCAAGTCAAAATTACACAATTTTCATAGAAAACAACGGAAAAGTAACGATTATGGAACCAAATTTGAAAAATTAAGCGAAAAATTGGGAGATTAATTAGAAGACTCACATTACGACCTTTCCAAACTTGATAAAGCCTCTTATTAGTCGTTGGAGGAGGAGGAGAAATGGAGTTCTGGTTATCGATTTCCTTCATGCCTAGAAATTGAAAATTGGTGGCAACGATTATCGCCTCATTCAGATTCAGATTCAGATTCAGATTCAGATTCAGATTTGGTTAAAGGGAAGAGGGGGAGATCGATAGGGGGGAATTCGACTTCAATCCTATCCCTCTCTCCCTCTTTTTTTTAATTCTATCTCGATTTCTCTGTTAGTATTCTAATGTTTATTCTTATTCTCTCTGAATCTATATCTATTTCCCCCTTTTCTACGATCAACTGTGAAATCGATCGGTTTTTTGTTTGTTTTTTCTTTCTCTTTCTCTTCCATCTTATGATCGATAGAATCGGAGGTTTCAATTTGTGCTAATTTTTCGTGGTGATGTGAAATTGTACATCGCATTTCTCCATAACCTTCAATGGCGGAATCTAGGGCCAATCGTGCAACACTCAATTGCGGCCTAGAAAACTGCACTTAACTGGCAGCTTTCTAGTGACGAACTGACCTTCCGGAATTGCTGCTACTCCCACCATGCTTCACGTCGTCGGAGGTTTGCAGTCGCCGGAGTTGGACGGAGGTTTTAGAAATTTTCCGGCGACACCTAAACTTCACTTTTGGTCCTTAAAGTTTGTTATATTAAGGGGGTGTTTGTTTTTTCCACTTATCACTTTTTCAGCACTTTTTGGGGGGAAATCACTTATTCAGTCAGTGATTTTTCCATTCAGACTGTTTGTTTTATTTTTTTATTAAGTGCCACTTATCACTTTTTCACCACTTACTGAAAAAGTGATGGTAAAACCACTTTTTGTTCACTTTTTCAGTTTTTCATCAAACTTGGACATGTTCGGATTGTTCACGAAGCTTGGACTTGTTTGGATTGTTCATTAAACTCGTTAAGCTTGTTTGGATTGTTCATTAAGCTCATTAAGCTTGTTTGGATTGTTCATTAAGCTCATTAAGCTTGTTTAAATTGTTCTATAAAGCTTATTAAGCTTGTTTAGATTGTTCTATAAAGCTCATTAAGCTGCTAGATTGTTAAAGTTTACTATTGTACTGGATTGAGTTGACGTATTTCAGTTGATTTTAGTTCTTATGAATAATCAAATTCAGATTCAGATGTTTGACAGTTTACAAAAACAAACAGTCTTTACATATTCAGATTCAGTCTTCAGCACCACCACTTAAGAGCATCTCCAACAGCTTTGTTAAAGTTTTTCTAAAATAGAGGATAAATAGTGAAAATTTCTAAAAGAATTATTTTTCATCTCCAACAGCATTGCTATTTTAGAGAAAGTATCATTACATTATATTATTAAAATATTCTATAATTTATCATCCCAATGTATTTTAAAAAAATAACTAAATATATATTGATAAAGATTCAATTTCATTGGTTGGATTGAATAAAAAATAGTTTCTCTCTCCTCATATAGAGATTTTAGAGAAATCTCTAAATTTAGAGAAAACTCAACTTTTTTCTATTTTAGCAATCACTTTAGCAATGCTGTTGGAGCATTTTAGAAGAAAAAAACACCAATTTTTCTAGTTTAGCAATGCTGTTGGAGATGCTCTAACAATCAGAAGTGGAAACAGATTCAGTCTTCAGCACCACTTAAAAAACAAACAGCACCTAAAAGTGATACAAGGCATTGTTTGGTAAAAAAAAGCTAGCTTATAAGCTGACTTATAAGCTAGCTTATTTTCTGTGTACATGTTTGGTAAGACCAAAAGTAGCTTATAAGCTGACTTATAAGCTAGCTTATTTTCTGTGTACGGCTGTGTTTGGCAAGCATAAGCTAGCTTATAAGCTAGTCCATCCAAACATGTACCAGGAAGCTAGCTTATAAGCTAGCTTTTTGAAACACTACTTTGAGTAGCTTATGAGGAGCTTATTGTAGCTTTTTCCAATTATACCCTTATTAATATTAGTTATTAAATTCAAAGATACCCTTTTTGGTCATTTTACATACTCATAAGCTAGTTTTTGCCAAACATAATTTGTTCAACAGCTAGCTTATCAGCTATCCGCTAGCTTATCTGTTATCCGCTAGCTTATCAGCTACCAGCTAGCTTATAAGCTACGCTTGCCAAACATAACCTACATGTTTGGTAAGACCAAAAGTAGCTTATAAGCTAGCTTTTGGATAAACTACTTTGAGTAGCTTATGAGAAGCTTTTTGTAACTTTTTTCAATTATACTCCTTATTAATAATTAATAATAATTATTATATATTAATTAATAATTATTAGTTTTTAATAATTTAAAATAATTATTAATTAAATTAAATTATATCTTATATATTATTTATTTTTAAATGTTATTAATTATTATTATATATTATTTAATATGTTTAACTATCAAATAAAAATACAATAATTTTTAAAATGTTATATAAGTGAAACATGTTAAATATTTTAATAAAAAAAATATTATAGTAATTTAAATTATTAGTAATTTAAAAATACAATAATTTTTAATATGTTAAGTTGATTAATTTTACTTTTATTATATTTAATAGTAATTTAAATTATTAGTTAATGTGGATTTTTTCTAAAGTTTATTTTAACAAATTCTAAATTTATAGTGTGTATATATAATAATAATATCTATATTATTTTTTAACATATTATATTATTAGAAATTTATTTTAATTATATTATTAAATTTTATCTTAATTATATTATAAAGTACTTGTAATTGATTATTTATTAAAGATGTCCTTTTTGGTCATTTTACATACTCATAAGCTAGTTTTTACCAAACGTGACTTGTTCACCAGCTAGCTTATCAGCTACCAGCTAGCTTATCAGTCACCAGCTAGCTTATAAGCTATCAGCTAGCTTATCAGCTATCAGCTAGCTTATCAGTCATCAGCTAGCTTATCAGCTAGTTTACCAAACATAGCCTTAAGTAAGTTTAGAAATAGATTTTGCATTTTCCATTTTGCTTTGAAACTGATCTAACTAAAACCGGTTAAAAGTGTTTGTTAAATGAAAGATAAATTACTTTTACCTTTTTGTCGTTGTCTTATATTATTTTTTTAACGTTTTGCCTTGACAAATCCCAACAAGGTTCATCGATAGCTAAGCAGGTTGCCCTGAATTAATGTCCAGTGGCCACAATCTATAAGCGTTTGAATTCGAACCTAGAATAAAATAGTTAACAAGCTACTTCTCCACAAGCCTTAACCAGTATGTCACAGTCTTATGGTTCACTCACTGTATTATATTATTGTAAAAGAGTAAAATGAAAATCACAATGACCAAAATTAGAGTTTGGTCTAAAAACTAGTATATTATATTTAACTTTGGTACAAGTACAACTTAACACGTGTAATGTGATACTAATATCACAATTAGACTAAATATAAAGATATCTTAATTAGATGACTGATATAATCTTTTATAAGGTAAAAGTTAATCAAGACAATATTATAAGTATAAAATATAGAACAAACCACAATTTTGATCTTTGCATTTTGTTGATTATAGCGGGGTTTTTCTTACAATTACGATAATATAAAATATTCTTTGTGGTTTGTGAAAGTGTTTAATAGGCATTAAATTTCTCATCAAAGGAGGGTATTTTAGACATTTCCAAATTTCTATCATTCCTCTTACAAAATAAAAATCTATTCTTAGTATATTAATTACTTATGCACACATACACATACATACTACACAAATACACAACTTCTTATCCCCCTTGATTTGGAATTCAATTTAATGTGTACAGATACATGTCGAGTTTTTCAATTGATTATAGAGAAAGTTGGTGGTGCGATTGATCTCCACTATTCAACCACCATAAACGTTGCCTAACACCTTTGCTTAACAGTTATGAATTAACAACCATTAGAGAAGGGACCAAATTTAGATGCTTTCACAAACCACAACGAAATCCCATGTTTTCAAAACTCCAGGGATGAAAACAACTACAACCGATGACTAGACGGACCAAAATCAAATTTTGCTCTAGGAAATAACATAGAGAGTAAATTCCAATTTTAATCATTGGTTTGTTGTTTTTTCTTGATTTCAATCCTTACAAACTTTCTATTACAAAAAGGCATCTATGGTATCAAAAAGTGAATGGCTTCGGTTTTTTCCACTCACGAAAGTTAATTTTATTCATCAACTCTCAGTCTCAGCTATACATGGGGAAGTTAACAAGTGAAATTTAATTTTCATGGGACTAAAACCAAACATTTTTTTAGTATCAACCAAGTTTTTTCTATAAAAAAACTTAGAGTAAATTACATATTTGGTCTCTAAGGTTTACACTTAACTACATTATTAGTCTCTATTTTAAAATAATTATAGATTTGATCCCTGTGGTTTACATTATTGGTTACTTAACCTAAATCCATGTGAAATCAATTTGTTAAGTATAGGGACCAATAGTGCAAACCATATGGAGTACCAATAGTGCAATATAGTATAAACCATAGGAACCAACAGTGCTATATAATGTAAACCACAGAGATCATTTTTTTTATATTTTAAAACAGGGACCAATAATGCAATTATAGTCTTATGGGAATTGGCAACATTGACAGAAAGGGGAAAGGGTAGGAATCGGGCGAAAACCTGAACTACGCACATACATCGTTTATAACAACCTTAACCGCACAAGCCTGGGCTAGGTGTAAACCATAAGGACCAAATATGTAATTTACTCAAAAACTTATAAGGACAAAAACCGACAAAAACAACAAACTACAAAACCAAAATTGCAATTTACTGAACAACATATACCAACAGGTGTCGTCTTGAGGGAAAAAAACGTAAATGTTACCCGCGGGAAAATCGCTACGAAACTTGGAGCATCCGCCGTACCGAGGAGCTTCCATGGCCGGCAAACAGGAGGATATGGAGGTGTTATTAGCGAATCAGACCACCATTATCTGGTTTTCATCTCCTCCTATTATTGATTTATTTTCATCAATTCTATTTGATGTTTTTCTCATGGATTTTGAGTTAATAATCACAACAACAATAAGCAGAGAGTGTTTCGAAAACTCTAATCGGAATTTTTTCCAAGTGTGAAAATTTTCTATGGCAGAAGAGGAGAAGAAGAAGCCAAAACGACTCTATCAAGTCTGGAAAGGAAGTAATGTAAGTTTTGATTAGAATTAGGTTTTAATTTTGTTTTTGTTAATTTCTAGTGTTTGATTGGGAATTGTTTGTAGTATTAGTAATTTTGATCTTATACTAGCTGTGTATACCTTATTTGATTTGTGGATTAAGGACCAATGGCATCAAATTGGAGTTCATTTGCACTGAAATTTGGCTAGAAACTGTAGATGATGGTTCTATGGTTAGATTGGTGGTAACTGATTTATGTTGCTGTTGAATTTTTATTTTATTATTATTGTTTCTGTTGCTTGTTAGCTCTAATATATGATAAAATGAAACAAAATGTATATAAAGCTCAGTAGCATACTCAAAAGGGAACACTAGATAACATGGAGAACATTTTAAAAAACAAGAGAGGAACACTTGTTAGTTTTAGTGCTTTATGTTTCTAAATGATAGGTTGATGCTTACAGATGAGGAGCTCTCCCCCTATATAGGGTGCTCCAGCTCCACCATTTCATTAAATAATCTAAATTCATGTAGCTTTTAGGTTCTCATAAAATGTCTAAGCTTCATACATGTTTCATGAAGCTTGTACAACATATAAGAAGATCTACTACCGTGTATAGTGCATTACATTACTCTAGAGTGCTCTCTGGCGTATGCCTTATTTGCGAACCTTTGGTGGCATATATGGATTTATGAATTTCAGTATGTTTCCTACCCACCAAGGAGTAGCAATATCAGTCAAAATAAGGATTAGTGTTGTGTCCCTTAACTTTTTTTTCTAAGTTAAGCAACTCAAAGTCTCAAAGTATCTATCCATGTGCTAAATGAAGTAACCGATGTTTTTCACGTCTTTCAAACCCATTATACTCTTTGGGTTTGGGTACTTCCGTCAACTTTGGAGCTTCCCAAACACTCTGCAATCTGATCAGTCTCCTCTAGGTCGGCCTTGATCTTGTCAATTGAAGTTTGACGATATGCCAAGCTCTCAAGCACCTTGCTTTGTTTGTATCTCCCTTTGAAGTCTTGCAGAATCCCATCAAGACACACCTTAACATTGGCTACAACCAACTTGTGTCACGCCAAATGGGCCTCAATGGTGGAGAGATATTTGGATCTTTCATGGCGAGCTTCCTTCTTTTAGTTCTCCGTAGCAGCGGCATCAACGTTGCTTGCCATCTTCACAACTTCAAAATGGAAGGCCTTAGAGACAACAATTTATGTCTTGTTGCATTAAGTAATCACTTACAAAGGAAACACCAGATAACATGGAGAGCACTCGAGGAACAAGAGAGAATTTTTTTACTTCTTACTCACAACTTGATGATTACAAATGACGGGATTTCCTCCATTTATGAAAGGAACTCCACTTTTCCATGGAATAATCTAGACACATGAAGCTTCTAGGTCCTAACATATTCTAGCTTCCTACATGTTTCATGAAGCGTCTACAACATGCAAGAGAGACCAATACAATGTAGAAAACATTACATTGAATGCTTTCTTGGTGAACCTGTAGTTGCATATTTGTTGGCATCACATATGTGGAGTATTTGGAGACAAAGAACTCAGGCCATCACCCAAAAAACTATCTCTGTAGGGACCTGATAAGGGAGCATAACCAGATCAGGGTCTAAAGAAAGATCCTCAATTATGGGACTGGTTGAGTTTAAAAGAAAGATCCACCAGTAATAGGCTACTTTATTTATGTACTCTATAATTTCTTTAGGATTAAGTTCACACCTAATATATATGGTTCACAAATGAAAATCCCTCTCTCTCTCTCTCTCTCTCTCTATATATATATATATATATAGGGGTGGGTTCAAATGTGAACCACTTTTTGGTTGTGAACGTGAGGACAACCGAGAGCGTGACACGTGGCGGATGACTAGGCGCAATTCATGGGAGGGCATTGAATTAAAGAGGGGGACCACACTCAAAGTCGCCACGTGTCGCGCTCTCGGCTGTCCTCACGTTCACAACCAAAAAGTGGTTCACATTTGAACTTTCCTCTCTCTCTCTCTCTCTCTCTCTATATATATATATATATATATATATATATATAGGGGTGGGTTCAAATGTGAACCACTTTTTGGTTGTGAACGTGAGGACAACCGAGAGCGCGACACGTGGCGGATGACTAGGCGCCACGTTAGATCCACGGCGGATGACTAGGCGCGATTCATGGGAGGGCATTGAATTAAAGGAGGGGACCACACTCAAAGCCGCCACGTGTCGCGTTCTCGGCTGTCCTCACGTTCACAACCAAAAAGTGGTTCACATTTGAACTTTCTCTTATATATATATATAGGGCCAGGTTAAGGGGGAAATCCCCCAAAAATTGAAAAAAATGAGGAATACCCTTATAACCGTTCATCTGGATGCACATGTGCATACAAGTAAATTGCAAGCAAATTTTCCAGTAGACACATGTGCCTAAAAACCAAAAACAGCTTCAGTTCCTACGGCTTGGACCCTTTCCGTGTCTCTGAGAAAATATTCTCACTTGTATGCACATGTTCATAAAGATGAATGGATAACACGATATTCGTCAATTATTCAATTTTTGGGAGTTTCCCTGAGACTCTCCCCCTCTCCCTCTCTCTCTCTCTATATATATATATGTATGTATGAAGTTGATGTAGCCAAACATATTGGGTTTTTATTTTGATAGAGTTGCCTAGAACATTGATGGAAACTGACCATATGAGATCCCAGTTACCATTAAACTCTGCTTATTGTTGGAGATTTTTTCTCCAATGTTGTATTGAAACTTCATTTCTGTCTGATTTTCCAGAAATTCTTTTGTGGGGGAAGATTGATCTTTGGTCCCGATGTGGCTTCTGTGTTGGTCTCCATTATTCTGGTTGTAGGCCCTGCATTATGTTTCTGTATTAATGTCCACAACACCATCAATGATAATAAGGAAAATGGAAAAAGTATTGGTTATTGGTATGTAGTGTTGATTGTGGCAGTTGCTCTCACTTGTTTGGTAAGTCAATCCAGCATCTTCACGGTTTCCGTTATTTTAAGTTCTTAACTTTATCTCGCATTTTCAGGGCTCTTGCTTTCGAAGAACTTTATGAATAACAAGTTTTCGGATAACATCCATGTGTGATTTGATTGTCACATTAAAGTTAAATAGTGAATCCTTGCAGATTGCAACGATTATTTATGTCTGCCCAATTCATGGATAGGGTTGGGTTTCGGTGAGAAGTTGAGGTTAACGTGAGAAGCTTGAGAAGTGGTTATCAGCCTTTGGATTAGAAATGGATGCACATTAGGATGAGATGCACCAGATCAATATCCTTCTAAAGTGCAATTCATGGGAGGGCATGAGATTAAAGAAGATCAAGGGTTCAGATCACTTCTCACGCTTCTCATCGTTAACTCAACTTCTCACACAATCCTTCGCCTTCATGGATTTCATTTTGATGTTGCTATTAATTATAAACTTCAATGGTGGTTGGAAAAAGGACAAGATCATGTTCCAAATTTACAACCATTTCTTGGATGATCCTCAAGATATGGTTTAAATGGAAGACATCTGACATCCTTTACGTTATTCCACAGGACATAACGTTTCTTTTCATGACGTCTAGTAGAGACCCTGGTATAGTCCCACGAAACGCATCGCCACCAGATCCGGATGAAACGTATGAAATGAGCACCCCTTCAATGGAGTGGATCAATGGAAGAACTCCTCGTTTGAGATTACCGAGAACGAAGGATGTCATTGTGAATGGTCACACGGTCAGAGTCAAATACTGTGATACGTGTATGCTCTATCGTCCTCCACGCGCCTCACATTGCTCCGTCTGCAACAATTGTGTTCAGAGGTTTGACCATCATGTCCATGGCTTGGTCAATGCATTGGACTTGTAAGTCTCCAATCTTATGATTATGAACACATTGATGCTTTTATCAAGAACACATGATTTTTCACATGCAAATAGATTAAAAACATGTTTTTAGAGTAAACATCAGTTTTGGTCCCTAACTTGTAATTTTCAACATTTTGTCGTCCCTAAACTATCGAAACTTGGTTTTGGGTTTCCCTCCCACTAGTGCCGGTTAACTTTTTTCGTTAAATCCAATTAAATGAGGGGTATTATGGTCATTTTACCTTTTTTCTTTATTTTCTTGTTTCTACTATGGTCAGCTTCGATCAACTGTTGTTCGATCAACTACAAATCGAATAATCGATTTTGCTTGTGCTGTTTGAACTATTTGACTTGATATGTATTAGACCATGTTGTTTGTGTGGTTTGAGTTGTTTTGACTTGATATGTATTAGCCTATTACTGATATATATATATATATATATCAAATTATGTACACATTTTTTATGACATCATTTTTTACCGATATCTCATGCTATCTCACCGATATAACCGATATTTCATATCAAGGTTCGGACAGCTATTTCCTCTACCGACCGCATTAACTGCTTAGCTCATATATGTATGTTTATATATAGGGGGGGTTCAAATGAAAACTCATCTTTCATTGCAACGTGAGGACAATCGAGAGAGCAACACGTGTCACATTCAATATGAATAATAAAGGTGAATGTTCATGCATTATTCATGATGAATAATACAACAATCAAGGTGAATAACACGGCATTATTTCTGAATGTTATATTATTCACCTTGAATGTTGTATTATTCATCATGAATAATGCATGAACATTCACCTTCTTATTCATATTGGATGTGACACGTGTCGCGCTGTTGACTGTCCTCATGTTCGCATTGAAAGATGAGTTTGCAGCCAAACTTGTCGTCTATACACACACCTGACACCAAAAGTGATGTTTACTCTTTTCTTTATTTTTACCACGTAATAATGAACTCCAGATGTTGCACCAAGAATGTTACATTGAGTATGGTAGAATTAGAAAATAATGGTTTTCTTTCATCTGGTTGCAGCGTAACTATCGGTACTTCTACATGTTTATATTAACGTCAACCATCTTGTGCATATATGTGTTTGCATTTTCATGGGTGCAAATATTTCAACAAGAGGACGCGATTTTGAAGACAATGTCAAAGGACGTTTTGTCAGATTTTCTACTAGTTTACTGCTTCATTACAGTTTGGTTTGTGGGGGGCCTAACAATTTTCCACATCTATCTTATTTGCTCAAATCAGGTAATCTTTTTCTTCGTAATGTTGTAATTTTAATGTATATGCGAGACTTGCCATGGTTAACATTCTTCAGTGTCTATTTTTTTTTATGAATCAATATCAAGAAATCTTGATACCAGTACATACTAATATATTAACTTCTAGGTGGCGTTTGGTTCATAGAATGCAATCTGTCATAGGAGTTGGAATGAAATTTAATGAGGGTTGACCGTGTGTTTGGTTGGTAGGAATTGGAATGGAATTTGTTAAAAGATTGGAATATGTTTGTTTGGTTCTCTGGATGGAATTTCAGGATTATAATAAGATTATAATAAATTACCAAAATACCGTTCAGGATGTTTCATACTTTATTGCTTAATTAATAAATACTGTATAATGATAAACTTAATAATAAATAATATTAATTGATAGCGGTGGTGGTGAGGCCATGGCAGACGGTGGCGACAGTGGTGGTGGGGGTAGTGGTGTGGACACAATAGTGGCAATGCTGGTGATGACCACAAGAACGGTTACAGCGGCGGTGGTGATGGTGGTGGGTGACAATCTTCATGGTGGGTGGAATAGAGTATAGTAAATGTAAGGGCATAGTAGTGTTTCTTAAAAGATTTGATAACATGGAATTCGAATTCCTTACTATAACTCACGGTATTAAAATTACATCATATGTGGAATTGAAGTTCCATACTAAAACTCATATTATGAACCAAACACATGAAATGAATTTGGTCAACGGAAATCACCATCTCAATTCCATCAGGCTCCAGCAAACCAAACGCCACCCTGGAGTTCCAATTTTAGTTTAATACATATCTATCTGAACCTTGCTCTTAATGCAGACAACCTATGAAAACTTCCGATTTCGATATGATAAGGAGAATTTATATCACAAGGGTATAACAAAGAACCTTGCAGAAATCTTTCTTTCCAAGATCCCTCCTCCATTGAACGATTTCCGAGCATATGTTCAAGAAGATGACAGCATAGTGATGGAGCCCACTAGCCCAAATCTTGAGGGTACGTCAAAGGAAAAGATTGACATCGAAATGGGAAATAAATTTGTACAAGAAAGCGGCCTTTCACTTCCGCAAATTTTAGAGAATTTGCGTATTAAACAGCTAGAGGACAACAAGAGAAGTAAGGAGGGGAGTGGAGCATCCGATTCTCTCCCTTCTCCCTTCATTTTCGAAGCACATGAAGATGGCGTTAATGCAGCCGAGAAACGTGATGACGAAACTGTAACTTCTGAAATCCACGCTGTTTATCAACTATAGAGGTAACACACATTTCCCTTTTCTTCGTTTGGTATTTGCTGAATAGTTTGGTGTAGGATGATTAAGTGTGAGAATGATTAAGAGGCTCTTATGATATACTGCAAAATGAAACATGGTTGTTTAGTAATTGTTTTGTATGAAATTAGGGCGCTGAATGGTTAAGGGAGGCCCAAGATACAAAATCATTAAGAGGGTTTTAGAACCATTAAGGGGCAGACTTCTTTTTAGCAAACAAGATTCACCTCTTAGCGATTCAGACTTTGCCTTTTAATGGAACTATTAAGAGGTAAACAAATTAAATGTTCTTTTTTAAGTTGTTATATTAGAGATTTAAGTTCGGTTCCCACAAGACCTTTTAGGTATGCAGAAGTCAAAAATGGCAAGGGAAGGTAGGTTCTTTTGTGATAATAATTGTAGTTTCCCAGCTTATTTACGTGATTATCTTGATGGTTTGATAACAAGAAGAAATGTACTTACCTCTTTGTTTTCGTACGTTTGTTGTGTCACAATATTTATCGATGACCAAGAGCAACTTTCGCTTGTTAGGTACTATTTTAAATTTTAGCTACTTACTTTTACTCCAATTGTTGAAAAAGAGCAACCCGTTCTCCCAAGATTTATTGGCTTTGCAAAGAACTGGAAGGTAATGTTGCATCCAAAGTGTAGCATAGTTGTTTTCGAGATGGCATACTTGTACAAATAGGTGAGGTTTCGAGTCTGATAGGTTCACTTACGAGTTACTCCAAGAAACTTAGGGGTTGTTTGTTTTAAAAAAAATACCTCTTAAAACCTCTCAAGTTCGAAGATTAAGAGGTTTACAGACTTAGACCTTTTGTTTTATTTTTATGAAAAGGTCTGAAAACCGTATATTGTCCTCTGAAATTTTAAGAGGTGGACCATCCATCTCTTATTTTTTATATGTGAAATTATACTTCAGACTTCAAACCCCTTAAAAAACAAACAGCTGAGATCCCTTTAAACACTTGAAAATCCATTTTCCATTGATCACCAATTTGAAAAAAAAATGGAAATCTTGTGCTGTTTCCCCACATATATGTTGTACATCTGTAAGTGGTTATGGTCTTCATAAGTTAGAACATGATTGAAATGGCTTTGATGAAGCCAAGTATTTATTGTTGGAAACAATGGTACTTAATCTTGAAGATAGTTTGTTATCCAATGCCTATCGGTTTTATACATCTTGCAGGTTTGGCATTTGCCTTTGGCATCATCATCAATTCGCGTATTTTTCGCATTTGACATCGCAATCTTGGGTGGCTAAGGGATGATGCTTAATGTCCTGCCTTCCAAGTGTAAATGCAGAAGCCTGCCATATTATTTGTTGAACAAAGAACAAGGGAAGAAAAATGAGGAACATGAATGTTGTAATTGAAATAACCAAGAAGTTGTTTTGTAGTTTGGATCTCTGATTCTTCATTTCAACCCGTCCAACATGGATAGAAAAAATAGATTTATGAGCTTTTTATAAATGTAAAGTTACGAGCTATCAATAACTCAAAGGAGGACCCACTATGGTGCATATTATGGTATAGTTGCTTTGCAAGGTCTTGTACCCCTTTCAGATTCGGTTCAAATCTCATTTGCATCGGTTTCTTTAATTTCATGTTTATTATGTTTTTGACAAAATTTGGGATAAAAGACTCGAAACACACATGAGCTCACATGAAAGACAAACTATCAAACAAATCAATTATGATTTTGTTAAAGTTAGCCATGCCTTTGTTTTTATAATTAAATGGTGTTATCATTAAAAAAAAGTTTTAAGCTATGTCCTATAATGACTTACATTATGGTTTTAACTTTTAAGTATATTCAAAATGATAACATGTCGGTTTAGGTTTTAGGTATTGAGGTATGGACAAACTAGACCGAACAAAAATGTTAATTACTTGTCGTTCAAAAAAAAATTAATTACTATTTGAATATACCATAGCGTATAATTTGATCTAGTGTATTAACTACCGTTTCTAAATTAACTCCCATATAGATTTTATATTTCTTTTGAAATTTTGCACTAATTTAATCAATTTTTGGTTATAACCTAAGAAATAAAAGTCAAAATTAAATTAAATTTATCAAAAACAATTTTAAATCAAACCAGACGACAACGCGTAAGGAAAAGAAAAGAATTATCCATTCGGACGACGGTGATAGAAAGTGACTTTTATAACTTTTGTAATATTTAATAAGATTAAAAAAAACTTTTGTTAATATTTTAAAATATTTAATCGTACTTAGAAAATAACCAAAATTATATGACTTGAAAAGCAATTCACCAATATAAAAACATAACAAGATATGTAAAAGTCTGATACAAGCACTTGAAATAGAAATTTTTTACACAGATCTTTAAAAGATATTGATATACAAAAACCTCTTGATTTTGCTTTTAGCCATGCACGAATCGAGGCTCGAACCCACCCATTTAATATTTGTTGAAAATTTATCGTCCAGAAATCACCGGCATCGCTATACGTCATTGACTCATTGGCATATTTATATATTATATGAACCAGAAAACAAAAGTCCAAATGAAAACTCAAATCTGATTGCAAACGTGAGAACAACGCCATGCGACATTTATTGCTAATAATATATTATAAATTATTCATAATATATTATATAGAGTCCCCTTATTTTGCAAACTGTATAATTTGTGCAAACTTTGCAAACTAATATAAACCATTGATTAGATAGATTAATGGACAAGATTAATTGTTGATAATTAGGGGGTTACAACTAACCATTTGAAATTCAAATTCAAATTAATACCTTTACAAAAATAAACTAAACCTATTGCAAAAATGGATTCTACTTGGTGGAATCTTGGTTTGCAAAGTTTGCACAAATTACACGGTTTGCAAAATAAGAGGACTCATATTATATATTCATAATGATTATGTATCATTCAGAGTGAATAACACAACATTTATTGCTATTCAACATTATTCACTATGAATAACGTTGAATATTGCAATATTTATTCTAAATAATACATGATTATTCAAAGTGAATATACCACGTGACGCAATCTCAACAGTCCTTTACGTTCGCAACTGGGACGAACCTAGAGAATTTTTTTAGCGGTGACACCATTTAACTATAAGGACCATTTGTAGAGATATTTTATATTAAGTCAATATTGGTTTATTGGTTGATTTCTCATTTTCTAAATGAAAAGTCTCATGTTCAAGTTTTGTTATTACAAATTTTTAAGAAACATAATAAATACGATATTAAAATTTAAAAGCTAAAACTAAAACCATTACTCTAACAAGATTTGAACCTATGGCACCCCTTTTGAAAAACAATGAACTTACCAACTCAACCAATAAGAGTTTGTGTTTTTATTGCAGTTTCAATATACATATGATAACACACAACAAATTAATACGGTGACACTTTCTCGACCATTACACTGTAACAGAAGAATGATATGGTGGCACGTGCCACCATGAACACCTATGTAGGTCCGCTCCCGATTCGCAATTAGATTTGAGTTTCCATTTTACAATAATAATTTAATTGGAAATGAATAGAGAGATGGTATATAGTCAACCAAGTTGACAAAGACCTAGTAGTAGAGTAGTGAAATAAATTCAATAATTTAGATTCGGGTCAGCCCGATTAAGACCCACTTTCTATCCACGACGCGTACAAACCGTGTTGCACTTCAATTTCCATTTCTACCCACCACGCGTTTTTCTTCTAATCACGACAAATTAATTTCTACAATATAAACCAATAACTTTTATAATATTTTATTCTTTGTTTTAATAAAATGTAAATTTGATTGATAACTAAATAGTAAATACTTCTCTACATAAAAACAAAGTCTAAACTATAATTTTGGTCCGTATGATTTAAATGAATTTTTTTAAAAAGGTTTATGGACTCCAAAAACTATACTTATCGTCTTTATTGCTTATAATCTTTCCTCCTAACCAACTTGTTACAGGCTGCTCATGGCTAGCTAGATCGATCGATTTCGGATCAAATAGGAAGAACTAGAAGGTTCCATCTCTAGAAAGTTTTGCATTAAAATGGTCTATAATCGCTAACTCCATTAAATATCCTAGTTAAGTAAGAGACATTTATGTCTTTTTATTCTTCTTTTGTATATGCTTTGGTCATTTAAGTTAAAAAACTTCAGTAAACTACAATTTGTACTTTGAGTAAAGGTAAGAATTAATAAAAAGACATAAATGTCCCTTATTTAACAAAAATATTAACGGAGTTGGTTACAAATGATTATTTTTAAAGCAAAATTGTAGTTATTAAAGACCAGGGACAACTTTCAAAGATTCATGTATATCGCAAGGACCAGAATTAAAGATAGAATTTATCGACGACAAATTATATAGATATTTTGTAATGATTTTCTAAATAGTTCCGCTGGCAATAATATCTTTGCTTGTAATTAAGTAACATTCGGATATTCAATTGTTTCGTCCATGAAACCTTTTTGTAAATCTGGAGCTTTCAGACCAGTTTATATGCATCTCAACTAATTTAAAAGGTTTTAAAAAAGACTTAAACAAATCACTACATGTCTCATAAGTTTTGGCTATAACTTCGGTTATGTGGTGGTATGAAAAGTTTTGTTGTTAAAAAAATCACTACCTGTCTCATAAGTGACAAAACTCGAATGAGAAAAAATCATTACCTGTCTTATTAGCAATTAAACCAGCTCATAACTAATGATTTAATCAAGTTGATAGTTTTAGTTTATGTCAAAACAGAAAAATCATGATTAATGCATATGTTTTTTGTCCTAACGTGACATAATTTTTTAACAAGGTATTCTTTTATATCTCTGGTAGCTTTCAACAACATATATGAGTTATATTTCAGTTTATAAAATCTGAACGTTTCTTTTATTTTAGTTTCCATATGGTTATCGAAATATGTTATTAATTGAACTCCAATAAATAAAAAATTTGGTTGTTCAAAAAGAAAAAAAAAACAAATAACCTAACTGATCTAATAAATGTAATTTAATTAGTTTTTAATTGATCCAATTAATTATTAAATAATACTCCTTTTTCAAGAAAAAAAAATATTAGTTATCAATTAAATCATATATTCTGACCCAATTATCCAACAATTTGGACCACTATTTTCCATCTATTATTCATATATTTTTCTAATTTTCATAAAATAATACATACAAATATCAAAAAAATATTCATACCAAAATCACTTACAAACACAATCGAAAATTGACAATTATAAGAAAAAAATTGCATCAAAATAACGATTTATAAATACCAAAATACTGTCTTCTTAAATCAACTTGTTAATAATTATTGTTGGCTAGTTTTACCAATGTATATTACCTCTATTGTTATAAACTACACAATGATTCAATATCTCCTTAATCCTTATAAAAAGAATAAGTATCATCAATTTATTTGATTTAGAATTAAGAGTTTAAAGTTTTGATTTTGATTTTTTAAAGTTTTTTTAGTTTTTTTAACATCTTTTATATATGCAGTATTAAAAATTAGTTGCATATATTAATCATAGTGTGTTGAATAAGGTGGATGATCCTAGATTGAATGAATCTGATTTTATTAATTTTTTGAGTGTCTTTTAATAATCTACTTATTACATTTAAATATTGAAATCTTGAACTAAATTCAATCAATTACATTTAAATATCTAATATTGGTGCGTTGATTTTAATTGTATCAAATGACTTTTTACATACGTACACTTCATCGAGCATAGAAATCTTGAAGATCTTTGATTCATCAAGTTATACCTTTTTTTTACTTGATTCTTATAAGATCTCATTACGGTGGCTCGACCTTCGTTTGTAAGTACAAGTCAACACACATGACCGTTACCAATAGTTAAGGGTCATGATAAGTTATAATTTCTAATGACGTTTGTTTATTAAGGGAAAAAAGAGGCCGTTTATTAGTTTTAGAGAGGTGTACTTCCATGAACTTGATTTGATATCAAGTATCATAAATTATTCGAGCATTTAAACGTCTATGCTTATATAGACATTTTATCCATTTAAAGGGGTTACAATTATACTACATGTTATTATAAAATAGATAAAAGTTTTGAGAACAAGAAATCTCTAATAACTTCATATATGGAGAAATAACATTTTCTTTATTTTTTATTTATAGTTAATATCAGAATTGTTAAAATACAATGACTATTGAAACTGGATGTAAATTTTTTTATAGAAATTTGATCTATAGTAGTCTATTTTAGAAACTCTAAATCAATTATTATTGCAACAGTAAAGACTATTTGTGAATTATGTCGCTGTTCAAGAGAAACTCTTCCAAAAATGAAAAACTAAGGAACTCCTTAGTATAACCGTTAATTTGGATGTGCATATAAATTGTTTACGAGGTTTGGTTTGGCTTATCGGGATAGGGATATGCAAAAAATAAAGTTTTTTCATTTGTTGTATCACTCAAGTAGATAAAAAAAATTCGTGTTGTTTCATGCCATAAATAAACTCGAGCACTCAAGAAGTCCGTTGGGCAGGCGTATTCACATCTCTTATAACCGACACAATCCTTTTCTTGGAGTAGAAGTTATTAGTTTGCTTAACCAAAGGCTGTGACGTACTGGTTAAGACCTATGAGGAAGTGATTTTAACCGTTCTACCCTAGGTCCAAATATAATCCTCCAGATTATGGACTATTGGGGATTAACTCATGAAAAACATGCTTTAGCTGTTGGTAAAACCTTGTCTAGTATTAATCGAGACAAATCTCGAATACCCTTTTAAAAAAAGTTATTAGTTTGGCTTTACCTCCGTCCCAAGTTATTGATTTCTGATACATCCGTGGGGGACTAACAGAAGCAATGAGCATCCAAGTATCAAATTATATGTATCACATGTATATACCATCTAGATGAACTATTAATAAAAAAATTATTCAACTTTCTGTTTTTTTTTTTTATAGTTTTTTCATGAACCGATTCTATAAATTATAATATATACCATTTCGTATACGTATAAGGGATCATTGTAAAAGTATATGCGATTTTTTTTTATAAAAAAGGACTATGATTACATTAAAAATAACTAAAAATTAATTTTGAAACAAAAAATGGGGATCATAATATTTGAAAAAGAAACAAAATAAAAGAGAGTAGAGGGGGCAGAGCGGTAAAAACGGATGCAACGAATTTGATAAACCGATCACGTCCGGAAGCGAAGCTCGTATATAAACCCTATTCTTTGTCTGAAACCCATTGGTTACAATCAACAACCCTATTTTCTCTCTTCTTCCTCTCTCTCCCTTTTTTTTCCACCCAAAATAAAACACTTCCATCCAATCGCTCCAAAAATGGCCGATCAGCTCACCGACGACCAGATCTCCGAGTTCAAGGAAGCCTTCAGCCTATTCGATAAGGATGGCGATGGTATGCTTTTTTGCTTCATTTTATATATATATATATTGTTATTTTTGTTTATTATCATCAAATCTTTATCATATGTTTTTTTGCTTGATTTGTGTTCGAGATGTTTCGTCTGGTTGCGATTACATGTTTTGATGTCTGTATGATTTGTTTTTTGTTTGTTGATTGTTATCGAAATCCGTATGAAATGGTTCGTTTGTGCTTGATTTGTGCTTGAGATGTTCCGTATGCTTGCGATTGTTATATATATGTTTATGTCATTAATCTGAGGTTTGTTAAACTATTCACGGTGTTTAGGAGAGAATTTTTGAATTAATGTGATGCAAATCGTGTTTATTTTTGTTTTTGTTTTGTAGATCTATTTGTGATTCAGAAGTTGATTTTGATGAGAACTTTGTTTTGTTTTGTGTTTTACGTTTTGCATCTGCTAGATGTAAGAAATAAATAGGAGTGGAAAACGAAAGAGATGTATATATGGAAATCAAAAGATGTTTACAGAAAAAATTGAGAAATGCATCGGTGAAGGATTCGTTTGCAAATTTACCGAATCTCCTGGTAGTAAGCAATAGTAGATATTTGATGAAATTGATTGTGGTCCATTGATAATTTTTTTTCATGGTTTAGAAGGTAGTTGATATAGATGTAAGAAATTAATAGCAGTTGAAGAGATGTATGGAAAAATATAGAAGATGTTTCCAGAAAAAATGAGAAATGCAATGGTGAAGGATTTTTTTTTTGCAAGTTTACCAATTCTCCTGATAGTAAGCATTAGTAGATAACTAGATATTGATGAAATTGATTGTGGTCCGTTAATATTGTTTTTATGCTTTAGAAGGTAGTTGATATTGATGGATACATGTCAAAAATCGAACATTGAATTTGTTTTAGAACGGAGGGTAGGTGAGGTAATATGCAAGGATAATTATAAGCGTCCCTATCAACATGTTTATATTCTCATCCAGTGGTACATACTGAGAAATGCATGTGGTTATGAAGTTATGGCATATTAGTTGATCTACCGAATGTTTTATTCCGTTACTAAGTTATCAAGTCATGTATTTTTTTAATGGACAAATGTCTCGTGGGGACAGCTGACAGGAGGGAAGCTTTTATGTGTGTTGATAATTGAGGATTGATCGGTCCTCTGTATTTTAATGATTTAGTCTACAACTACTAGAGGACCACACCTCTTGGTCATGGAATATAGGATATTCCTTTTTTTCTAGAATTGAAATCTTATTTGTTCTTATTAACTGTTATGCTATTCGATCAAGGTTTGTCAAAGGCGCTAGGCAGAAACCCTGAATAATCCATATGTTTATAACACTGATATTCTTCTAATTTAGTAATCTACTGTTATAATATGGTTTATTTCAAATTTTTGAACGGCAGAATTTTTCTTTTCTTTAACTTGATGTCTCTTTCAATTTTTTTAGAGACTATCAGGAGTCAATATGGATTAGGGATATTTTCCAGACACCAGAGTATATAATAAGAGTAATGACAATAAAAATAATAGTTACAAACAATTGCATAGTGGCAATAGTAGTAATGATAATAAGATTTGATATTCTAGTAAGTGACTTGGCATGTAAAAATAAAAACAAGGGGAAAAGGTGAAAACCAGCATAAGAATCAGGAAACAAGAGTGATAACTTTTTAGCTGTTGATAAATCAGAGTTAAAGAAATAGAGAAGTTGTAGCTGGTAATACTAGTTCGAAGGCTCAAGTCAAATAAGAAAGTGTGCATGTACATTTGTTCTTCCTCTTGTTTTGTCTCTTATCTCTACCGTATTAGGTTTTCTGTTGTATTAATCTGATTGGATTTATTTGAGTGAAAAGAGGGTGAAATCATCATCTAAGTTTTTCATCGGTGGAAGCTACAACCAGCACCTAAAGATTAATCCCTCCAGATAATTTCCTCTGGTCATCTTTCACACAATTGCCTTGCATGTATGATGGACCTGTGCCCACATCAACGCCCAGAGCCTCCTATCTCCTCTGGGACTTTTGACAACTATGGGTTGGATACAACTTGGTGAACATGATGGAATATTCTCTTACCTGTCATTCCAACCCACCACATGCCCATTTCCCTCACAGCATGACATGTTAGCTCTAGAAGATGGTCAAGGGAATCAAATAATGGTTCACATCATTGTAATATTCATGAAAAATGTGAACTTTTGAGACACTTATTCAAGAGACTTCACAATTAGACTTCCAAATATAATTACAAATGAATTACTCCAAGCATGATTAGAACATACAAATACAACATGCTCTAGCAGAAGAGACAAGTACATATATCAACATGCTCCACTCCACTCTATTTTCTTGATTGTATGTACTTGTCTCTTCTGCTAGAGCATGTTGTATTTGTATGTTATAATCTGTTGTTCATGCTTTGTTTTTTCTCAACATTCCTCGGCATGTTGTACATTCTGTTTGTTGTTCATGTTTGCTTTTCTCAACATTCTTAGGCTTCCTGTTTATGTGCCTCTAGGATCTCATCCAAATAGAGTTTATCGTATGTGATTGGATGAATTGTTTTGGGTTACACACACAAGCCCATCTGTGCCACATCCGGATATTAGCAATTTTAGAATCGCCAAACCGGTCGATCCGGTTCATCTGGACTGGTACACACACCCATTGTTGTACTTCCGAGATATGCGTACTAGTTTGTCTTTTGAGAGGCAAAGGGCCTTTTTTTACTTCACTATTAACATGAATACATTAGTTTCCAAGGAACAGGATGATTCTAACAACCTTAACTAATGGAATAAACAAACGCATCAAGAGAATGGTATTGGGGGAGTAAAAGAATACATTAAATTGTTAATGTTAAATTCAGAATTTACTAGTTTCAGTAATTTGAGTGTTAAGCAGACTTACGTAGCCAAGTGACCTAGTTAAATGGATGTTAATCAACGGTATTGGGATTCAGTTCGTTATTGGAGTTTGACCTTGCTTTCTGGTTAGGCTAATCTACAAGTAATAACCAGAAACAAAAAACAGCCTGGTATTTTGAGTTAGCCTTGAGAATTTGACTTATCTGCATAAATTTATTAGCTTTTCGATATGAGAAGTCTTCTTGATGGTTGGTTAGTGGTTTAAATCCCCCCCATTCTCTGCGGGGTTTGGTTCACCTTTTAATGACGAGATGTTACATGGAATTCAGAATAAGATATTTGGATCATTCGGCTATTGGCATAGTTTTATATTGCCACAAAGGGATTTGGTTTCTAATTCTAGTACAAGATATTTGGTTACATTCAGATAATAATTGTAGATAGCGTACAATATGCAGGTTGTATCACGACAAAGGAACTTGGAACGGTGATGAGATCACTTGGGCAAAATCCTACAGAAGCTGAACTTCAGGACATGATCAATGAAGTGGATGCAGATGGCAACGGAACCATCGATTTCCCGGAGTTTCTAAACCTGATGGCAAGGAAGATGAAGGACACAGACTCCGAGGAGGAGTTGAAGGAGGCGTTCAGAGTGTTCGACAAGGACCAGAACGGCTTCATCTCTGCTGCTGAGCTGCGTCACGTGATGACAAACCTCGGGGAGAAGCTCACCGATGAGGAAGTTGATGAAATGATCCGTGAGGCGGATGTTGATGGCGATGGTCAAATCAACTACGAGGAGTTCGTTAAGGTCATGATGGCCAAGTGAAGTGATGATGATGATAGTGGCATAATATTTCTCATTCATAGTTTTTGTTTGGTTTGGTATGGTTTGATTTGATTTTATTTGTCAGCAGCAAGTATCTAGTGATGATGGATGGATCCTTTAAAAATTCTTCTTCTTGTTTAATTATGTATCTGTGACCAACAAGTCTTCTTTTTTCAATCCTCTGATTCTCCTTCTCTCCACCTCTAAATAACTGCATTCATTTCATCCATTCATTAATTTCTCTCTTTCTTTTACTACTTTTTCTTCAATTAGTTAGTGTTGTATTGAATCAAAAATGATTGTATCAGTATTAAAATATAACCTGATTATGGTATAAATACACATCTATAGAATCTAACATATGTGGGATGAACTGATTGATGAAAGAGTTGTTAGAATTATGCCAAAAGGATAAAGGGAAGGCTAAATGCATCTATATCTATGTTTTTATTTTCTCATATAGTTAAGTTAGACTGCTTTTTACATTTTCTAACCTGATTCAGACATTAAAAGTATTTTCCATTCATAAATTACAAAATAAACAGGGTGCTACATCTTACTCCTCCTACGTCTTTCTTGGTCACACCTGTCCACTCACATACACCTATCTACCCTTACAAGATCAAACATATGGCCTCTGGTGTGCCTCGGGGTTTTTTGAGATCGAATGCCACGCCGGACACCCCCCCCCCCCCCTTCAGTCTACCCGCATGGGTATTGGCTCCGGGTTATAAGATCATGCGTATGGCCTTTGGGCTTGGGATCGGGTGGTGGGCCTTTGGGCTATTCAGGATCGAGTTCCACGCCGGTACACCGTACACCCCCTTCAGTTTACCCGCATAGGTATTGGCTTCGGGTGTTGAAACCTAAACGGCTCCTCCCGTCTCTTTTCTTTCTTGCTCCCTCTCTCTTCTTCCTCTAATATATGTATACATTAAAATAATTAAAAAACAAGGAAAAAATTGGGCTAGTTTAGCTTTCCAGTGTTGTGGCGGATTGGCTATCGCTCGGGGGTTCATATGCCCTAACCGATTTCGAGACTTCATGTGCGCATGCCTGTGGACATTTAAGTGGGACCATGTTTATCCCTCAAAATTGTCGAGGATAGTTGCTTTGGCGAAACCAAAAAGTTTGGACTAGTTAGTGGTACTACTTTAGTAAATTAAATTGAATGGAAAGAAAAAAACAGATGTGCGCTGAGGTGGGATCCCAAGGTAGTGTGTGCTAAAAACAAACTGCAATAAATAATAGCCCATGGGCACCACCACGTGGATCCCAAGTTTGACGGTGGGTGTACGCACCCTGCTCACGTTAGCACCTAGCAGCTATGCCTATGACCCACACTACATTACACCACCTCAATGTTTGTGCTGAAGAGCATCTCACCTCTGCCATTGATAACCTCTCTCCTCTTAATCAGTTCCAATCTCAAATCAAATCTCCACTCCATTCATAAAAAAAGGTAATCAATCCATCTTCCTTTTCTTATCTATAATCTTATCTTCAATTCTTTCTTAATCCTAACATCAATCAGATTCATTGAGTGATGCTAGATTTGCTTGAAACTGATGATTCATTGCTTATTAGATGCATTTTTTATAATCTGGATCCGTACGCTGAATTGAATAGCTTTAGCTGATCTGTATGCTTAATGATACTTTGATACAGTTTGCGGTCCCCTTGATCGAATCTAATCGTATCTGTAACCATGAAATATTTATAGGATTCTGTATATATCTATCTATACAGTGCTTCTTCTTTTTTCTTCACTTCCTAAGAATATGTTGACTTTTTTGATCTAAAATCCATTGTGGTTGCTTGAAGTTCATGTAAAAATGAAATGAGATAAAATCCATTGTGAATGCTTTCAATCAAAATGCAATTAAATGAGATATGGAAACATTTATCAATTTGTAAGAACTGATGTGTATTCTGTTATTAATTTATCACCATTTTTCTTTTTCATAAAGATGTTTGGAATCCATAGCAGCAGCACTTTTGACTTTTGGCAATAGTTCTAAAAATCAATAGGGCCAAATGTAGCTCCTTCCTTTTGACATATTTAGGCATTGTTTGGTAAAATAAACTAGCTTATAGCTTGTAAGCTAGTATATATTTGGATGGACCAAAAGCTAGCTTTTTGAAACGCTAAGGAGAGTAGCATTTGGTGACTTAGAGACCTATTTTTTTATTCCGAATATATCTTTGCTACTTTTTGCGCTACCAATTTTTAAACATGCCATTTTTTTGTCATTTGACAGTCATAAGTTACCTTATCATCTAGTTTTTCCAAACCAGCTAGTTTTTTTGTCAAAAATAGCCTTAATGTACTGAGTTGTTTACCTAGTGTGTCAACATCAACTCTTTTACCTAAAGACTCATCTGATGATGGTGCTACTTGAGCATTTACATGGTCAGCTTTATTGTTACACTTACAAGGTCAACAAAAGCTGATAAAGTACAAGACAACACTTGCTACAAAATATGTGGCAAACAACTATTTTTCAGAACCTCTTGCCCAATTTATGTTGGTAAACTGATTGTTAGCAGCTTAACGAGCTTAATATCTCTTGCAATTTATTCGGTCAATTAAACATCACTATGTGGTAGTAGTTTAATGATATAGAAAGCGACTTATCAAATAAGCTTTTAGGAGATGAACTTTATGCAGAAAGCCAAGTTTTTCCAACCTGCCTCTCTCAATTAAAAAACAAGCTCATTTCATCTATGAAAAAACCCTCTCAAACAAAAGACCTCTTAATCTTCACAGACAACTTTATCCATATAAGACTTAATGTAAAACCAACCAAACTGCCCCTTTAACTCTCTCTATAGGGTATAGTTTTGAAAAGCTTTGTGTCAATTAGGTGATCAATGTGTAGCAAACTAATCCAAAAACATGCTAAACTGCAAATTTGCAGTTTGTATCAAATGGAGCCAGAGAGAACAACTACATCAAACAATAGAAGCACCCATTGGTGCTACACTTGCAGACAATTAGTCACTCTAGTGAGACAAAACCGAACTTGTTGCGAATGCGGTGGAGGGTTTGTTCAAGAACTCGAAAACATACTAACCACAAGCACCGATGTCGAAGAACAAAATCGAAACCCGAGGTCAGGCCTCATGGAAACCTTCTCAAACCTTTTCCGAAGACAAGAAACACAGCAAACCAATTCCAACCACCGAGAGCAACAAGAAGCGGTCTCCGCAGATGGCGATAATCCCACATGGGGACCTTGGCCTATTTATACGGGCGATATCCCCGTTAGCATCCCTAACGACGGTGGACTTCTAGAGCTTTTCAACGAGGTGCTCGGGTTCAGACGAGAAAACGGTGCGGACTTCTTTGTGGGACCCGGGGTCGAGGAGTTTTTCGAGCAGTTTAATGGGCGCGATCAAGAGGTTCCTCCGCCGGCTTCAAAATCGTCTATTGACTCGCTGCCGACCGTTAGGATCTCAAAGAAAGATGCACGGTCGGACTCCCATTGTGCAGTTTGTAAGGAGAAGCTTGTATTGGGGTCGAGTGCGAAGAAGTTGCCGTGCAAGCATTTGTATCATTCCGGATGCATCGCTCCGTGGTTGGCCCAGGTGAGCTCTTGCCCGGTTTGCCGCCGTGAGGTGACGCCAAAGGGATCGGGTGGCCATAAAAGCGGCGGCGGCAGCCGGAGAGGGGGTCGGGTACGACATGGTCCGTGGTCGTTCTTGTGGCCGTTTGGATCGTAATTCTCGATCCATATGATCGAAACATTGTGCATCAAGTTTTTAAGTTAAAGAAATGGTTAGTTGGTTGGTTTTCTTTGTGTATCTATCTACAAGACTCTGGTTATAAAGATAAATGGAGGTTGGTTGGTTGGTTGTTGTTGGTAAATTTGGGTTTGTTTCTTGCATCCATATAGTCTCATTCAGATCAACAAAGTTGTTATTTGCGGCTTAATGAGCTTAATGTTGATGCTCATTCGATATGGGAAAATTGACCAAAATAGTCAATCTTTCCAACCAAATTAACGTTATAATGAATTTTCAAATCAAATTTCCATTTCAGCTAAACTTGGTTTACAGATAAGAAATGTAAAATAGAAAACTTTAAGTAACTATGCTTAAGGATCCTCATTTATGTAAAAATCCTCATTTGCTTAGAGGGTGTTTGGGATTGATTTTTGTGTTCAAAAGTGTTTTTTTACCAAAAGTGCTTAT
This sequence comes from Centaurea solstitialis, assembly GCA_030169165.1. Lineage (NCBI taxonomy): Eukaryota > Viridiplantae > Streptophyta > Magnoliopsida > Asterales > Asteraceae > Centaurea > Centaurea solstitialis. The sequence goes on from CM058044.1 coordinate 45,004,025, forward strand.
TGAGTTATGGTGGTGAGAAGAAGGAGTTTTGAAAAAGGTGTTTGGATTAGCTTATTGAGATGGTGAAGGTAATAAGTCAATAAGTCACCTACATCTTACTTATTAAAAACAATTTTTCCTTCCTTCTCCAAATGGAGTTTCAAATGGAGTTTTGCATTTGCCAAACATGTTTTTTAACTTATTGACTTCTTCAATAAGTCAACAATTTAAAATGGAGTTTTTAAACGCAATCCCAAATACCCTCTTAAAGATTGTTTTTTTTTCTTATGCAAATGCATAAGACATTCGTTTAAAGTCTGGCTAAAATGAGATTTTTGAAAGCTGAAAATGAAAGTCCCTTGGGAAGATTGGTTTTTTGATCAAATTTTCTTACATTATGTGCCATTTATACAAAAAACTCTAATAAATAGAAGCCGAAATACCTTCAACTTAAATTTGCTTATGATAGAAAAACATAAAAATACAAGTTTTTGGGGATTAAATTTCATAAAAAAAGGGCGTCAAGACGTAACAACCTAAGGAAGAAATTTCTAAAAATGATATAAAATAAAAATATTTTTTAATTATATATCAATAAGAAACATAGAAATTATTTAACGAGAGGAATTTACATGTATGGTATATTTAATACGCTAATATTTAAAATAGAAAATCGTTGGAATTATGGGTGATTTTTTTAGACATTTTAAATTTTAGTTTTTCAATTGAATAAAATATACACAATATGTGACTTGTGTTATGTTAGTAGTATAATAAATTATACATTTCTAAGATAAACAAAATAACACTGAATTTATTATTATTTTTATCGTAAAAATTATAATTGTACAATAATCGATTGGTTAGTCATCCAGATTTCACATTGTCTCAACCTAAATTGAGTGAACTGACTAAAGCTAAATCAAAACGAAACTTAATTGGCTTATAATTTTCGAAAAATGAAATAATTGCATTGAATTAGGACCAAGGCTTAAGCTATGCGTACCCCATGCCCAGATTGAGCGGGCCCGAGCCCGCCGGCTTGAGCGGGTTGGGCGGGTTGGGAGCCTAAACGGGTTGGTCACACCGCTGTTTTTGTGTGTGTTGTGTACGTATGTTGTGTGTGTGTGTGTGTGTGTTGTGTACGTATGTTGTGTGTGTGTGTGTGTGTTGTGTGTGAGAGGGTTGGGAGGGTTGGGGTACTAATTAGAGAGAGTTCCAGAAAGGGTTGGAAAAAAGTTGATGTGAAGCTGATGTGAAGTTGATAGCCTAATCAACACATTGAAAGATTGTCCACCCCTCTCAATTGCTTTGAAACTTAGCTAGCTTCGTTCCTCTTGATCTCCAAGAAGGATAAGCTTTTCTCAACCTCCTTGTATGAGTAGTGATCCATCCCCATCCCGAATGAATGAGTTTCTTGGTTGCGGTGTAGAGGGTGACCCTATGTGCTTTTCTGTTTGAGTTTAACCCAATCTATCTCTTACGCATCATGCCTTATTGCCTTTGATGTATAGCCTAATTGGCTAAGTAGCGAGAAGACTTTGCTACATAACGTCATGGGTCCCATATTAGACCCTCTAGTTAGCCTCAACCATTAAGTGAATCAAAAAATGTCTCCTCATATTGATGTTTTTTAGGACAAGTTACGTATGAAACTGGTTCGAATTGCTAATAAGCAATTTTTTTCACAAGTTACCTTATTGTTTTTATTAATTATCTTTCAAAGCAATGGATGTGGGCACAGCTGAGGTGGCCATGTGGCACCGCAAGGAACACCACCATCCTCCATGTGATACCAAAATTTTTGATGTTTTTGGGCACTGGAATGCCGATGGAAAGAGGAGAGTGTATTTTTTGAAAAAATAAAAATAATGTGAAACTAGCCTAGTGGTAAAGCTTGGGCACTACATAGTGGTGAACCCGAGTTCGAGCCCTGGGGGACGCATTCTGGAGGTACGGGGGCTTCGACTCCGGGCTGCATGCTTTAGCAGTCGGGCTTCGGCCCAAAATTGCCGAGGATTAGTCTGGGCTCAATGTGGTCTGGGATACCTCTTCCAAAAAAAAAGTACGAGTAGTACTAGTTCTTGACATGGCATTGACATAGCTAACTTGGCTTCCGATGCTCTAAATATGTTATTCAAGTTGAGGGGAAAAAAATACCTTTTACAAACATGAATGTATTTTCTTTATATTTATCCAAAAAAAAAAAAGTTACCACTTACAAGTATTTGTCCAAATGTTTCAAAAATCCAAGTAGTTTTCTAGTGTTTAGGGTTTTGTGATCTATTCATCTCTTCTGCTCTCTCCCCTTTCTGCAAACCCTAATCGCATCACCATTGCCATGACTGCTCAAACACAAGAAGAACTCCTCGCCTCTCATCTCGAACAACAGAAGATTGATGTAAGATTTCTCTATTTCAGAAACTTTCAGATTTCTTCCATCAATCAATCGTTTTTAGGTTTTTTTATCAGCTTTGAACTCGGCCAATTTTGTGCATTTTTTGATGATTTGATTTTAGGTTAAGTTTATGCAAGATATGGCTGAAAAAAGCTTGATCTAGCACTGTTTATGTTTATGTTTAGCTATTTACAGGAGACTTTTTTGAGCTTAAAAGTTCATTTTTAGTATTGTGCATAACAATTGTTAGGGTTAGGTAGATCTGCAGAACAGTTTGTGATGCTTGTGAAGATCTAGTTTTGTAATGAATTGTGATGTGATTGATGAGAAATGAGGACATATAGCTTAGAAGGCTAATTTGTTTGTTTTTGCAAGTAATTTCATTTAGTTATTGTCATCTTCATGAGAAATTGGCTAGGGTTATCTGAACTTTAGAGGTTAGTTTTTGAAGTTAAGTTTCAAAAAGGACTTATTAGGATCCAAAGCGCTGAAAGAATCGCCAGGGGGCCCAGGACAAGTGAATTTTTTTAATTTGATCAGATGTAAGGTGGTGTTTGTTTACCTCTTAACAGTTCCATTAAGTTGCAATCTCTGAATCGTTAAGAGGTGAATCCTGTTTGATAAAAAATGGACTGCCTCTTAATGGTTCCAAAACCCTCTGAATGATTTAGTATCCTGGATGTCTCTTAACCATTCAGAGTCCAGATTTCATGCTCAACAATTACTAAACCAACATATTTCATTTTGCACCATATCATAAGAGCCTCTTAATCATTCTGACCACTTAATCATCCAGCACCAAACCTATCAGCAACTGCCAAACAGCTGTATGTATCTAATTTAAACGTCGACCTGAAACAGCTGTATGAGTATGTTGTTTTGATCCAGTTAAACAACTCTTGGAGTACTTGGGCTGTGTTTGGCAAACTAGCTGATAAGCTTGTTGACTAATAAGCTAGCTAGTAGCTGATACGCTAGCTTATGAATAAATTATGTTTGAGACCAAAAAGACTATCTTGGGATATAATAATTAATATTAATAAGGATATACTTGGAAAAGGCTACAAAATGCTCATGAAAGGCTACTCCAACTAGCGTTTTAATAAGCTAGCTTATGGTCCATCAAAAGTTCAAAACATGTACTAGCTTTTAAGCTAGCTTATTTTTGCCAAACACAGCCTTATATGTCTTCAAAGTGTTAAGTTATTTAGAATGGATGATTTATTATGAATCGTAGGGAATATAAGTCTTCCATCGCATCAGTTAACGTAAAAACACCCAAATGCTTGAAAGACATTACTACCAACCAAACACAAGATAAGATTTTCCATTTTGGCGACCAAATAAAAAAAAATCTTACCGAAGTTTTAGCATATCAACTGATTAAATCTGCGAATCCTTTCAAGACTTGTGGGTTTAGCTTTTGGTTTCATAGCTGATGACCATATAGGTGGTGTGTCTCTGATGTTTGAATCATATTTTCTGCAGCAGGATGAACCCCTTGTTGAAGACGAAGAGGACGATGACGAAGATGATGATGATGAGGAAGATGATGTTGAAGGTGAGAGTATGTAATTAAACTGTGAGCATAAATTAGTAGTCTAATGATAATGTTTCATCACTTCTGATTGAAATTTCAATCCTTTTGATTCGTCAATCAATTGGGAGTACTAAAGCTTGTTTGCTACTCTTTCATTTCATAAAGTTGCCATGTCTTTTAGAAAGAAAAAAAAATTAGTCAACTTACTTTTTTCTCGCTAGGGTACATAGTTGGAATTTTTATTTTAAGGGATAGATGCAAGTCAATGACTTGTGTTAAGTTATGTTATAACTCTATATGAAAAGTAAATAAACCTCAACATCGAGAATTATGTGAAAATCACCACGTGTGCAATGTTGCACAAAATAGCTAATCTTTGCCATGTTACCTTTCAAGATCAGAATCTGTAATTGCTTATATTGCTAAAAATAACATTATATAGTAGAAGATATCAGAAGTGAACTCTTTTAGCAGATTTTATAATGGTCGGGTTTCTGTTGTAAGCAGGGCAGGGAGATGCCAGCGGCAGGTCTAGGCAAAGCAGAAGCGAGAAAAAAAGCCGGAAGGCCATGTTAAAGCTCGGGATGAAGCCCATTACTGGAGTCAGCCGTGTTACCGTCAAAAAGAGCAAGAACGTCAGTTGTCCATTGCAGTTCTTTTTTCGAGATGTTCTTTAATAAAGAAAAATCGTCTTCAACTAATAATCAAAACATTTTTAAAACAGATTCTGTTTGTGATCTCGAAGCCGGACGTTTTCAAGTCACCCGCTTCAGACACCTACGTGATATTTGGTGAAGCGAAGATAGAGGACCTGAGCTCGCAGTTGCAGAGCCAAGCGGCCGAGCAATTCAAGGTGCCCGCTAACCTTAGCAACGTGGTGTCGAAACCCGAGGCCGAGTCGAAAGCGGTGGATGATGATGACGATGTTGACGAGAGTGGGGTCGAGCCCAAAGATATCGAGCTGGTGATGACGCAAGCCGGGGTTTCGAGATCGAAGGCGGTCAAGGCTCTTAAGGCTGCAGATGGAGACATAGTATCTGCAATTATGGAACTCACAAACTAGATCCTTTGTTTCTTTGTATCTTTATGAGATTGTTTAATTGTGTTTTTATGCATCCAAAACATCAAGGATTTGATAAGCAAATGTTGTTTTATTATAAGAATGTCGTTATTCTACGGGTTGGGTTCTCGACACAAAAATATTTGAACATCGAACCTTCATCGAAAAAACACAATAGTGCCTAAATATTACCATTCTCCGTTCCACAATGGAGATGTGTGTGTATAAGAAATAGTATATTGATAAAAGAAATTCAAATCGTCTTTTTTAAGGAGGTTCTGTTATTTACTTCTGTTGTAAGTAAATGTATTTGGGCTCAAAGCCCTATGTGCTCTACGTTTGGAAGATTTGTGAATCCCTACTGCGTATGTTAAAAAGTTTCCAAGGCCCGTGTCAAGGTATCCAAGTTGAGAGAGATAAATTGAACAAGTGTGGTCGTCCCTGTTGAGATGTACTATTAAACTTATGAACAAAAATGAACTTTCATGATGTTGTGAAGGTTGAGTGGTTTTATTCAATGTTCTAGAAACGCGTTATGGTGGTGCATAGTAATGTCAAGGCACAGTCTTGCCGTCACGTTAAGGCCCGTTGCGTAGATATGAGGCGTGGCTTACAGTGTAATGCATTATGGCGGGTGGTATGAATCATTTTTTCTTTTGTTTTTTTTATAAAAGAAATTATATTTAATTAATGGCTTATTCAATTAAATATGATTCTGATTATTCATTTAAACTAGGAATTCATCAACCACAAGTTGAAGAATAGAGAATTTTATTCCGCTCATTAATATAAGTGATGAATATTACATAGAAAGATTAAAGATAGACTCTTTTTTGTATAGATTAGATTTAGATTAGAGATGTATGGATTATAAAACCATTAGCAGTTATAAAACCATTAGCAAAATCTCTTTCTTGTTAAGATTGTATATTTCATATCAAATAATTAATGCATAGATCTTTTATTTATAGTTTTACATGAATTTCAATCGTTATTGTTCAATACACTGACACACACGAACATCTGTATATATATTATATATACAAATTTGTTGCCTTAAGTTAAGGCCTTGAAAAAAGTCATAGCTTCGCCATAACTCATAAGGTTAATCTCACCACCACATTACAGCTTACACCGTTTAGAACCTTGGTTCTATTTACAGTATTTTTGTTGTGAAGGTACCGTGTTATTTTATGACTACACGAAAAGAGATCGTAAATCCATCAACTTTCTGACGTGTTTTCGGCAAACAAACCATGATTGAAGTGACATTCTCAAACCTGATAGAAGTCGAAGTGAATTACAATATTGATGTCGTAAAACCGAGCACCTTCGTAATCGGAAGTATCTTATATTTCTATTGAAACAATATTCAATGAAGCCAGAACAAAATTTATATCTAAAACACAAACAAATAGAAAATAACATATCTGCAGGTCCAAGATTTCAGTTTTTAAGTAAAACGAGAGATAAAACTACCACTACCACTACCATCCAGTGGACCACCCAGCACCACCACCGCTGCCGCCGCCACTTCCTCCGGCCTGTGATTGGACCGAACTCCTCTTGCTGCCACCGTCGGCCCAACCACCAGGAAAAGCTTCCCTACCCGGAGAATTTTGAGTTTTTGCACCTGGAAAACTCCCCCACCCATCTTCCCCTTCCTTCGAACCACCATCATTTCCTCGGTGGTGATACCCTCGTCCTCCTCCTCGGCCCCGCCCACGACCACCACCGCCGCCATAAGGCCTCGGGACACCGCTCGGATGTGCATCATGACCGCCACCGTTCCTGTAATCATTTCTACCTGCAACACACATCACACAACCGTAAAATGAGCAAAACAAAAACCACCAGGACTCGAGAGAAACCGAGAAAACAAGACCGCAACCGTTTCTCGAGCTCGGAGTCGACGTTCTATCTCGATCTCCAGACGAGCCTCTCCAGCCGCTGTCGTTACTATTCGAACCGCCATAGCCGCCGGAACCGCCGGTCGCAGGGCTGCGCATCGGCACCATTGCAGCCACCGACCGAATCGACGGCCCTGCGTCGTGTGGATCATCGATGTGCCGTTGAAAATACGCCACCAGTCTGTCGATCTCCTCAAACATCTTCTTGCGGAACTTGAACCCTTTCGGATACAGTCCGATATACTCGTGATGCGGAGTCGAACTCCTTATATACGTTAAAATAAGGGTTCCTGGATGTTCATGTGATATCCCAAACGCGTAAACAATTCTCGATGGATTCTCGGCCTTTTCTTTCCGTAAGCTCTCGTCAACTTCCGCTTTTCCTCCATCTCGAAACTTGCGGTATGCCAGCATTGTCTTTAGGTGACCTACCAACGGATCGACATACCGATCCATTACCTGCAAATTGCCCGGTTAGATTTTACATACGCAATTCGTTTTCGAATCGAATTTCCGCAATTAGATTATACGATGTTAGAGACTGACCTCATCGAGATCTTCAAACACATCCTCTCCGATTTTTAGCGTTTTTCCAAGACGCAGCATACTCGTAATGTCCTTGTTCTCCTTTCCGCCTTCGATAATGTCTTTATGAGCGTAAACACCATCATAGATTTTGAGCGTCAAAGTTAAGTACGACGGTCCACGAGAGCTCGGCCGAACAATACTCTCACCGGGTTCCTTATCAGACAGCATCTGATTAAGACAAAAAAAAATAGAAATAAAGACAGCATCACAAAGTAGTAGCAATAAAGACATTTTTTCATACGATTATATATGATATAAGTTGTTTACACGCACCTCCATTGCTTCATCGGCTGTAATATTCTGGAAGCGAGGATGAACGATCATTCGTGGCTTGAAATGCTTCTTCGCCAACTCTTTCGCTTTACGTACTTTTTCTTTAGCGATTCTCAGAATTGTCACGGTCTTCGTGATAATACGGATCCTTGGCTCTAAAGTCTTGAGATCGGCCACTCCTTAAATCAGCTTCTTTACAGCTTAAGAACACCTGAAATCCGCTTTCCCTTTTCTGAATCGATTTTATCTTGCAAGTCAAGATATCCCCTTCGTTTAACCTCTCGGTCAAATCATTATCCCTCCGGTCATCACTATAATCCTCCTTGCTGATCAAACCAGTCAACCCCGACTCGAGATTACAAATCGCCCGTTGGGGCTGAACCCTCCGAACAGTCGCCTGGACGATTTTACCCTCGGAAAGCGTGTCCTCCGTCTCCCCGGAAACCATATAAAACTCTTCTACCCAAGTCGGCTCTGTATACATTCTTCGCCAGTCCTGAAACCCTTGAATCAGCTCCAATCTCGTATGATTGAGCGTGTCTATCTTGTTCTCCCGTTTCATAGATTTCGCATACTCTTCGACCTTGAGTCTCTTCAATTCAGCAGGATTTTCTCTCACGTGCTCGATTGCCATTTCAAGCATATCATCGTCATCGTTGTCCTCTTGGGTATCTAAGTATAAATCTTTAGCCAACTCCTGCGCAAGACCGTACGATTCCGGGTGGATTCTCGTATCGTCCAACAAATCGATAAACTGACTACTGCTAGCAGCATTTCCGCTTCGCCGAACCCGTAAGAAGCCAACCGCGTTTACAAACACCTTTTTGCCGAGACCGTGGTTCAGCAAGTCCTTCCGGGTATATATCGAACTCGCTCTCACTAAGGACCTCTGCAGCGAAGCAGCTTTCCGGGGTCCAGCCCAGAAATGAACTGTAGCGGAGCGAATAGCCATTCGTGGCTTATGGCTAAATTCACATCGAGACCCACTTGGTTAGTGGCATCACCATGATTTGTTCAACCATGCCATATTTCTCGTCAGCAGTCAGAAAGCTTTCTAAAGGGCTAAGCTTCCACGATAATATCTCCTTTGAGGGTCCACAGAGGGTAGCGACCATTGCCAACGGATTTTGAAGATAGCGTCCAAGGGCCACGGCACGCTTAACGATGCCTAATAAAGCGATTGAGTTAGAGACGTAAGATAAAAATGTCATCAAACTTACAGAAACATTTAGTTAATTACCAGGTTGCGGCTGAAGCTGATCAGATGATATACGAGAATTTTCGTACAAATGTGGGAGAGACTCGTCAGCGTATACAATTTTTAAATTGTCCATTTCATGGCCAACATCTCTTGGATTATCTTCTACCATCTTGAAAATAGTCTGATATATGAAATAATAAAATTAATAGTAGATAACGGAACAGTAAATAAGAGGCTAATTGATGTACAAAGAAGAATGTGTGATCTGTGAAGATGACGAGAAAATGACAAAAACGCAAATACCTCATAAACATCGTCCTTTAGCTTAGTGCAAGCCAAATTCACAGCACCAAGAACGACAACATGAGGTTGGTGGTCGGTCATGAACTTAACAACACGCTGTTGATCGTTCTTTTTACGTTGCTGATCAGCGACACTTTGACCACGTATGCTTAACGAACCAGCATACAGCACATCAAGGACTTCCCCATATGAATCCAACATCACAAACGTTGTTGCAGGCTTCCCGGGGCCCCAACAGCATGCCATTACTCTCGGTGCAACTTCATAATCCTCCGAGGAGTCGTGTTCCTTCTTACAATAAGGTCCCACCGTGACTTTATCCCATAATAGCCTTCCGTATTCCATCAGTAACCAATTCTTCGCTCTGCTGGTCAACAACGCTCTCGCCTCTTTTGCCATAGACGGTAAAAGCAACCCATCAAAGGCGTCCTTTATTATCAGCTTCCTTTGTTCATTCCACAACTGAGCAGATTTACTCACACCATCGCTAAGATAGTAGTCATGGGCGTCGCTAATTAACTTATCATGAACCGATGCCGGAAGCTTCACGGAAACTAGGATAAGCTTCTCCTCCTCAGCCTTTTGAATAAGAAGCCATTGGGCATCCTCGAATCTTGTTAATGGTTTGTCCTTCAACCACTTGATCCCTGCAAATTGATGATGTGGGTCTATAGCCACATTGCCATCAGCAGTGGGACTGGTCGACACCACTGCATTATCCATGAAGATGCTACGCACGTGCCTCCTAACACACGGTTCACAACTGATCTCAACTGCTGCCTATAACAAGTCATTCAACAAATGCAAGCAAATCAGATTATAGTTACCAATTAAAGTACCAGAACAAAGAAGAAGCAGATTAAGCAAATACCATGTGTCTAGCGCCTTTTAGGACATCTTGAGGGTGTAGAAACATTGCACATATAAAATTTGATGCAACCTCTTCTGGTGTTTCCTTTGCGTCCTCCAATTCATCCATCCTCTGCACGTAAACAAATCATCGGCATCAATGGTGCATTATTTTGTGAAAGTGGTATGTCAAAAAGTAGAACTTACTAACCATTTGTTCAAGAGAAATCAACAATCCAAATTCCTCAGAGCTATAGCCAAACTTGCTAGCAACCTCCCATAGTCCAGCTTTGCTACACATGCTATACTGTGATTTTCTGGTCGGTCTCTTGAACTGTCCTTCATCCACATTATTATTATGTTCACCCGGTGGAAAATGCAGGTTGAATTTCGAGTCAACATCATCGATTTCCCTTTCTGACTCAGCAACTTTGAGGGACTTGGTGATTGAATCGAACAGTTTCTGATTCAAATCAAGACGGTTTGCATCGTAATTCGTTCGTTCTTCTTCAAAACGCTTGTTGTAGTGCAACTGTAGGGCACTTTTCCGTTTTTGAAGCATTAACCACTTTCTGTCTAGCTCCAAGATAGCCCAAAGCACCTGCATAGCACCATCCAACCTCCCTAAATTTATCAACTCTTCATGAAACGAAGTTGATCAAAATAAGCAATTAACGAGTATGCAATTAATTACCTTGTGCCACCTCATTTTGGGTTTTTCCTCATCGGGGATATCTTCTTCTTTATCATTTTTATCTTTTCTCTTATCAGGGTTAACTTTTTTCTTATCAGGGTTATCTTTTTTCTCGTCAGCTGGTGGATCCAGATCTTTAAAAAGGCTCCGGCACTCCTCCTTTCTATACATAGCAATAAACGGTACCTGAGAAAAAAATATGTTAGAAGCTCCTCAGATTCCGAGTTCCCAACAAAAAAAAGGTTTAAAGATTTTGTGGTCTGGCATAGAGATAAGAGACAACACTTACATCTAACTTCTGAACATGCATAAATTCCAAAAACCTCATAACATCATCCTTTTGTATTGCCAGATCGTGCCCTTCTTCAGTTGTCCCGGTACCTCCTTTGCTGAATAAATAAGACATACTCGTTCCGAGTTGATTAAGAATCCAGTTACTCTGCTCGTCTATACTCATATCATCTGTTGGCGGAGGACCAGTGCTTTCCTCGGATATCTACAAAGCAAAATTACAGAATCAATACACAAAGGGGCTGTTTGGCAGTTGCTGAATGGTTTCATTTCGTGCTGAATGATTAAGTGGTCAGAATGATTAAGAGGCTCTTATGATATGGTGCAAAATGAAACATGGTGGTTTGGTAATTGTTGAGCATGAAATCAGGACTCTGAATGGTTAAGAGACGTCCGGGATACTAAATCATTCAGAGCGTTTTGGAACCATTAAGAGGCAGTCCATTTTTTTGCCAAACAGGATTCACCTCTTAACGATGCGGAGACTACCTCTTAACGGAACTATTAAGAGGTAAACAAACAGCACCAAAGTGTGCATACAGGAAAAAAAAATGACATAAATATATATGTTAGCAATTTAGCATCATGACCTGCATTCTTTCAGGAATATCTATCTCCCGAATATGGTCATCCTTCTCAGTCATGTACTTCTCCGAAAGAATGATCGGTTCGAATTCGTCTTCAAGCTTCCTTTCCCTCCATTCACCAGTTTCATCATACCTGCTGATCTTTTCTAGTCCCAATTTGCGTTGCCTTAAGAGCTCATCAACATCACCAAATATGTCATGGGCCTCCTGCATTGCAGAGGAGGAAACTCCTGGGGCCTGCCTTGCTTTTTTCTTGTTAACCTTCCTCCTCCTGCGCTATGCATGACGTTGAGAAACCAACAACAAGACCATCTACATACCATTATACAATAAGCAATAAGCAGCAATCCCTCACCTTGTTGGTTCTCCATGTTCATCAACCTCTTCTTCATCAACAATGAAGTCAGCCATTTCATCTTCTTCTTCACCAATATCGCCATCCTCTTCCTCTTCAGGTTGATCCTCTTCAGCAATATCCTCTATCGGAGGACCTAATCGTTATAGGCAAGTTACAGTTAAGAATTGTCACAATGGCACCATTCAAGATAACGATAATTACAAAGTCGGTTTTAGAGATTCAAAAGAACATAACATACCCTCATCATCACCGAATAAACTACGTTTTAGTTTCTCCTCTGCACTTCGTCCACTCTTCCCACTCCTATCATATTCCTCCTCGTCGGAAAATCCCGATTGCCCTTCATCAGCATCAGCCCTTGCTTTTTTTAGCCGCTTAAACTTTTTACTCTCCTAACATATTTACAAGAAAAACGTTAGAACACGTTTTGAAATTAAAAAAAAAAAACAATAAAACACCATCAAGATTGTGAAGTGAAGATAAGAACGTAAACCAAGCGACTCACAACTTTTGGACGACGAAAGCCAGTGATGTTGTTGTCTTGAAGAAGCTCGTAGTCATCTTCGTCTAGAACGTAGTTCTTCTCCGATTCTCTTAAGATTGGTGCGTCACAAAGTCAGAACGATATAGTAGCCATGAATTACCAACGAAAAGAGAAAAACTTAACAAGATTCACCTTTTCTTTCGTTTCTTCTTCCTCTGCCTCTCCTCATCACTATCAGCCCTGTCGTCTTCCTCCGCATCCGGTTCCTCTTCATCGACATCATCCACTATGAATCCATCTTTCTCATACTCATCTTCTCCTTCCTCTAAACAAGGCCATGAAGCAAAATCACATTATAAGCCAAATATAATCACATCTAACTACAACCAAAATAGCATCACTAAATTCTTCCAATGCCAAATAAAACCAATGAATCATGACACTGCTACTAGCAAAATCACATGTTCAAGGCCAAAATCACAAAATTAAACCCAAATAAACTCCAATATACCCCAAAAACCATCAAAACAAACCCTAAACTCAAACAAGTTCACTGGTGTAGATGACATATTACGAATTTCACAATTGGGGGAAAAACAGAAACCCTAGACAACCTTCCACGGCGGCCACCAATAACTCATTATCCATAAACAAATACACAAAATTCATACCATCCTCTTCGTCGTCCTCATCATCACGATCTTCAGGATCAACTGCGTCACCATCAGGCTCTTCCCTCTCCTCCTCTTCAACTTCAATCTCATCTACACATATACACATAATCAGCAATCGAACAAAAACAAACAAAAAGGAAACAAAAACCTAGTAAAATAAACACACAAATCAACAACAATGCTGTTAATTGAACAGTTTATGGATAGAATCGAACCTTCTTCGTCTGATAAAACGGTTTTTCCAGCCATTGGTGAAGAAAAACGAGCGATTTGAAGCAAAAACCCTAGAAAAACAGCGACTCTGAATGTTGAGATTTAGGGCGAAACCCTAGACTGAAATATATATATGTATATATATGCTATAAAGTTGATTAGATTGCAGAATCGAAGTCTTTCGATTGAAGAATTGAATGGTTTCGATCGAAGTGGGTTTTTATATCGATTCAATTCTTCTTCTTCTTCTTGTTCGTATTTTGGTGAAACATTTTGACGCTTTTTCTCTCATTTACCCAACTCTTTTATTTCACAAGATTTAACATTTTTGGTCCCTATGGTTTCTCATAATTACGGTTTTAGACATTACGATTTGCAGTTTATTGTAATTTTCATTCGTAAAGTTAATTGCTTATTTCTTATGTGGTATTCGGTTGGTTGAAATACGGTGGAATTTTAAGCAATTTGAGTGTTACGTCTTGTTTTTGAGGTTTTTTAAAGAAAGAAAAGGAAAGGATTTTTAAAGGAAACTAACAAAATGCTGTATTTAGATAGAGGAAAGAAAAGGATTTGGTAGGATTTATGTGATCTCAAGTTTTTAAAGGTAGAAAAGAAAATGATTTGGAAGGTATCTTTACTTGTGTAGAAGTGTTTCATTTTCATAGAAAACGTTTTCAAAAATGGAGTGGAGTTTTCATTTTCAGTTTTCTATGAAAATTTTAGAAAACTTGTTTACTTTAAATGATGGAATTTTCATTTTCCATTTTTAGAAAATTAGAAAACTCGTTTAGTTGAACAATTTTCATCATTTTTCATTTTTTCAATAATTCAATCCTTGGCGTCGGTGGTGGTTGGGGGGGGGCCTCGACGGCGACGGCTGTGGTCATGGCGGTGGTGGCGGTGGCCTCAACGACGAAGACGGTGGGGGCGGTGGCCTCGTAGACGACGGCGGTGGCCACGATGGTGATGGTGGCCTCGACGGCGACAACGGTGGCCTCAGCGACGACGGCGATGGTGGCGGTGGCCTCATACACGACGGCGGTGGTGGCGATGGCCTCGACGGCGACGGTAGTGGTGGCGACGGTGGCGAAAAACAGGGTTTCGGTGGTGGCAGCGGTGGTGGGAGGGTGGTTGCAGCGGCGGCGGTAGGGCGGCGACGGTGGTCGCAACAACAAGAAGGGAACAATGGTCGCAACGGTAGCGGCGGCGGCGGTGACTGGCGGCGGTGGTGACGGTGGTGGCGGTGGCCGGCGACGAGAAGGGGATAGCAATTGAAAGTGAAAATGGAAAATGAAAATGAAAATTAGAAAACTATAAAAAATAGTTTTCTAATTCAAGTGTAAATTTTCAAAATGAAATTTTTGTTTTCTTGGAAAAAAATTTTCTAAATTGAATCAAGTAAACAAGTTTTCTAAATTTTTATTTTTCATGGGAAATTTTTCTATAAAACAGAAAAATTTTCTACAAGTAAACACGCCCTAATTCTTTTTTTTTTAAGGTTATCATTCCCTTTCATCTTCTTTTCCTTTCCTTTCCTCTCCTTTTTATTTCTCTTAAATCTTAAACTCGATAATAGCTCGAGTTTAAAATTTAAAGGAGAGAAAGGGAAGGAGATGAAAGAGATGGATAAGTTTATCATTCCAAATTATCCCTTTTTTGGAGGAATTGGAGAAATGGAATGATAACTTTCAAGAGAAAAAAAAAAGATTTAACTTTCATTTTTTTCGAAAACACATTTTTGTTAGTTTATTTAGAAATCATTTCCTTTCCCCCTTTAAAAAAACTTGAGAACAAGGCGTTAGTTTTGTTGGCCAACTTTCATTCCTAAATTTGGTCATATTTTGAGTTTTTGATAATAACAAAAATTTCATAAATGATGGAATGTAAGTTATTTAGATTATAGCAAGGAATTTCATCTCTTCTTGTCGGTTTTCAAGAAGAAGAAAAAAACTATTATAATGATATTACTCCATAACATTCCATTCTATCACGATGGATGCCATTGTCGTCGTCATTGTCACAACTACTTGTTGTCATCGTTGCCACTACAGTTGCTGCTACCTCCCTTTGTAAATGTCTCCGACTCTGGGTTGCCTTCTTCATCTCACCACCAATATAATATTCAATGAACTAAACATGTATATTCAAATTCTTATGACGAATTTCAATTCATGCCAACCAAACGCATAGTAAAAAATGATTAAATTTCATTTCAATTCTTTTGATAGATTTCATTTTATGAACCAAATGTCAACATAGGGAATAAAAATGAAACTGATAAGGAATTGGAACAGGAATTTACACAACATCACATTATGTTTTTTGGTTAAAC
Source organism: Centaurea solstitialis (assembly GCA_030169165.1). Classification (NCBI taxonomy): domain Eukaryota; kingdom Viridiplantae; phylum Streptophyta; class Magnoliopsida; order Asterales; family Asteraceae; genus Centaurea; species Centaurea solstitialis. The sequence goes on from CM058044.1 coordinate 45,019,759, forward strand.
CAATATTATCAATTTAGAATTGTTTCTTGATAACATTTTTAATAGAAACATGTTATATCAAACTTAAAAACACATATTGTGTTTTATATATGATTATTTACTGCGACAATGTAGTAAACTGCTTTTGTCAGCTTACCTTCATTTATTTGTGTTAGTACACTTTGAAGTTATTTTAAACAATATTTAGTTTTAACGTAGCTCGTTATATTTATGATTAAAAACATATGCCCATTTTTTTATATGTAATACACGTACTGTATACACCTCGATCATTTCAAAATCATCCAAACAAAAAAATTTGGAAATTTTATGAAAAATGAAAAGAGCTACTTACTAGAACCATTCCATGTACCCTTCTCACCAACTTATTTAGTTGGTTATTCCTTTTCCCTAATATCATACGAGTATGATTCAAAATTCGGTTAAGATGGTTTTTTACTTTAGTCGTCGTCTCAGACACATCTTATTTCCCTCTTTTTTCAACAAACATCTTGAGAAGAATATGGAAAGAAAACGTAGCACCCCGGCTACATCGACACAATATATAGTATACTTTTACCAACTGGCTTACGGTTTTGTTTCCGGTGACCTCGTGAGCATTTCCCAGTGGGTCATTCATCCAGTACTACTCTCACCCAAACACGCTTAACCATGAAGTTCCTAGAACTTGTCGTGCTCCTGGCCCCAAAACGCGTTGCTGTCCTGGAAGACCAATGTTTACTTATGAACGCAACATCTCTCTTGTCCATGACGATATGGAATTTGCCTAATGTGTTACAACCCCCCCCCCCCAGGGCCTCATCATCCTTAATGAAGTTTGTCCCACATCCTGAACGACAAATGAGTAACCTTGATACCACTTGTAACACTCTGCATACCTCGACACAATATTGTATAATTTACCCCCATTGACTCACGCTTTGTTTCTGGTGACCTCGTAAGGACTTTCCAAGGGGCCACCTATCCTGGTACTACTTTCACCCAAGTCGCTTAACCGCAGAGTTCCCTAAACTTGTTATGTGTGTGGCCCTACAATGTGTTATTGTCTTGGGAGATCAAGGTTTACATATAAACCACCGGATAAAGTTGACAGGATCCAATTGGAATCATACGTGTATAATCTTGGGGGAAAACTAATTGAAGAAGTAAGATTGAGAAGGATGTATGGGGTGGATTATTAATGTTTAATTATTGTTTTAGCTTAAGACAATTGTCGTTTTTAATAAAGAAAACGCACATGGAATACTTTTTAGCGAATGCCTTGTACTATTTTAGTGGAAAACTAAATACATGTATTAAATGATCTAACAAAGTTTTTTAAATCATAAGACGAAAAACATACTAAAGTGGCAATCTCAATGAAGAAAAATAATTCAAAGATACCATATACAGAGTATCAAAGCACATAAATGAACATCATAGTTTTACTCATTAGATTACTCAATGTTGTAGTATTATCGTTATAAAATCTACATTCAACACGATCTTGACATATGTTATAAATATTCCATGTATATTAGTTTAACCAAGACTATTTTAATATGGTATACACATGAATATCTTTGGAGATAAAGTTCTATTAAACATGTTCATATAGATCATGATGTTTGTGATAACTTATTATCCTATTCGTCCTATGATAATAAGATCTCATTATCCTGTTATACAATGATTATAAAATCTTATTGCATTATGATCGAAGAATGAAGTTTCATTAAGCAAACCCCTCTCTCATATATTACTGTGAGATTGTATGTGTTTATTATTGTCTGAAGAAACACCCTTGAATTGTGAACCTTTTAGATAACAAATTCAACTTTATATCTAGATCAATAAAACATACAATGCATATGATAAGTTATGCGTATTGAGTGACAAGTCTAACGACAAAAGTAATAATAAATCAATCAATCAAAAAATGTTGTCAAGTAAATATGCGAAAGACAAATTATTGTGTCTTAAAGGAAAAACTTTTTTCATTCATAAGCAAACAAATTACTAGATTAAAAAAAATGCAAATAAATACCATCTTGCTTATTTGGTGTGGTTTTGTAATTTTTCCAATCAAGGTGCTATAATTTCATATATAATGATTCGATGTATCTCCATCTTTGCCTTAATAATGTAGATCTTAGGAGTGTGCATAAAGCCAACCTATTAAAACTGGAACCGGGTGATAATGATTGGATATATAATTGTAGTTGGATTGGATCAAATCAAAGTGAAAATTCAACATCTTATTTGAATCGGCCAGTTCTTGAATGATAGTTTGGGACCGACCAAAACAACCATCTTCCAATTAACCACCCGATTACCGTCCAACCATTATCCAACTACCCTACAATTAATTTGTTCTCGATCTGCTTAAATCAAAAACTCTTTTATGTTACCTTTTTAATTCTTAGTCTCACTTGTGTTGGTTTAAACACATATTAAAAGCAGTTAATCAATTTGTTTCATGTTTGGAAAATTAAATTGAATTAACACATTGAATAGATCCGATCCCATATAATCCATAGGATGTCATATGGATCCAATCCATCCAATCCAATCCAATCCAATCAGTATTGAATGGCTTCAATCCAATCCGATATATGGAACCATACCAACCCAATCTATCTATTAGATTAGATTGACAAATTTCAACTTAAGAAATGATTGTATTGTTCGGTCTCCTTCACCTCCAACAAACGTTAACCGACAAACATACCTAAATGCAATCATAACGCTAAAATTTGTACGATTTAACCGAAAGCAACAATACCCAATCATTTGTTTTCCAAATTTCCCCGCAATTTAATTCCAATATTTACTTAAAAAATATCAATTGCTTAAATTTTCACAACCAAAAAATCCATTATTTTACCAAATGAGTGTTACCTAGTGGTAAGGCTTGGGCACTACATAGTGTGAACCCGAGTTCGAGCCTGCATGCTTCAGCAGTCGGGCTTCGACCCAAAAGTTACCAATGATTAGTCTGGGCCCAATGTAGTCTGGGATACTTCTTCCAAAAAAAAATCCATTATTTCATTAAGAAAATCATCTTGAACACTATTTTTTGACCAAAAGTATTTAAATAGTCATCTTGGAGAGAAAAAACCGTTAAAAATGTTTTGATAAATCTAATCAAACCAAAAATCCATCGCTTTCCTTCATTCACAAATGAATAAACACTATTCACAATGAATAAAACCACTAAACACCAAAAGTTTAATAAAAAACTCTACTCTTTACTCTTTACTCTCTTCTTCAAACCCTATATCAAAAATCCAACCTTCTCTCTCTTCTTCTCCATCTCCATCTCTGCAGCCATGGACGCTTCACCAACTCACACCACCAGCAATGGCGAAGAAGAAGATTGATTTTGATTCAATCGAAAACAACCTGCATTTTCCCCAATACTATGGGAAAGGGGGAAGAAGAGCCTTTACCTACAACCATCACTCATCCACAATCAATTGCTCGTAATGCCGACAGTTATTGCTGTTGTGCTAGGGTTTCTGGTTTGTTTCGGTTTCGGTGTGTGTTCGTTTTGGTTCTCGGACTCTCGGTCTTGCTCTCCGCCGTCTTCTGGCTGCCACCGTTCTTCCGCCATGGAGATCAGGGAGATCTAGATCTTGATTCTCGTTATGAAGGTTAGTAGAAGGAAGTTTGTTGTTTTGTGATCTGCATTGGTTGTTATTGGAGATGGATCGATCTTATTCGTTTGGTTTTAATTTGGAGCTGAATTGTGTGGTTTAGGGCTTAATTGATGCAGTTAGGGTTGTGGATTTGATGACTGTTTCTGAATTGAAGTTTAGATTGATTCAATTCGTTCGGATTTGGTTGTGTTTAGTTAGGTTTTATAATGTCGGTGTGAAATGAGTTTGTGTGAAATGAATTTGATCAATGGATAATCAGATGTAATTATATGAAGTTATGAACTGTTGTTGTTTATATCATTTAAGTGGTTAAGTTTAACTTAGGATCTAGGAATGAATTGCTTACCGTTAAGTTAGGATTTAGGATTTAGATGGTAATGTATGTGCTGTTTACTGGTCTATCCGTATGTGCTGTTTACTGGTCTATCCGTATCCGGTATCTTGTGTTTGGTAAGTGGTAATGAAGCTTTTATTGGAAGTCTTCTGCATTTCTAGTTTACTTGCTTTGACTGTTTAGTTAATTTGGATTATTATAGACTGTTGGGAAGATATATAGGAAGAAGTTAAACCGTGGAGAATCTGACGTGGATATTCCAGAACTCGAGAACTGCTGCTTGCATCTGTCTAAACACTAAAATTCACAAATAGTCTAGTAGGTTTTCCGTGTTTGGTTGGTGTCTAAATTTGACATAATGGGAGAAAGATCAATGGGAGAGAAAACAAGTTCGTTCAGCTTGGTTTGGAAAAAGTTCTGCAGGGGCCTAACATCAAACATAGCTTGATATCTCTCATTGAGGCTGTAATTCATATTGACTTGCTGAAAGGGTTTGCTCTAATAGTGGCTCGCAATTCAATCCAGGTGGTTAAATTAGAGGTGATCATTTGCTGGCTTGGGTTGGACACGGGTCAGGTTATTTTTTGGTCCAGTGAACCTTAAATAGAAAAAGTAAACTTTTATCAGCGAGCTTGATAAGTTTCCTAACCTGTCTGGATGTTCTGTAAATGGGCTTGCCCACAGGATTATGAGCCAAAATGTATTTTACTTGACAAAAATAACCTATGTAAAATAAACGATTAACACGAAATGTGTAAGACATACCTATATGTTTACATTTAGGGGCGAAATTGGATAATCAAATTAAATATCATGGCAATAGATGCATATGCTAACCTCTGGTTTAAAAGAACGACCTCTGCGGACCTGACCATTTTGGCCTGCTATAAATTCTATATAATACGTGATCTACCATGTCCATGTGTAACCCCTGGTTGCTCAATTCATTCTCACTTTCATGGTTAGGCCTCTCCGTTATTTGCCACTGTAATTGTGCACGTCAGCTCCCCCTCTCCACCCCCATCCCTCTACTATGCAATAATTCTTCTTTTTTATCATTAACTTGTTAATTCCATAAAAATTTCCTTAGGAAACCCGTGGGAAACTGGCAACCAACCCCCCAAACATTCAGGAACTTCAAGTTGATACTCAACCATCTAGAATATTGCAGAACAGTCTTCAATTTTTATGAGGCACAACATATCTTTCTTAATCTTATGATTGACCCTCATACTTGTTTTATTAGACTAACTATTTATCCATCACCAGGGACCAAAACTTAAAATCTGTGAAACACCAGAAAAGTGACATTGTATTTGTGCAGTGGCAGGTTTGATGTCCCCAGATGGAGAACAACTTCGATCTTAGGACTCTAATAAAATTTGAACATAAAATGAACCCTCAAAATCAAACAGAAAAGACATGTATAGGAAATCAAACAGCTGTACCACAAAGGCACAAACAGACTACTCTTAGTGAACCCTACTTTGCCATCACACCCTCAAACAGAAAAATTCATGTGGATTGTCATCAGTTGTTTTGCTTTGCCCAGCACCCTGTCTTTTGATACCTTTTTCTATATCCTCGGTGGCTCGGTTAACTGGCAGTTGTTGGTCGTTAAAACTTTAAATTTAGAGGCCAATGGCCCAGCCGAAACTTTAACATGTCTTTACATGCCCAACGCATTCACAGAATTCTCTGTGATTATTTGGTTATCATCAGAATTCATGTGGATTGTCATCGGTTGTTTTGCTTTGCCCAATGCCCAGCACCCTGTCTTTTGATACCTTTTTCTATATCCTCGGTGGCTCGGTTAACTGGCAGTTGTTGGTCGTTAAAACTTTAAATTTAGAGGCCAATGGCCCAGCCGAAACTTTAACATGTCTTTACATGCCCAACGCATTCACAGAATTCTCTGTGATTATTTGGTTATCATCAGAATTCATGTGGATTGTCATCGGTTGTTTTGCTTTGCCCAATGCCCAGCACCCTGTCTTTTGATACCTTTTTCTATATCCTCGGTGGCTCGGTTAACTGGCAGTTGTTGGTCGTTAAAACTTTAAATTTAGAGGCCAATGGCCCAGCCGAAACTTTAACATGTCTTTACATGCCCAACGCATTCACAGAATTCTCTGTGATTATTTGGTTATTCTTCCAGGTGGCAGAATAGTACTTCTGTATTCCGTATTTCGGGGAGTTGCTCATGAGATAATTAGGTATCACTAACGATATCATTTCTCGTTAACTGCTCATTCACTAGTGATGACCTATCTAGAATTCTAGATGTCGTGAAATTATCAGTAAAGGTTAACAGATTCCTCTTCATGGGTTTTGTAACTTGTGATTCTGATGATCACAAGGACATCACTGATGGCACTAGTGTAGCAAATGTGTTATCACATCCATTAACCATGTATGCTCGAATATTCTTCCATTATATTTATATACCCATAAAATAGAATTGTATGTCAGCCCTGAAGAAGAGGTACAAGATTACTAAATAGCTTGACAACGTGGGATGTTTTTCTGATAATGCCATTTCTTTTAGTGTTCTATTTCATTTAATCCTTCCATCATCTAGTTTGATGTGACATATGCTGTTCAAATAAAGTTTGAGATATAATTAATACTCTATCTTGTGGTCTAAAAGCTAAATAAAATTCGATCAACTGATTAATGTTTCAACTCTCCAGGTCATGATATAGTAGCAACTTTTATGGTTCAGAAACCACTGTATTTGCTGCAAGATGATTTTCCACAACTTGGGGGGGATATATTCGATGAAATAAGAGTTCCAACTACTAAGGTATGCTCTCTCTCTCTCTCTCTCTCTCTCTCTCTCTCTCTCTCTTTCATCTCATTCTTTAAACTTGTTTTTGGCTTCAGGTTGTAATCATAACGGCAGAAAGTATTGCCGAATCAAATACAACGAAGGTTATTTTTGGTGTTGATCCTGATGAGCACAATTCTAAGATCTCGCCATACGCCAAAAGTCTAATAAGAGCTTCCTTTGTACCTCTTGTTCTACGTCAACAATCTCTAAGTTTGACGGAATCTCTGTTTGGGGAACCATCTTCTTTTGAGGTGCTGAAATTTGTCGGAGGAATTACTGTTACTCCTTCTCAGAGGGCATATCCACTGCAAAAGGTGCAGATCCAGTTCAACTTTACATTGAACTTTTCTATTGAACAAATACTTGACAACTTTGATGAGTTGACAAGCCAGCTAAAGTCAGGGCTGCATCTTTCTAGATATGAGGTAATTATTTTTTTCTTCCTATTTCCGTTATGAAGATCACACACACATGCGAGCTACACAACATGTATCATCTCTGCCTAGTATATGTTTGTTTGAAATTATGGGCTGGAACATCATCGTTTTAAAGCAATATCATGCAAATTGAACTTACACAAAGTACCTTATTGCCCCTCAATTATGTCTAATTTCTTATTTGGATCACTTAGAATGTTTATACACACACATGTATTCATATACAGATGTATTTATATACACACATATGCATATGTATGTGTGTATATCATTATATGTATGAATATGTATATCTATACATATGCATAGATATAATTTTATTCAATCATCTCATTTATAGTAGCTCACTCTCTAAATTAATTTGTTCAATCTACTCCCAATTGTTATGTTTTGTTATTGACAGGAAACCATTAGAAGATATAAAAAAGTTGTGTTGGTTACTTGGTTATTTACTCCCAATTGTTATGTTTTGTTATTGACAGGAAACCATTAGAAGATATAAAAAAGTTGTGTTGGTTACTTGGTTATTTAAATTAGGGTAGATATGATATGGACATTCACTTCTTACATTCTTGAAGGAGTAAATTATGAATTTGGTCCCTGTGGTATGCAGTTTTTTATTTATGAAATTGGTCCTTAGACTTCATTTATTAACTAAATTACCTGGTAGTAGGCACTTTTTCATGGGTTTTGTCCTTGTGCCAAATGGCCATCACACCATCTTTCAAGTTTGAGGGCCTTTTCATCTTTTTGATTTTTTCTTCCATTTTAGCATTATTTTTTTTTTGTCTTTTTTTTTTTGTATTCTAGTGTGTCTTCTTCTCAATTTATTAAGCGTTTCAATAATATATTATAAATTATAAATATTATACATACACACACACATACAAACATTGAGGCCTGATCTCTTTCTCCTATGACAAACAACAGTCCACCCCTACCTCCAGCGAACAACATCGTTCCACCCCCTCCTCAGCCTTGTCCATGACAACCACAACCATGACTAGTCCTCAGGCCACCTAGTGCATCCTCGCTGTGTACTCTGGTAATCCTTCACTTTCTGCAACTATGGCCCCAAGCCCCAACATTGAAATCACTTTCTTCTCCAGCCATCTAACACAAAGACACACCCCTCACTGTCCCCTTCGGTGATTAAGATCCACCCTCTCAGTCCCCTCCGAACATCAAAAACCTACCCCACAGTCCCCTGTAATCCTGTGTGTATGGGCAGGGGTTTCCAGGGTCGAGAGAAGAAGATAAATAGTTGTGGATCTTTGTGGTGGATGGTGTAGGGGCAAAAGATGGAGGTTTGGGGGGGGGGGAGATGGAGATGGTGGGTAATTTTGGTCTCTATGGATGGAGAGTGGTGGTGGTTGTTAGCTAAGGACGACAATCGTTATAGTGGGGAAAGTACGGTGATGAAGGGGAGGGGGAAGAGGGTGAGTGGAGGTGGCAGGAAACGTTGACGGAACCGATGGATTTTTTTTGTCTTCGGCCCTCCCAAGTTGTAAAGTGTACATTTTGCTCCCTGTTTTAAAAACTTTATTTAAACAATTGTTGCAAAAAATTGAGAAAACATGCAAAGGACCATTGCGCTCTCGAGTTCAACGGACTTGGTAGATCTTGGTTAGGGAGAGATGGAGATGGTGGGTAATTTTGGTCCCTATGGATGGAGAGTGGTGGTGGTTGTTAGCTAAGGACCACAATCGTTATAGTGGGGAAAGTACGGTGATGAAGGGGAGGGGGAAGAGGGTGAGTGGAGGTGGCAGGAAACGTTGACGGAACCGATGGATTTTTTTGTCTTCGGCCCTCCCAAGTTGTAAAGTGTACATTTTGCTCCCTGTTTTAAAAACTTCATTTAAAAAATTGTTGCAAAAAATTGAGAAAACATGCAAAGGACCATTGCGCTCTCGAGTTCAACGGACTTGGTAGATCTTGGTTAGGGAGAAGGACCAAATCCATGAAAAAGTGCAAACGACCGGATAATCAGTGTAATAATGAAGTCAAGGACCAATTTTGTAAAAAACATGTATACCACAGGGACCAAATCCATAATTTACTCTTCCTGCTATGTTTCCCTTTTAACTCACAACCTGTGGATAAGAGGCTGGCAAATATCATCTAGACCCCTTGATGATTGCACATATAAGATGGATCCCATAATTTTTGGGAAATTATTACTCACATCTCATCACATTAGCCCACTTAAGAAAAAAAGGTCAGGGAGGGATTCCCATTTCAACTTACAAGTTCATTATTCTAGTTGTTATTATTATTGTCTTTATGCCACATTACAGTTGGTGTAGAATGTCCAAACTACCCTTTAATGTGATTTATTAGTGTTCTACAATTCAAAAATCAAATTTGAATCTTCTGTGGGTTATTTATCATCACCACCATCAAATATATTGAACTGCTGGACATCGATTAAAGACTTAAGATTAAGTATGCTTGTTTTGTATATTTTCAAAAAAAGTATGTGCATTTTGTATTAGTTACAAATGGACTTTTACGAAAACTCTCCATTGACTTGGAAACCAACCAGTGTCAGTAGAGAATCCATGTCCTTTTTACGAAAGGTTCTATAAATATAAAAGGTTTGACATATGTTACAGAATTTACCACTTCTAAGTTGAATATTGGTGATTGAACCATAAAACATCCCTTTTTTTTAAAAACTTATACGCAACTAAGGGATTTGTATTTCTGTTCATAGTAGACGCTTACCGCTAAATGCCTTATGGGAAATTTATTGATCAATGTAATTATGTTTCTTCCCTCCATTAAAATCTCAATGCTTGACCGAGCACATAGTGTTGTGAAACTCCTCCAATCCAATTGGGGATTTGTTTTAGAAGAGTAACTTAGATTGACTACCCTTCAATAACGACACAATAAATGAATCTTGTGGGTGAAAACCAATAGCATCACAAAGTAGTAAATTATGTTCAGAATTTCCCAAAAAGGAAAACGTTGTGATTTCCATAGAAGATCTCAAAAAGGAGAATGTTGTGTAATATATGGCCAAAGGGCGCTCATATTAAGATGCCGTGTGTTTGAACTTCGCTTTAAAATTGTTAATTTGTTATTTACTCAAGTTGTTATTATGGAATGCAGAACTTGTATGTTAGTTTGTCGAGTCCAAAAGGGTCAACAGTCGCACCCCCTACAACTGTGCAATCATCAGTCGTTCTGGTGGTTGGAACTCCTTCAATGGCTAGGCTGAAACAGCTGACTCAAACCATTAAGGGTTCCCCAACAAAAAATCTTGGTCTGAACAACACTCAATTTGGGAAGGTCAAACAAATTAGTCTTTCATCTATCATACAACACCCCCTTAATGGTTCAAGTGGTGGCGGCACCCCGACACCTTCTCCAGCTCCCTTACCTCAACCTCCTCCTCCTCCCCAGCCCACCCACGATAACCATCACCACCACCACCACCATAATAAGCAATTAGCGCCTGCAAAACCACCTTCACCAAATGAGAGAGGTGGATTGCAACCTTCCCCTGCACCCTCACCGATCCCCACTCGTGCACCTCATAAAACTCCCAACGCGAAACCTCCAGATTGTCATTCTGGATACAACAGGAAGAAGAGGTCTTTCAAGAATAGGCATCCTCCTCTACAACCGCCTGTTTCTCAGCCAGTTCCTCCACCACCACCACCACCACCGCCACGAAATCTTCCCCCGCCGCCACCGCTGAAACATCTTTCGCCACCTCCGAAACATCTTTCACCACCACCACCGCCGAAATATATCTTCCACCACCACCACCGAAATATCTTCCTCCCCCACCACCACTACCGCCGCCACCACCACCACCACCATCAGCACCGCCTCCGCCATCACCTCCACGACCACCACCGCCACCAGTACCTGTAACCATCCCTGCATCTAGCCCACTACCAAATGTAGTTTTTGCGCATACTCGCCCCCCTTCGCAAAGTGACTCCGATACAGAGCCTCCTGACATGGCACCATCAGGTTCAAATTCGCAACCATCATGTAAGTTAATAACAATATCGCGGGTGTCATTATTCTAAGTTCTTAAGTAATTCAGCACTTGAATACGTTTTGTTTTATTTGGCAGCATGTGCAGGTGCTCATTTGAGGGCCATCCCAATGTTTCTTGTTATCGTCACGGTACACTTGTTGCAGCAAAAATGAGAGGGCAATTCTATTCTATAATCAAAACTCAGGGCAGTTGACATAAAAAAACATGTTTTGTATAATTTCTTCCAACTGAAACGATGATGTTGGAGGCGTGCAAGTGGGGGAGCAGTGCAAAAACGACGGTGTGCGCTCTCACAGTTGAGTCCTGAGTGGATGATGATATATAATTGTTGTTTCGTGGTTGTAAATATTTCGATTACAAGTTGAGGGGGGGCGATGTTTGTTTCAGCAGGTCAAAGTCACGGAGGTGACGGGCCCTTGACGACATCGGTGTCCCCCCTGTTTTGTGTATGATTTCTCTTCTTCAAGTTAGAAGGGAAAAATGAACCAACAAATGTACCACTTTCTCTTTTTGTTGCTAATCTATTCAAGCCCACCACTATGCTTATATAGACTCTGGTAGCTCCATTTCTCTTTCTGGTTTTATGTTATCCTGTTAGCCCATGCGTTCGCCCATGCAAACGGTTGAAAAAAGAGTATTAGTATCGTGATTAAGGGGTTGCTTACTATCTTTTTACCATTTTTTTAACTGGTTAAGAGGTGCTAGCCTGGTTGGTAGAGGGGTCACCCTCTTGAAGTAAAAGTCCCAGGTTTGAACCTGGGCAGATGTGTTTCTAATCTAACTAAGGTGTATACTAACAACTAATTAAGCTGTCTCAAAAAGAGAGGTGCTTATCCGGTAAGAAGTGGTGTTTAGCAACAAACATTGATCCTATAGGAAAGGGTTTTCAAACTTGGTTAGTGTCTCAATTAGTAAACAATTATTTTTAGTTGACGCATAATCTTACTAAGATCGCACTTGGTTAGTGCTTACTTATCATTAGAAAAAGGCATGCGATGAGTCATTAGCGTTTGCCAATAAGAGATGGCTGCTAAAAGAAAAGAATCCAAGAAATAATAGATTAAGTTGATTTCAAACTATTCTACAATTTATATACAAAATTAAGGCCTTTGTTTATAAGAGATTTTTATGAGCCTCTTATGATGTGGTAGCACGGCTTGTTTTCCTCCAACATTTCAGAGCTACTTATGTCTTAAAATTCCCATTATCTGATAGAGGTAAACCAACCTTTTATTTATGAGAATACTTATTTAAAATGTATCAAACTATACCAAAATGTTATTGTGTGATTCACTTAAAAACCATGTTTTTGTATATATCAAAAAATTATTTTTTTTGTTATTGTGTGTATGGTGATCTGCTCAACGGTTATCAACCGGTTACTGGCAGTTGAGACTTGGGGACATCGGCCGAAGATTGTGGGTTGGAATTGATGGTTGCAGCGGTGGTGATGGTTTGCGGTGGTGGTGATGGTTGGGTTGGCGACGGTGGCGACGGTTCTGGGTTTGCGGTGGTGGTTTGCGACGATGATGGTTGCGGTGGGGTTATGGTTTGCGGTGGCGACGAGGCCGACGCTGGTTCTTCACGGCGGCAACGGTGGTGATGTTTACCGGTTAATCCAATTATTGGTCATTTTGAAATACAATAAAAAAAATGATTTTTAGGTGAATACACATAATAACATTTTGGATATAGTCATTCCCAATAGATTAACCTTTAACTTATTCCTACTCAATTTACTATAACTAGATTACTTTCTAAGTTAAATTTAAATATATTATTATCAATTAATCTTAATGTTAATTTATAATTTAGATAAAATTTCAAAATGTCCATGTATAAATAGTTAAATAAAAGTAGGTTTAAACAAGAGAACTATGACAAACTAGTGTCAGAACCGCGCGTTGCGCGGTAGTTTGAATAACTTTTTAGTATTACGTAGATTGTCATCGTCGTTCCCTGTATTTGTCCAAAACCATTGTTACAAAATCGAGATGTTTTCGTATAATATTGGTTTATATAAAACGAAAACAATAGAATGTTTAAAAACTGCATGAATTGTTTTTTCAAATAAATAAAACTAACTATTTAACTAAAAAATGTATACAAATTTCGATTAACATTCAAACTACTACATTATCCTTTGTATAATCATTTCAATTCCAACATTTCTCTTTTCACATCAATGTGGGACACTCAAGAAATCACCATTTAATCAGTAGTTGAACTTCATTGCGTCATGTCATCTTCTTTGTTATGTTTCAAATAAAATTAGTTAAAAAATAAAAATGTTTAACTATTGTATTAAATCTTTTCTCATATAACCAATAACTATTCAGTCCATAATTGGATCAAAATTCGAATGAACATCCAAGCTACTGCTTTATTATTTATATATTCATTTTCAATGCCAACATTTCAACTTTTCTCACCAATGTGGGACAATCAACAAATTATCAAAATTTCGATCAATACTTGAACTTCATTGTGTAACTTTTCCATTTTCTCATCAATGTGGGACAATCAACAAAATCACCACAATTCACAATTTGATCAATGCTTGAACCTTATTGCATCATGTCATATTCTTTGGCTTTTCTCTTAATATATTAATGATTGATTTAAAATTAATCATGTAGAAATAGTTAAAGAGAAATAATGTTTCATTATTGCATGAAAAAGTAGATTAATGTTTTGCGCAATGATTAAAAATTTTATGTAAATAAACTACAAAAATTGTGTTCATTGACCATTTTAGATAAATATTGGTTTAGACATTTCATATACAATAACTTATTTTAAATAAAAATTGATTTAAACATTTTATTTAACAGAGTGGTGAAATATGTTAGATGTATGATGAAAACTATTAATAATACTCATTATTTAATATTTATATATAGCATTGATGAACGTCGTTTAAAGTAAATTAAAACCGAAAATAATATAAAATTGAAAAATAATCAATAATCAACAACATAGTGACAAATTTTGATATTTAAGACTCAAACATTATTATAAAGAAAAATATAAGTATTTAGATGTAAAATAACTATCTATATTTCTTTAAGTAGTAACAACATATATATAAATTATGGCAATAGTTACCAAATAAAATTGCATCATAAAAATATTTATACTATCATTAAAATAGATGATATAAATGATCTTTATATTCAAAATCAAACAACATCATCGTTTATAAAACTAAAATCATATTTTTTTTTAAAAAAATGACAATACATGATTAATGTAATAAAGTGTTTTAGATTATAAGAAATGTTTTATTGATAATCCACTTCCTTTTTCGTTTAGGCGCCGACTTATTTCTTCAAATATTTATACACCTTTTTATTAACAGATCCTTAAATTTTATTTATTTTTATTGGCACTTTTGGGTCAAAAAATTTATAGAAGCATGGGACATGTATACAGTTGCATACAATCGTCAAACACCTTCAGTTTTTTGTTTTTCATGTGTAGAGGTGATTCATTAGCTTCGTTTTAAAAATTGATTGTCTCATATGATAGTAATATTATTCTCATTAGACTCTAGCAAAATTTCAATGTTATTAGTTTGTATGAAGCTAAAAACTAAATTCACAAAATGAAATCGATATAGTTTCGATCATAATCAAAATCACAGACTTTAGAGAATATTAGCGAATTTACATTTTAGTAAAACTTTAATTTTTTAAATAACACATATACATTGTATATACCAATTCAATTATTGAATATAAAAATAAAAATTTATTGTCATTTCTAAGTAATAATGTAATATCAAAATGATCATTGCTCAAAATTTCTTTTAGCATTTTGGATTAAACTTCTGAAAAAAAAAAAGATATGGAAATGAGAATTTAGGTAACATTAAATCACGAATTCCCAAAATAGACAAAATCAAGATTAAGTTGAAACTGAAGTATTCGAATAAAGGGCTTATTTGTAAATTGTAATAATAACATGTGTTTCTTGATAATAAAACTTTGATGTTTTTGAACATATTTAGAGATCTTTAAATAGTTTGCTTCTTGTGTCGTTTACTACAAAAAAAAAGATAACATAAAATTCATATGAAATGAATACAATAACAATAACTTAACAATATACAAAAATTGATAATAAAGATTGAAATAGACAAAATCAAGAATAAATTGAAATTGAAAGAGTACTCGAATGAAAGACTTACGGGTAATAATAGTGTGTCTGCTTTGACGATAATGCTTTGATGTTCTTCAACATATTTAGAGGTTTTAGATTGCTTATATCTCATGCCACTTACTACCAAAAAAATGACAACGTAAGAAGCATGTAAAGTCGATAGAATAACAAAAACATAACAATAAACAAAAATTGATAACAATGATCAATCTCTAAACAATCTATATATATATAAAAGGAAGATATTGGAGGTATGATGTGGCACATTCTTAGAGTAGGATTAGCCTAAAGAAATTTTCTCATTATTTTGATTTTTTTAAATATTAAATAAGTGAAAGACTATTATACCCCTTAATGAAATTTGTGTAATTATTACAAGAAGGCTTATTTGGTAATTTAACTTACATTTTAATTAGGTTGAACTTTCAAATTCTATAACTTCCTAGAGACATTCAATTTAATCTCTTCATTTTCCAATTTATTAATTAATAAAAAACCTACAAGACAACCATATATATAAACCACAAAGCTCCATCAAAATGTAGAAACCTTCATTTGAATGTTTGTTTGTTGTTTGTCTTTTGACAATTTATTTTTATCAGTAATTCTCAATTTTCGTTAAATTTTCAGGTAAAATAACAATTTTTATTATATATATTATTATTTTATGTGAGTTATATGTTGTTTTTGTGTGTATATGTGCCAAAAGGTATATATAAATAATTTTCATATAATATTTTTTTGTATGTTTTGTGTACATTATATATTGTTTTTAGATAAGTTTTTGGTTTTTCCCCCTTTTTATTCATGATTGTCGCGTTCGTTTTTTCCTTTATACTACCTAATTGAAATTTTTGTCGATACTATAGTTATTTTTCTTCCATCAAAATTTCAAATAATGTTTATGGTTTTGTGTATTATATATGATTGTTAGCAAGGTTTTTGAGTTTTTTTTTTTTACAATTGTTATTTTTGATTTTCCTTCATCATGTTTTCCATTTAATATTTAGGTTATACAAGTATTTTAAGTGAAGTTTATTTTCCCAAATTTTTGTGATTATATTTTTGTTGACAACGATCAAACTCCAAGGTATGATTCATGTGGTTTTTGTACTTTTTGGTTTCGTTGTGGATTTTGTTCTTATTCTTTTATGCTTTCATAATTTCTCGGTTTTTATAAGAAAAAAATATTAACAAAACATGACATTTTTTAAAATTCCAATCTCAAGTTTCTTATTTTTTTTCTTAAAATATTCCACATTTTGATGTAGTTCTTAACAAAATATTTAATTAATTAAATTATTTATATTTTTAATTGACATCTAATTTTTTTTATTTCGTTTATTTCACATTATTATAATATTTTTATCTACATAACATTCGAAGAATATTTAATCAACATATTTAAGAACTCAATATATATATATATATGAAATTACAACAATCGTTGTGTTAATTTTGTTTACATGACACTTTAATATAATAATATATGTATTTTTAAATAAATAATTATAATTAATATAAATAAATAACTTAAGATGATGGTTAATAAGGTCAATACAATATCTTATGATAATTGTCAGTTATATTATTTATATGACATTCTTTATATATATTATTTATAAAATAACATATTTTTAAATGACCGATCATACGAGTTCTAATTATTTTCTTTACTACCGCATATATAACGATATGTATTCAATATATAAACTTATTAAAATCAATATATAAATATAAAACCATTAGAACCAGTAAATATAAATAAAATTAAAATGCGTATATAATTAAATATTCATTATTAACCAATTTGATAAACGAAATAATATCACTAAATAAGATTAATAACTTATTATATTTAATATCACTAATTAAGTCAATATATACATAAAAAATTATTAGATTTAATATATAAATATACAGTTAAAGCTATAATCAAAATTAAAACTTATTGAAATCAGTACTATAGAAACATATATAGACTAAATAAGAACAAACAAATATATAAAATTATGAATAATGGTTTATTGCAAAGTCTGATGATGTAGAACTTATAAGTTATTAGTTTGATTATATATCAAAATAAACAACTAAAAAGGATGAAGCAACTTTATATCAAGTGTAATATTGATTCTTATTATCTTAATATATGATCATTAGTTCAATTTAATTTCAAGATTTTCTAAACAATTTATCACCACCGCGCAACGCGCGGTGCCGAACACTAGTATAAATCTATTAAGAGAAAATGTGTTAGATGGAGAGATTGAGATGTAAGTTATTGTATGTTAAAAAAAACCAATAACATACAAAAACCATCTATGCTTAAATAAGGGAAATGAATGATTAATCAAAGTAAAGAAAGAAAATGAATAGTTTGTAACATAAAGAAAGAAAAATGAATAGTTTGTAACATAAATTGCAATAAATTAAATGATTAATTATAACAAATTAACTACTTTTAAATAATGTAAAACAAATAATTGAGGACATAGAAGACTCTAACTTTTTATGACATAAAATGTAATAGGCATGTAAAATTATTAAATAAAACTTATTTTTTTTAAACTATAATTTACATATGAGGATGGAAAATTCTTAAATTATTTAAGATATTGAACACTTTAATAAACTAAAATTTGAGAATTTTTTTAGAAATTCTAAGTTTTAGAAATTGTCACATCGTCTATTTAGAATCTTTTTTGTATATAGATATAGACATAGATTTTTATATGTGTATATATATATTTTTTCTTATATATAGATATGTTGATGATGTTATATTACTACTAAGCAACCTTAGATTTTTCGGTAAAAATTTTGTTATTGATATTATTTAATAAACTTTGATATAAAGTAAAAATTGTTAGATTAACAAAATAATAAAAATAATAAAGAAAATAAAATGTATACTCATTTAATGCATCATTTTGTTTTCTTTTAAGATGAAAAAGCCACCTCATCATGCCATGTTTCGGCTTTATATATATATATATATATATAGATTGTTAAATTAGCCATTACTATTTGTCCCTTTTTTTTTACCTTAAACCCTTTCACCATGTCCCTACAAAATTTTGTGAAGGTGTTGTCTTCACTTTAACTACACACATTCAAGACAACTTATTTCTATCAAATTGTTTTATCACTTTAGATATCAATATTTTTAGGAGATCTTCAACTACTATGCTTCATTTAGACATTTTCAGTGACAAAGTAGAGAAATCAAAAGAATATTTTTAGTGACATTTTTACTTATCAAATTGCTAAAATAGTTTACACTTGACCCTTGTAAAACATAGAAACCAAAGAATTGCTTTCTTTCGCATCCAATGCCACCATCACTACAGTAGAAGATTGCCCTTGATTTTCAAATGTTATGTGGATAAACATATTAGACTAATGTGAAATAAAAGAAATAAATAAATTTAGGTGCAACCAAAGAATATGAATAATCATATTTGATAAAATATTTTGTTAATAACTACATCAAAAAAAGAAATATTCAAGGAAAAATTAAAGAATTTTGAGATTGGATGCTTAGAAAAATGTCATCTCATTATTGGGTTTTTTCTTTTAAAATTGCAAATTGAGAAATTATAAATACATAACAGAATCCAAAAAGAACCCACAACAAATAAAAAGTAAAAAAAAAAAAATATGTAGATCATAAGTTGTAGTTTGATTGTTGTCAACAAAAAATACCTTTTATAAAAAACTACAAAAATAAAAGCAAAACAAATTAGAAAAAATAACATCACTTAAAAGATCGATACAACATAAAAATCAAATGCAAAGCAATAGTAAAAAAACATTATTCTATCGTAACATACAAAAACTATGAAAATCTTTTTTTTATTTAAAAAACCAATGATACTCATCCCCCAAAAAACATATAAGCCACATAAAATATATATATATATATATATATATATATAATAAGCAAAACACATTAGAAAAAATAACATTACTTACAACATCGATACAACATAACAATCAAATGCAAAACGATAGTAAAAAAACATTATTCTATCGTAACATACAAAAAATATGAAAATCTTTTTTATATATAAAAAACCAATGATACTCATCCCCAAAATAACATATAAGTCACATAAATCATAGAATTACTAATAAAAAATGATATGTTACCTGAAACTTTTTGAAGATTGAGCAATAGTATTGAAGAAAACAAATTCTACAAAAGAGAAACAACAAACAAACATACAAACATAATAGAACATAACATAGAACATAAAGGTTGTTTATATATTACATTTTGAGGGAGCATTGGTTATGTTGTATTTATATATGAGTTTGTTGTAGGTTTTTTCTTTAAGTAATAAATGAGAATTTGAAGAGGCCAAATTGAATGTCCATAGAAAGTTAAATAATTTAAAATTTAAAGCTAATTAAATTGTAAGCCAAATTACCAAAGAAGCCTTTTCATAGTAAATTACAAATTTTAATTAAGGGGTAGTATAGTCTTTAACTTATTTAACATATTAAAAAAATTCAAAACAATGAGAAAAATTCTAGAGGCAAATCCTACTCTCACAATGTGCCACATCATTCTTTGTAGATCTTCCTTTTATATATATATAGATTGTAGAAACAAGTGAACTATTTATAACCCCATATGATGTGGGCCCATATAGGTTATCGTATATAATAATCATATATGATTTTTTAATATGTGAGATCCATATCAATTTGTGGCTAGTATTTGTTTCTTTATTTCTATAAAAAGGGATTCTTGTATAAACCTGACTATAGTTAAATATGTAAACATATATAATCAAGACAATAAACAAACAATATTATATTAGAATTAGATGGTTTTATGAGAATCTTGATAAGGATGGAAGTAAGGAGGAACATATGATATAATATGTAACGATTATTTTAGTCATACAAAGAGATTGCCGTGAAGACACGTTCACACAAATTCACATAAATTCATAAATATGGAGATATCTTTTTAAGCTGAATCACATCAGCCACTTTCCGTGAAAGTAGCTTATCATATTGCCTTTTAGCCATAAGACATTTCTCATTTTCCCATAATATCTTCAACTTAACTGAACCCACACATAATATTCAGCCTCTTTTTATCTCTTCCTACATTTATTTGTTCCTTTCCTTATTAATTCATCTCCTTCCACAATTTCAGATATTTGACTTCCATCAACTTAATCACACTTCAAGCAAAGGTACACCATTCATTGCCATCAATTTTGGTTACTTTATATCATTTAATAACAATTTTTCCTATTGATTTCAATTGACTACACTTTGGGCTTTTCTAAGATTTTGAAATAAAAATTTCTAGGTATATGATTGAATTTGTGTATTCTCAATCTCACATTAGTAGTAAAATGCCCCAATTCCATTTTTGGGTACAAGGTTAATGAAAGTGGACATTTGTTTCAGATTCAGTGGATAATAATGGTGAATTTGGGGTTGTTTTCTGAGATCAAGCCTCTGTTATCAGTGAATGTGAGATTCAGGATACCTTATTACACTCAATGGGGTCAGAGTTTGGTTGTGTGTGGCTCCGAACCGGTTCTCGGTTCCGGAAATGTGAAGAAGGGGCTTCTTTTGACCCCTTTTCATGAAGGTGATGAGCTGATATGGGGTGGGAGTTTGGGTGTTCCGGTTGGGTTTCAATGCGAATACAACTATTACGTTGTCGATGATGAGAGGAATGTGATAAGGTGGGAGGTTGGGAGTAAGAGGAAGTTGGTGCTTCCTGTTGGGATTGAAAATGGAAAAGTGGTGGAGCTTCATGATCTTTGGCTGGTACATTTCTCAAGTCTCTCTCTGTGTGTGTGTGTGTGTGTTGTGTGTGTATTTTTGGCAAGTTATTTGTTAATTGAAAGTTAGGGCCTGTTTGTTAGCAACTGAATGAGCTTAATGGGAATCGCAGCTTAGGGGTTGTTAATTGTTTGTTTACCTCTTCATAGTTCCATTAAGAGGCGACATCTGAATCGTTAAGAAGTGAATCTTGTTTGGCAAAAAAAAGTCTGCGGGGTGTTTGGTTTTAAAAAAAACCCTCTTAATATCACTTGAGTCTTAATCGGTCAGACCTTTTTACATTCAGAAGGGGTAACCTAGCTTCTTAAACGCTTCTTAATGCCCGCGCAAGTTCACATATCGTCTTCTTTCTCTCAAGACTCAGTCTCCAAGTTCATACGACCTCCAAATGGATCTCGACCCAATTCGAGATCAAATTCAGTCGATTTCGAAACAACTTGAAATCAATTAAGAGGTTACAACTTACAAAAACAAACAGTCTTATTGATCCAAATTTCAGACTTCATGGCCTAAATTAGATGTTTTTTTGGTGACCTCTTTGTTTGCTTCTGGTAGTACGTTAAAAATGCTCGTTGTTCCCATGTTCGTACTACCAAAATATGTTATACTGGTGGGAAGTTTTAACCTCAAAATTGTCTTAAACTTAAGTTATGCTTATTGAATCTTTTTTAAATGGTATTTTGTTTATATAATTTTGCTCTTATAACAACACTTCTTTATTGTTATGGCATACTTGAATGCAGAATGGTAGCGATAGCCTTCCTTCGAAAAGTGCATTCAAGGATGTAATCTTTCGCAAGAGTAGCAAGTTGGCTATTGAGAAACCACTTGGCTCGATTCAGAATAAGTTGGATCATGAAGGTAACGGTTTTCACGTCACATTTGGATTTTTGAGGTCAAGAAGTCACATTTTAAAGAATTAATCGACAAATATCGTTTCTTGCAAATGTGGTCTAATGTTGCCATTATGGTTTATTGCAAATGTGTGCTGTTTTCAGATTCAGTTGTCGTCCAATTCAAGATATGCTGCCCAAATGTAGCAGACGGAACATCGGTAATTATCTTTTTGTCCAATTTGAGCTCCAAACATTCATACAAACACGCAACTTTAATGTGGGTTACCTTTATATATGGTGAAAGTCAAATTCTACTTGTTTTTCTTGTTGCAGATATATGTAATTGGCAGCTCCGAAGAGCTGGGGAGATGGAAGGTTCAAGATGGACTAAAACTCAATTACGTCGGTGAATCTATTTGGGAAGGCGATTGCGTTTTACCAAAGGGTGCTTTCCCCTTAAAATATCCTTTTCGTAGTCAACTAATGCTTTATGTACATAGCTTTTCACTCTCGACTTGGTTTTCCATTAAGTCATGTATGGATAAAGTTGTCTGTGTGGATTAATCCGTCGGTATGGATTGGGAAAGTTTTTTGTTTGGGAGAGTTTTTCATAGATGAAACAAACGTGTTTTTTAATTGGGAGAGACTGGTTTAAAAAAACTTGGCTTTTTGCATAAAGCTCCCACTAGGAGCTTATTGAATTAAGCCACTTTCTATATCATTAAGCCACCGCCAAGCAGTCAATCTGTGAGCGCCATTAAGCTCATTAAATTTCTAACAAACATTCCCTTATTCTTCCTTAACACCTATTCACATATAAATACTGTAAATACGGCGAGAACGGAAATTTCTCTCTAGAATATGGATCTAATCGGGAGGTAACGGTTGACGTTTCTGCCAGTGGACCAAATTACGTTATCCTTTCAGATGGCATGATGCGAGTAAGATGTTCGATCAGCATTGTTGTTCTCTGTTATGTGTATGAAAATGGGGTTTACTCAAACTGTTAACGTTGTTTTATAAGGAACTGCCTTGGCGCGGTGCTGGCGTTGCTATTCCGATGTTTTCCGTGAGATCGGAGGATGATGTAGGAGTTGGAGAGTTTCTTGATCTGAAATTAGTAGTTGACTGGGCCGTTGACTCTGGATTCCATCTACTTCAGCTTTTGCCGATTAACGACACTTCTGTGCATAAGATGTGGTGGGATTCATATCCATACAGGCAAGAATCTTCTGGAACATGAACTACAAAAAAGGCTGTAGACTTGTAGTTTTCTCTTCATTTGTTTTCACTTTTTATGGTTTTTGTCAGTTTCAACTTTCAAAATTTACTACCTTATTGTACATTATGGGTTTTTCATATTTGAGAATTATCGAGAAAAAGTAAAGAAAAGTTATATCTAAGATGATCGTTACACATAAGGGGTTTATTGGAATTATACATTCACGTTTTGCTCGCTATGCAGCTCTCTCTCGGTATTTGCATTGCACCCACTATACCTCAGGCTCCAGGCACTTTCGGAAAATATACAGATGATGTCAATGTAGGTCTTACTACTTGTTCATACATTATCCAGGATGTTGTTTCTCTGTGCATGTGTGTGTATAGAGGGAGGTTCATGGGAAACCTCAAAAGCCAAAAAAAAAAAAAAAAAAAAAAAAAAACAAAGGAAACCCTAATAACCATTCATCAGACGGTAGCACATGTACATATGCGTAAAATTTAAGTCGTTTTTAGGTTTTATGCACATGTGCATGCTAAGTTACCTGTATGCACATGTGCATACCATCTAGATGAACGGTTGCCCGAGTGTTCCTCAGTGTTTCAATTTTTGCAGTTTTCCCCTGAACCTGAACCTGACCCTTATTTTATATATTTGAAGTATATAATATACGGAAAATGAAACTCACACACGGCCTCTCCTTTGTTGAGGTTGGAACCCAGACCTCCAGAAAGGTCGGGTTATTGGATACCGCTTTGTTGACATTGGGTAAAAAATGATGCATGTTACTCGGGAAAGAATCCGAATGTGTCATATGAATCAGATTGGCTTATGATTGTTGAAAGATAATTAGAAAGATGTAAACTATAGATATAACATGTTGTAGCAAATTTTTGTATTCTTTAGTTACTGAAAGGTAGTACTTACCGTTTTACTGGAAAATGACATGTACTCGGAAGACGATAGTGTCTTATATGAACTCCGTATTGTTATGCAGTTTTAGACTAAAAGTTAAATGTAGTTAACATGGTAGCATTTGTTTCGTATAGTTAAAGACAGTTACCTTATCTATGTTTATCTGCTCCTTTTTTCGAGAAGGATACAGGGCGATGAAGAGCTCGACGAAAGGTAGTTATTTCTTCCTTCGTTAAACTGAGTTTTGATAATCTGTTTTAATGACATAGCTCTTGTAGATTTGCATAATTGTCTAATAGAAACTAGGTAATTTCTTGCACCTTCATTAGGGCATCTAAGTCAAATTTTCCTGTATTTGTTTGTCTTGGAATCTTGAAGAATTATCTTGAATATATGGGAAGTAATTTAACATTTTCGATAAATTCTATATATAAATAAGCTTGAAATGTACTCCAATGCCAATTTAAATGTTAACATATGCATCTTAAGTATTTTCTTTTACTGATAAGCTATGATTTTTTGACCTTTTTAATATAGTTGACACCCCCAAAGGGTAAGCAACCAATATATTCTATTTAAATGTTAACATATGCATCGTCAAAAGTGTTCTGATTTTGGATGCTAGAGTCTAGAAGGTTCTTAAATGTGATTGCCCAGATTTCAATGTGTTGCAGAATGTTGATTATGATGCTACTATGGCTACAAAGCTTTCAATTGCCAAGAAGATTTTCGATTTGGAGAAGGATTCAATACTAAATTCTACCACCTTCAAGAATTTCTTGTCTGAGAACGAGGTATGCGTTGAATGAATTTAAGACTTGTGTATATTATTACAACCTTCTCCTTAATATCTGAAATATTTCGAAATCCGACAACTAACTTGATTGTTATATATCTGTTTGTGTTCCACGAGACAGGAATGGTTGAACCCGTATGCAGCCTTTTGTTTTTTACGAGACTTCTTTGAAACTTCAGACCACAGCCAATGGGGCACATTTAGTCAATTTTCAAAAGAAAAGGTGCTCTCTTGAAATAGCTTTTAAATATTATAACATGAACATCAAATGTTACCAGTTGATTCAATTAGAATGCGTCTTGTGCTAACCCTTTGACATCTATATTCTAATTTCATCAGCTTGAGAAGCTTGTATCCAAGGATAGCTTCCATTATGACATCATATGCTTCCATTATTATATACAATACCATTTGCACTTACAAGTAAGTTATTTAGTTATTATACGTCTAGAGGGAGGTTCAGGGGGAAACCTCTAGAAAAATGAAAAACTGAGGAACACCCTGGTAACCGTTCATATGGACGGTATGCACATGTGCATACAAGTAATTTGTAAGCAATTTGTGGTTTTTATGCAGGAATGCATATCATGCACATGTGCATACCGGACAAATTGCTTACAAATTACTTGTATGCACATGTGCATACCATCCATATGAACAGTTACCAGGGCGTTCCTCAGTTTTTCATTTTTGTTTTTGCGGTTTTCCCCTGAACCTGACCCTATACGTCTAATATGCTTTTCTGCATTATGGTATCTCTCATAGCTAAAAGAAACTTGATTTTACTTTGTTTTTTCTTATTCACAGTTGTCAGAAGCAGCAGCATATGCAAAAGAGAAAGGAGTGGTATTGAAAGGAGATCTCCCTATAGGTGTCGATAGAAATAGCGTAGATTGTTGGGTTAATCCAAATTTATTCCGGATGAACACCTCAACCGGTGCCCCACCAGATTATTTCGATAAAAATGGACAAAATTGGGGGTTTCCGACTTATAATTGGGAGGAGATGTCGAAAGATAACTATGCTTGGTGGCGTGCTCGTCTATCACAGGTTTCTCAAAATCTCACCCCATATTCTGGTGTCATTGATGTTCGATTTCTTTGTTTGCTTTACTAATTTAATCTTTGTTGAATCCATTGTTTTTGGATCAAAGATGGCAAATTATTTCACGGCATACAGGATAGATCACATATTGGGTTTCTTTAGAATCTGGGAGCTTCCGGAACATGCGATGACCGGTCTAGTTGGAAAATTCCGACCATCTATACCTCTTAGTCAGGTAAATTATGGGATGCATTTTTTTCGCCCTCATAAAAAGAAACCGAAATTGTGCTGTTTTGATGTAAATTGGGAACATGTCTAATTATAGGAAGAGCTTGAAAAAGAGGGAATATGGGACTTTGATCGGTTGAGCAAACCGTACATTCTGCAGGAGTTTTTACAGGTTTTTTGATTTCTGAACTTGAATGCTATCAATGTCAACTCAAGGGCTGTATTTATTGAAGTTTTTTGTTATTTCAGGAAAAATTTGGACCTTCTTGGATAGTCGTAGCTTCTCATTTTATGAATGAGTTTCAGAAAAGTCGTTATGAGGTAGTATTTTTCTCAAGACTACACTTCATCTTCTTTCATTTCTGTTCTAAGCCTCTCTTCTTCTCTAAGGTCCCATTTGGTTTTGTAGGATTGGGTGGGGAGAGATATGGATTTCAATTCCATTCCAATACCATGTTCAGTTTAAAGGAATTTCTGGATTTTAAATTCCGCAAACATAGGATTTTGAAATCCCATGGGGGTGGTTGGTATTTTATGGGATTTCGTAGGATCTGTATATAAAAATGTTTTAGCATATGTTTAAAATGTTCGCTTCGTAATAATCAATTAATAAAAAAGTAAATTAATAATTTTTATAATTTGTTTATAGATTATCTATAAATAATGGAATTCAATTCCATTCCATATCCTACAAACCAAAGTACCAAAGATTTCAAATCGTTCCAAATCCAAATCCCTCCTACTCCAAATTCTTCCACACAATCCAAATCCCTCCAAACCATTCCCAAACCTAGCTTCCCCTAAGGGCCCATTTGGTCTGCAGGATTTAGTGGGATTTGGAATTGGATTCCATTCCAATCCCACATCCGGCTAAAAGGAAAGTCTAGAATTGAAATCCCCGGAATTCGATGACATCCCACAAACATGGGATTTAGAAATCCCATGAGGGTAATTGGTATTTCAGGGCATATCATTGGATGTCTTTCAATTAAAGATTCTTGTTTTGTCATAACCAATTATTAAAAAGGTAATTTAGTTATTTTTAGAATGTTAAAAATGTTCCTACAAACCAAACACATCAAAGATTCCAAATCCTTCCAATTCCAGATCCTCCTAATTCCAAATCCTTCCACAAAATCCAAATCCCTCAAACACATTTGGTCAAACCAAACGACCCTGAGCTAATGACAAATGATCTTCACAAATCATATTCATTTCAGCCACCTGTAATTATTACTTTCCTTACACACTACTATAACATCCTTCGATATTGCAGTTCAAGGATGATTGCAACACGGAGAAAAAGATTGCCGCCAAGCTCAAATCACTTGTCGAAAAGTCATTGTTGTCGGAAAGCGAAGAGAAATTGCGGCGTGATCTCTTTGATCTTCTGCAGGTAAGACATGAAGCCGTTATATATTCTAGTAAAATAGAATTAGAATTAGTACCGTTCATCTTTACTGGTGTTTGGATTTGCTAAATTCATAAACTTTCATTATTTTGGCAGAATATCGTGCTTATTAGAGACCCCGAGGATCCTAAAAGTTTTTATCCTCGTTTTAATCTAGAAGATACATCTAGTTTCAGGGATTTGGACGAACACAGGTACTTAATATACGTGTACATATCTTAATATCAGAGGGAGTAATGAATTTCTCCATCTCATGATTAAGGGTATAACTGGAAAGTAGGTTCTTACTTTTGAAAGTGGACACTTATTTTGAGATGAGCTAAAATCATTTTATTTTGAGATGGAAGGACCAAATAAAGATTCTAGTCATACAAATTATCAGTTTATTATGCAACTAGAAGCTTTTATGGTTTTATACCCTTGATAACCCTAAAATTTCATCTTTTTTGGTTTTAACTATTGTCCAATTTTACAGCAAAAACATATTCAGAAGATTGTATTACGACTACTATTTCCAAAGGCAAGAAAGTCTTTGGCGCCAGAACGCCATGAAGACTTTGCCTGCTCTGCTAAACTCGTCGGATATGCTAGCATGTGGAGAAGATCTAGGCCTAATTCCTTCATGCGTTCATCCTGTATATCTTTCTCCTCTATAAACTTTTATATTGTTTTTTATGGCAAGCATCATTTGTCGAAACTTATGCTTCAAATGAACTTGTTGCAGGTTATGCAGGAACTGGGATTGATAGGATTACGTATTCAACGTATGCCAAGTGAAGCTGATTTGGACTTTGGTATTCCTTCCCAATATGGCTACATGACGGTATGTTTCTTGAAATGTCTTCTTTTAGGCGGTTATGAAATGTGGTTGAGAGCAAATATAGGAACCGAATTGATCTTAACCGTTGATCATCTACATGTATGGTTGAGATTGGTTTTTATAGTTTGTAAGAATCCCATGGTTTGTAACGGATACGACCCCTATATATATAGATAGATAGATATTTGTATGTACGAATAAAACACTTACATGGTGATCATAAAAGTCAACAAGCCTATTTTTTGTTTGAATATGATTTATCTATATCTTTTATAGGTATGCGCTCCATCGTGCCATGATTGTTCTACCCTACGTGCGTGGTGGGAAGAAGATGAAGAAAGAAGACGTCTGTTCTTCAAAACCATGGTGGGTGTCGACAGTTTGCCACCGAAGCAATGTGTTCCAGAAATAGCATATTTTGTCCTTCGTCAACATGTAGAAGCTCCATCAATGTGGGCAATTTTCCCTCTACAGGTATTAACGTTCCTAAAGACATCGGATACCAAATTCAGAAAGAAAAAAGAAAGAGAACCTAAAACCATTTATGTATACTGATTAATTCATATGTTACTATTTTTGTTGCCTTAAAACAGATTCTACTGTGTCTCATAAATTATCGAATAACCGTTTTTAATGTCTGCAGGATTTGCTAGCATTAAAAGAAGAATACACGACACGCCCTGCAACAGAGGAGACGATCAACGATCCTACGAATCCTAAGCATTATTGGAGATTCCGTAAGTTCCCCTTTTCGCGATGTATTACGTTTGAAAAAGTTAAACTTGCTTATTTGGTTTACCCTTTAGGGAAAATATTGAGCTTCTCAACATGGCTAAATTAATTCTTTGCTAAAATTGCGAAATTGGGTTCTCATAGAAATTTTCAAGAAAATTACAATCCTAAGCATTAGGGATGTTATTCGGTCGGTTAAATTGGTTTTCTAGTTTTTTAGAACTAATCGATAACCAAACCAAATAAGGTTCGGTTTAATCGGTTTCGGGCTATTTGATTTGGTAACCGGTTAAACCAAATAAGAAATTGTAATTTTTCGTTGGACATTTGCTGAAATAATTTTCTTAAGTATCCGTTGTTCTGATATATAATTGTATTATATATTCATACTGAACAATTACTTATATTAAGTAAAAAACATCATCCATCAAAAAATGTAATATAATAAAAGAACATTATATAGCAATAAATATGTAAAATAATAACAGTATAACATGTATGTAGTTCATCTTTTACCAACATGAAATATAAGTAGAATGTGTTATTCGGTTTAACCGAATTAGGAAAGGTTTAACTGAAAACCGAACCGAATACAAAGAACCTTATTCGGCTAAAATTACACATTTGTCATATAGTGGGTTCCTTTTACGACAAATGTGTAATTTAACATCAAAAGTTGAGTTCCTACACATATTATGTTTCCCATTTGGGATTGTATTCTTTTTCAAACATTTCTCAGTTTTCTTTTTCCGAGTTAAAAAAATCTCTTAACGGTTTTTTCTTGGTATCTTTTCAGGCGTTCATGTGACGATGGAAACCCTGTTGAAAGATACTGAACTTACAACATCGATTAAAGGACTAGTTAGCGCGAGTGCAAGATCGTATCCTGGTCAACAAGCCCAACCTGCTAAACTTTCTGCGGTTCCAGAGAAGCAGCAGCAAATCGGAGTCGAGCAGGAGAAGATTCGTTTACCGAATCAAGATCCAAAAATCACAAGCATAGCGGTTCTATAAACGATCCCACGGTTGAATCTTTGAAAGCAAATGGATCATGATGAATGGGTGTTTGTGTTTATAAGATGGATGTCAACAACCCAAATGCTGTAATAAAAGTTGTAAATCTTTTCTATAATTGTTTTATTTGAATTATTTGTTCAATAAAATAGCAATCCATTTTAAGAAGTGTTTATGAAGAAATATCAACACATTGTTTTCAAAATTTTAATCAGATTTGTTTTATTCCACCAATGTGTATATGAAATAGTATTGATAAAAATTCAATATAAAAAAGAAAATGAAAAGTGGAGTAACATTTTGATAACTGTTTATTTGGATGATGGATAAGTAATTAAGTTGTTTTTTGGGTATGCATGTATGTTATATATATATATATATGTATACACGACAAATTGCTTGTATGAACTGATACTTGGATGTTCTTTAGTTTTTCATTTTTGTGCAGTTTTTTTTCCCGAACCTAACATTGAATATAAATTATATTTATGTTTGTGTATTTATTTTGGTGGAAAACACCATAAAGGTAAAATGTTTACTGGTTTTAGCACACAATAATAGAAGACAAATTACTTTTATGTATACGTAGATAACAGACCATAAATAGTTATTAGAGTGTTCTTTAGTTAACCATTTTTTCAAGTTTCTCTTGTACTCGACCTTATTTTAATACGTGAGTGAATTTTCATTGTGATTCTTGATTGTATTGGTGATTTTAATGTCATCAAGTCATTTGGTGTCGTCAAGATTAATGTGAGACAAATTAAGTTTAGTATTGGCCACAATTCAAGTTCGGAGGTGCGGAACACACACTTGGACAAGCTAATATGAACTCGGGAATATAGGGTCAATTCTTTTCCCAACAGATGCGACTTTTCCCAACAGATGCAACATTTACCTCCTTAATTAACTAACCCTTTTTAGTTAATTAACCAACTTAACTATCATCTTTTAGTTAGTTAACCAAATTAACTACCATCCTTGGTTAGTTAACCATATTAACTATCATCTATTAGTTAACCAACCGAATTAACTAATGCCTTTTTGAAAAGGTGTGTTTATTGGTAGTCTATATATACCATGTTCGGTATTGACAAAACATATACGAAAACATACACCGTTTTCTCTATGGAATTTGTCTCTACAAACATAATCTATAACAAGGTATTTTGTGTTTGCTAATCTTGGATTTGCCTGAAATCCGAATTGAATTGTTGGATTATCCCAAATCTGAATTCGTGTAACCCTAGGTTATAGGGTTGAATTATAGATTCTGGAAAGTGTTTCATACACGATCCAATTAATTATCCACGTTTCATCGATATTTTGAATCCTTAGAGTTCCAACAGATTGTGCATATATACTCATATATGAATGTCAAATAACATTGTACACATTCACATATGCATATTTATTCATATACGAATAATCATGTGCATGTATGTCAAATAAGAATATGATGTTCTACCAATCGTTATACATAGACACGAAAGTTTGGCTGCAAACTCAAATTTCATTGCGAACGTTAGGACAGTCGAGAGCGCGTCACATGACATATTCACTCCGAATGACCATGTATCATTATTAAGAGTGAATAACACAACATTCAGTGTTGTTCAGAGTGAATGATACCCAATAATACAGAGTGCAGTGTTATTCACTCTGAATAACACTGGATGTTTTATTATTCAATATTCATTCTGAATAACACCGAATGATGTGTTATTCACTCTTAATAATGATACATGGTCATTCGGAGCGAATATGTCACGTGACGCGCTCTCGACTGTCCTGACGTTCACAATTAAATCCAAAGTTTCAAAAACCCATACCTATAAGATGGGTATGGGTTAATGGATATGGTGGGGTTGGAGGGAAGAAAAAGGCAAAATTATATAAAAAGGAAATGGAGGGAGAGAGAGAGAGAGAGAGGGTGGTTTGGGGGGTCCGTTTTGTTTTCGTAATTTGGTTTTCATTTTGTTGTTTGTTGAGGCTTTTTTTTCTTTTTTTCTTTTTGGGTAAACGGAATTCATCATCTTCTTCATCATCTCTCGCGCTCTCCAAATTGCAGATTTCCTCTCTCCCTGAATGCCTCACCAGTATTCAGGGTCTCTCTCTCTATCTCTCTCTTACCTTCTTCTTCCAATTTCCAATGTCAATTTCCATAAAACACACTTTTGTTTTTGTTAGTGTGATCTTCATTCAATTTCAATTGGAAATGGAGGAGGACTAGATCATCATTCTTTTCATCATCTCTTCTTTCATTGACATGCAAATCTTTCCTCTTGCAGTTAATTGTGGCAATCTTTCAGCGGAGGAGCGAGGGGATCAACGATGGTAACATCATCCATATTCATCTTCATTTCTCAATTGAGATCTCAATTGAGATCTGAATTTAACCTAATTTCAATCTAAACCTAATTGCTAATTGTATCGATTTCACAGGTGGTCGGAGATTAGCGACCTGGATCTTGCAGTTGACATATGCGATCTTCTAGTATATGCCAATGCCAAGTAAGAACGTTATCCTTAAATCGAATTATGTTTGCACGATGAAATATGTTTATTAGGTCATCAAACTGCATCGATTGATTTATAGAAATTGCAATTAGTTAAATATCGATTTGATTCAAAGTGATAACGGTTGATATGTTGTAATTTTGGCTTGAAAACAACGCATGAACATTGTAAATGATATTTTGGTTATCCTTTATGTTAGACATGATGTTAGGTGAAGTAGAAGAAGAATGAATGTTATCTTACAGTTTCTACAATAAAATATGTATATTAGGTCATGAAACTGCATCAATTGGTTTCACTGTTGATAGAAATTGCAATTAGTTAGATATGGATTTGATTCGAAATGATAACGGTTAAGATGTTGTGATTTTGGCTTGAAAAGAACGCACGAACATCGTAAAATGATATTTTGGTTATCCTTTTTAATGTTAGTTATGATGTTTTAGGTGAAGTAGAAGGAGAATAAACATTATCTGCCTTTTATCTTACAGTTTCTACAATAAAACATGGTTATTAGGTCATGAAACTGCATCAATTGGTTTCACTGTTGACAGAAATTGCATTTAGTTGAATATTGATTTGATTCGAAATGATAACGCTTAATATATTGTAATTTTGGCTTGAAATGAACGCATGAACATTGCAAACGATATTTTGGTTATCCTTTTATGTTAGGTATGATGTTATAGTTGAAGTAGAAGGAGAATGAATATTATCTTCCTTTTATCTTACAGTTTTTACAATCAAAGTGCATCAATTGGTTTCACTGTTAACGAATTAGGTTATAATCGATTTGATTGAAATGATAATGCTTAATATCATTGTAATCTTGGCTTGAAAAGAACACATGAACACTGCAAACGATATTTTGGTTATCCTTTATGTTAGACATGATGTTTTTGGTGAAATAGAAGGAGAAGGAAGATCATCTGTCATATATTGAATGGGATGGCTGATATGATTTAAATTGTTGTTTTGAAATCAACTGTGGTTAACTCTAGGTATGGAATTCTTGTGTTTTTGGCAGACATGTGATGGCTAATCTCCTAGGGAAAGACGAACCCTCTGAAGAATTTTCTTAGAACCTGCTCTTTAGCATGTGTTGCAGCCATTCTTACCTGAATGATATAACACCAGGATGGCTGTAGTTGTTAATCATCCTCATGAATTTAAGCCACTTGCCCGACCCCAAGATGCAGACTCCAATCTTACTCTCACTTCGATCCAACCATGCTCGATTTCACCCATACCATTACACATGCATCTGATGTTGCAACTAATATTCACAGAAGCTATTCCACCCCATGTCTTTCCTTGGCCACAAAAGCCAAGGAAGAGTTTGAATCACCCAAACCGAGAATCGAGATCATTAACGGCCGTAAGGCTCCAATGGTACATGCCCTTGTAGCCGAGGTTGCCATTGCATTGGCATCTGGGGTCGAACCCAAGCCAGTGCCAAGTGGCCTTGGCGGTGCCTACTATTTGCAGTCGAGGAAAGGCAATAAAATTGCTGTTGTGAAGCCAGCCGATGAGGAGCCACTAGCATTTAATAATCCTAAAGGGTTTGCGGGTCGGATGCTAGGCCAGCCCGGCATGAAGCGGTCCATCCGGGTAGGTGAAACAGGGCTCCGAGAATTGGCTGCTTATTTGCTGGACCATGGGGGATTTGCAGGTGTTCCTCCATCAGCGCTGGTCAAGATCTGTCATGTCACATTCAACGTAAACGACAAGGGATTTGCTTCATCCCCACCGTTCAAAATCTCATCAATACAACGATATGTAGAACACGAAACAGACGCAGGAGATTTGGGCCCCTCTGGCTTCTCTGTCACTTCAGTTCATCGTATTGGCATACTTGACATTAGGCTCCTTAATCTCGATAGGCATGCAGGGAACATGCTTGTGAAGAATTTTCATGGGAGCTATGCTGCTGGGGTGGCTGACCTCGTCCCCATTGACCATGGGTTTTGTTTGCCAGAGTCATTAGACGATCCATATTTCGAATGGCTGCATTGGCCCCAAGCCTCCATGCCCTTTTCTGATACAGAAGCTGAGTATATTTCAAATCTTGATCCGTTGAAAGATGCAAAGCTTCTAAGAAGTGAACTTCCTCTGATTAGGGAGTGCTCTGTACGCGTTTTCATTCTTTGTACGATTTTCTTAAAGAGGGCGGCTGCTGCTGGACTTTCTCTTGCGGATATTGGTGAAATGATGACAAGGGAGTTCATCGGAGGTGAAGAATGTTGGAGTATTTTGGAGAATATTTGTGTGAACGCAAAGGCTAACTTGGATGCTGAGATAACAACTGACGGAAGTGATGAAGTCAACGAAAACGATGAAATGTTTGCATTTGACGAAGACGGTTTGAACCTGAACAGGGATATTTCAAAACGTTCAGCAAGTGGTAAACCACCAAAACTAATGAAGTTTTCATCGGAAGGTGCAAGAAGTCAGTTAAATGATGCACAATTAGCGAGATTAGTACAAGAGTGCGATATCAAAGATGGTTGTGGTCCAACCGGGGTACCAATACTAAGAAGCGTGAGTTTTGCGGCTCACAACAACAATCATGATACCGGGGTGTGTGTTTCATTTGAAGAAATGAAGGAAGACGAATGGTCATCGTTCTTGGAGCATTTTGAGGAGCTTTTGCCAGAGGCTTTCGAGGAGAAAAAGAGCATGAGCTTGTTCAAACAGAGACTAGGAAATTCTTGTGAATTCTGAAGAGAACGTTGATTTTCGTGAAACAAAAACAGGTACTAACCGATTTCGCCGTATGTATACTCCAAGTAACTGTACATTATACATACCCAACAACACTACTACTGGTGAAGATTATTAAAATTGGTATGTTGGAAAAGGGAAGGGCTAGCTAATCAACCTGCCTGCCATCCTTTCCATCTACCCTTAGGTTGCATTCCCTTCTTTCTTTTGTGTTATTTTTAACTATGTATAGAAGCAAGCATATAGGCTGTGCGATCCTCGTGGCAACAACTCCCAAGGAAACCGAGTCTTGGAAGCCATCTTTTTGGAGTTTGCTGCACGGGTCGCCTATAGGTATGTTTTTTTCCCCCTCAATTTTTATTAATTATGGTAAGGAGTCGAGTAATATTATTAACTTTTGTTTGTAAATTGGAAGGTGGATTCACCTAATATCTGTCTTGGTGATTCTAGCAATGGAAGTGCTATATGTTTTGTGAAAGTAGCACTACTCAATTTGCATGTATCAAACATTTTATTTTCCTTAGTATATGGTTTTAGTAATTAATACATACATGATTGCTTTGAAATTTCATCTAAATAGCAATTGAAATATAACAATAAATAAATCTTGTAGCAGAGAAAACCTATACTTTGAGATCAAAGAAGACTACTAGAAAATGAATTATATCAACTGTCCTCCAGCTCCATAAGATGTTCTTGAGAAGCATAAAGAATTGGAAGTCTTACCCTTGGCTTATTACTATTAGCATTAGTGTCAGTTAGAGATCTATCTGGGCTGAAGACTATATATAAGCTTGCAGATCCATCCATTTCTAACCAGTATAGATGTTGGCCAGCACCATAACCACCAAGAAGTTTGTATGAAGTCTCTGATTGATCCATAGCAACACACATGTCGTCGTTACCTAACAGGAGACTCGAACAAGATGAGACATGTTTTATATGATGATTGTAGGTTCTATTGAAGCTTAATTATGTTACTCACATCTAGGTGTGTTCAGATGAGTAAAGTCAAAACTGGTAGGTTTTTTTAAGAAACGATAAAGAAAGAAACGTATAGAGTAGAACTCACAGGCAGCAAACTCTAACTGGGTTTGATAAATGAAGTCCAAAACTGCAGACATGTCTCTCTCGAACTGGTGAAAAGGTCCGCTCTCCAAATTCAGTTTTCGCAACTTGCATACTCCCTCTCCCATCTCCATCATCGCACCTTTATGATTCTATCAACAGGAATACATTTCTTACAATCTTACATCACATTTCAAGTACAACAGAAGTTGTTTTTATCGTTTTGGATGATTCATTAATACTAAAGTGCCAACAAACATATAATTTATAATAACCTGATTGAAGAGATGATGGAAACCCACAGCACACTGTAGAATCCCGTGGACCAGGGACCGTGTTGGTTCTTCGGAGTCGTTCCATATTGTTTCTAGAAAGTCGTGGCATCCAAAGTAATCCCTAGTGTTGAACAGCGCCACGGCCTCCGTGAACTTACCACCTACCAAATTATCATCATCGTCGTCGTCATCTTCTTCTTCGTGAATGGAACGTCTGCCGGGTGGAAAACGATACGATGCCGATGGCTTGTAATTGGATGATAATGAGAATTGATTCTTGTATAGGAAAGATGGGAAGATTGATTTTGATGGTGGTAGTAATAAAGAAGAAGAAGAAGAAGAAGGTAGAAATGGAGGAGACCAAATATTAAGCAGAGCCATGGATTTGGTTTCACTTCCATTTTTTGTTTGCTTCATCTACTTATGTGGTTGAGGCGATTTTCAAAGTCTTTGTACCCCATGTTATATTCTAACCATATATAAAAATTATTATTTTATTTCTTTTTTATTTGTAGCAAATGTTATTATTATGCCTTCACATTTAACTTTTATTTATTTTGAATATTTACTCTTAAATATACACCTTAGATAGTTATTACTACTAAATTTAAATTACAAATTTCGTCCATGTGTGGTTTCATCTTGGTTACGACAAAATTTTGTGACTAGGATTCCCCGGGTTTCATTTTTGCTACGAATATGATTACTTTTTTTTGGAACCGGCGGAGGTAAAGTTAGCTGTTAGCTTTGTGTTCGGGAACGTTAGAGCGGGTCAGGTAACCCTGGCGGCCCGCAATCGCCTCCCTTTCCAAGAATATGGTTACTTTAATCTAACTTTTCGTTAATAAAAATCGAGTCTATTAAGTTATGGGCATATTGGTCTTTTCGTTATTTTTTCAGAAAAATCTAAAAAATAATGGAGTCAATGTATTTGTATATTGAAACCTACATATTACGTCCATATACATATATGGGCTACCGAACCATAAATTAATTAGGAATTCGAGAACTGTCCATGATACAAGTCATATTTATGTGTTATTCAACATAAATGTTATAACCTATTCATCATGAATGAGAGAAGTAATTGTCAATTATGTAGATTAATGAGTTCAAAAGACATAAAATTAAGGGATGAGATTGGTTGTACAATGCGTAAATGTTTACAAATAGAAGGATTATGAAGCGCATTTGGATTTAGGCTAGTTTTTTTTTTTTAAATGAAAACGGTAATGCATTAAAAAGTTAGCAAACGAAGAATTTCAAATTTAATCCCGAAACAACAAATTGGAGAAATTCTCCATAGATTGACATTTTTCACGCTCTCTTTATGCCTAATCACCAACCATCTAAAAGTATTGTCAATAATAGAGTTGAATAAATCTCCCCTGCTAGGCATCATTTTTTCTCGAACACTATTTTGTTGTGGAAGCGCCATATCGAATAGCAGATAAAGAAAAAGATAGCCTTCAAACAATTTCACTGTAAAATAGACTTACACGATACAACAAAACCTTCCAAATCGGTTCAAGAAAAAAGTGTATGATGAGAAGGGATGTTTATCCTTCTGTTCTCCATTTACATAAGAGAACATTAACCTCAAACACAAAATCCATAGCAAAATACAAACCTAACAAAAGCTTTGGCTAAACTCTAAATATATGTTATAATAGCATATAGTATATATATTAAGTATAAAGAGGCCTATTATTCACCTCTTTTACAAACTTTACTTACTACTTATATATATATATTCCTAAAAGGTTTAACTTGAACACACAACAGATAACATACCAAACACTAAAGGAAGAGACTAGCTAGGGACATTAAGTTGAAATCCATTTACAACACTGAACTTGAGTAACTAACTGCAACTCTCCCATTTTCCATAACTTGACACCAAGCTTCCTGCTCCTCGTAGTTGCGCTAATTCCACCACTACACCACGAGCGCATGCATCCCAGCGTCGTGCCATTTCTCCAATCGACATCTTCTCCCCAAGTTCACGAACTGATCGCTCGAATCTACACACCATTTCCTTATACAGCATCCCGCATAGATCCCCGCTATAAAGATAACGACCAAAACGTTTTCAATAATTAATTAATGAAATATGATCATCAAACATTGAACAAAGTTAGATAATAATTTTCACTCACCTCGGGACGTTACAAAGTGAGTTTGAGATTATAGGCGAAGAAGCTGGATAATCAACCGGAACAAGTAGCTCGATCACAAACTCTGGGCTCTGTGTCGTACATATATATAAAAAAACAAAAAATTAAACAAGCATGCTTAGTTAATTTACTACAACAAAATTAGCTCTATAGAACACTGGATATTTCTAAATGTAGTAACAGATTTTTTTATAGGACTTAAATTTTTGTAATACAAAACAATTGTGCGTTTTATATGTAAAGCGGAGTTTTTGGGCATCCTAATAAATTTCCTAGCACACTTTTCAAATAAAATGTTACTTTTATATCAAATTACTTGAACAAGTGTCTTTTAAAAGACGTCTTCATAAAAACTTGTTAAGCTTCCTATTGCAACACTATTACATAAGAATTTACAATCGTTTGCTCTTATAAACTGAAGTTTTTGTAAATCAGTCTATTATGCCAATTAGACATATATGACGTCTAATAAAGCCAATTTTGTTTTAGTGACTTACTTTAGATTTGTCAATTTCAACTTCACAAAAAAAGGGTTAAAAGATATTCTAAGTATTTACCTTTTGAGATGAAGAACCTCCCATAAGAGTGAGTAGTTCAGGGGAAGACACATTTCTATACAAACACTTGACTATGGTTCCTTCATAATCTCCATGTGAGCTCATATTATCTTCAAATACTTCCAAGGATGTCTCAAGTAGCTTACTGTTAATCTCTTTCATCTCCTCCAATATCGCCCCAATTTTACGCTGTTCGAATATCCCCAAAAGATTAAAAAAACGAAAAGGCACGAAAATAACAAGGCCAAACATTCCAATCTTTTTGGAGGCTTTGTTATACCTTTACAAGACACACTACAACAATATCAAGTTTATAGAAAGCTAAAAATGTTCGACTGTCCTAATAGACTACTTACAGGACTTAAAGTTTAAAGGACTTACAGTCTAAAGGACCAAATATGTGTTTGTGTTATCAAAATGTTGTAATAAGCTTATATGACGCTTTTGGGCACCTCAAAAAACTTTTTAGCACACACTTTTCAAACAATATTAACCTGCTTACAGGATACTATTTAAAAAAGCGTTTTATAAAAAGAAGTGTCCTATAAAAAGGAGCTAATAAGACTTTTGTTTCAAAAGTCTCCTAAAAAACTTGTTAAGATACAACAAAAACGTCATATAAATTTATTACAATACTTTTAGGTATGTGTGTATAAGACACAAAGATTTGGTTCTATAAACTTAATTCCTATAAACTAACTTTATTAGGACATTTAAACACTTTTTGCGTCCTGCAAACTTAATTTTGTTATATTGACCGATAAGTAATAAATAAAACAAAATATATCTAAATCTGGTTCATCAAATATAGAAGAGCATGCATTTGAAAAAAAAAACTTTACCTCAATCTTGGGCTTCTTTTTCATGGAAGTTCCAGATGAATCCATGTCCCATTCCTCATTAACAAACTGATCAAAGCTATCAAGATCACGGAAATCTGGTGATGAACGATCCATTGATGTTATACTCAGTTTACGCTTCGTATTTTGTCTTCGCTCGTTTTCGTATTCTAACATAAACCCGGATTCATTCGGAGCAACGAGATTTATGGGTTCGTTATCAAATCCCAACAGAAAATTGGGATCCATTTCCTTATATGGGGCCATGAGATATGGAGGTCCACCATAAGATATGCCATCCATTGCCTTCTTGGCTGAGCAGATATCATTTAAAGATGAACTCAGTGCTTTTGATGATAATGAATTTACCTGAAATGGGAAAAAGTTGTAATGGTTGGCATATATATATACACCAAAATATTTTAGGAAATTATAATTATATATATAGTAAGGATTATATGTAGAGAAATATTAAGCATTATGTATAATGTAACATGTCTTTATTCATATATGATTAAGCTTGTGTATCATACGTGTAATCATGTATGATAACTTCTCACTTTCTTGCAAAATATTTATTCTGTCACTATATATATATATATATATATAGAGAGAGAGAGAGAGAGAGAGAGAGAGAGAGAGTTTATAATGAGCTTAGTAAAAAAAATACACAGTAATTTTTGGACATCCTATGACAATTACCAGCTCTTATGTAAAGTATTACAATAAGTTGATAAGACGCCTTTGGACATCCTATGACACTTTTGAAATAAAATGTCACATTAACGTTTTTATAGACACTTTTGAAAGCTTGAATAAATCTTTTTATATAACAATTTTATATAAGACATTATTTTAATATAATGGAACATTTTATTTCAAAAGTATTCTAAGGCCATCCGCAGCCGTACAGGTCATACCACCTGTACAGGCTGCCACCTCAGCGCCACATCAGCTTCACCATCACCTTACCACTACCTTACCATTTCATCCACAGCCGTACAGGTCATACACCTGTATTATTTAAATAATAAAATATATGTATATATATGCTCTGTATGTATATATATGTGTGTGTGTTTAGGATTTGTTGTGACCTGTGAGTACTCACCGTTGGGTGAGCTTGCAGCTCCCTTGCAGGTCACCCTCGGCGGTGTTACCGCCTGCAAGGGGGACGGTGCAGGAAGGATGCAGGAGGGCTGCGGATGGCCTAAAATACTTATTTGGACGCCTAAATAGTTCCATCAACTTATTGTAACACCTTTATAAACCGAAGATAAACAACTGTTTGGGTCCTTTAAACTCAAGTCCTATAATGCAATTTATTAGGCAATATTCGAACATATTTGAAGTTCTATAACGTAGTTTATTAAGATATTTAGACATATTTGGCGTCTTATAAAACCGATTTTGTTGTAATGCACGAGCACAAGATAAAAACAAACATACCGCCCGAATTAAACGAAGATGCGGATCGTTCAAATCTTGTGACGACTCTGGGCTTTTTTCCGTGCCGAGGGATGAAGTCGTTGGTGTTCTCGAAGCAGCACCCGTATCAGGAACTTTACCCCTGACCACGGCCCCGAGATCTCCCGATTGGACAGACATAAGCGGTGTTTCGGGATTTTTACTATCCTCAGTCGACAACGACGAAACACCCGAAGAAGACAGCTGTTTCTGTTCAGCATGCTGAATAGGAGTCGACGAAGAACCCCCCGCTAAAAACGGCGAACGAGCAATCGACTGTGGTGATAACACATTGTTTGCATCGACCCTCGACAATGACGAAATGCCGTTCCATGAGGACCATCCAG
This sequence comes from Centaurea solstitialis, assembly GCA_030169165.1. NCBI lineage: Eukaryota > Viridiplantae > Streptophyta > Magnoliopsida > Asterales > Asteraceae > Centaurea > Centaurea solstitialis. The sequence goes on from CM058044.1 coordinate 45,061,998, forward strand.
GAGGCCCGATTGGCTGATTGATCGGCTTATTACCAGCAGACGGCGACGTTAGCATAAACGGAGGCGAACGAAACTGGTTCACCATTCTCGAAGAAGCACCCAAAGGAGACATCGGCTGTTTCAGTTTCTCCGAGCTCGATCTCGGATGCGGTTGGTTGTTAAGCTGCGGACGAGGTTGAAAGTTAGCAGTAGGGGTTGTTGTAGTCATTAACAACCCGCCACTACTCTTTTGTGTAGCAGTGCTTAACCCATTCAGCTGTGCACCATTAGCAGTGGGGGTTGTTGTGGTCATTAACAACCCGCCACTGCTCTTTTGTGTAGCAGTGCTTAACCCATTCAGCTGTGCACCATTAAACGATCCGTTAACGTGCAGCAAATTCACGGGCCTTTGATCCATACCCGTTTGAAAACCGACATTATTAACGGAAGAATTTGTCCCGATTCTCACTTGTTGCGGCCTCCGTGACGGAAAGTTCTGATTGAAATTCAGCATTTTGGTTTCTAGATTTGCAATCCCTTGAGCTATATTTTGTAGTGGGCTGTATGGCAACCTCATGTTGGCTGGCTGCAGCTGGGGTGGCTGATTGACCAAAAATGGCGGAAAAGCACCGCCACCGTTCTTGTTCCTGAACGATTGGAGGTAGTCCACGATGAAATTCATGTATCCGTAAACCCTTTCGTAGCTTTTAGGGATCATGTCGACCGTAGGGATGCTTAAAAACGCGATCATCTTCTCCAAGAACTTTCTGACGTTTTCGTATTTGGCCGCCAACTCCACATCTATTTGCTGCAAGCCAGAATCACACGTCAGCAAAACAAGAAACGTTAGTTCATAGGACGTTAAAAATGTATGAATGTCCTAATAAACTATTTTATAAAGCAATCTATTAGAACATACGGACATTTTTGGTCAAATGCGTCCTAGCATCATATTCTAACACATTTACATTTAGAAAGCACATTTATTTGGTCGTGTAAACATACGATTTGTAAAACAATCTATTAGGATAGATTATATCCTAATACACCATTAAGACTTAATTTATAGAACCAAAAGTTGTTATAATAGGTTTATAAGACGTTTTTGAGCGTCGTAACAAGTTTTTAAGGATTTTTTCCTAAAAAAAACATCGTATTAGTTTTCTTATAAGACACTATTTGAAAAAGTGTCCTATAAAAACAAGTGTCCTAAAAAAGTCCTATAAATTAGTTAATGCGAAACTTTGTATTAAAAGTACCTTTAAAACTTGTCGAGACGCCTAAAAGCGTCATATAAACTTATTACAACGCCTTTAGATAATACGCTTTAACTTTGGTCTTATAAATTATACATGTCTTATAAATTTTAGTCTATTAGGACGCTTAGCAGTTGGTCGCATCCTTTTAAGCCCAATTCTGTCGTACTGATATTTAGACATTTTTGGCATCCTATAAAGCACGGTGGTCGAGTTTGACCTGGAAACACAATTGTCTGGCATTTCTTTGCATCAGCAATAGATCGTTCATGTATGTTTCTTTCATCTGCGAGATCTGCAAACCACATTCGATCAATCACCAAAAGCTTCATTTTATTCAAATAGTCATAAAATCCGAGATCCTTAATGAGTTTTGATGGCAATAATACCTGTCTGAAAGCATATTCAGACCAAGCATCCCCATTAGGAAACTCACATGGTGCTCTAAAAACACCTGTAGCTACCAAAACAACATTAAACAGTTACTCAAAAAGCACAAACTAGCTAGTAGTCAGAGTGTGTTCAAACATAGAATTGAAACAAACACGTCAACTTGAATGATATGAAAAATGTATATATATGCATTCCATATACAATATATGTGCTAACAGTGTTGCGTATCTCAACTCGTTAACTTTAATTGAACCCTCCCATATAGAGTCAGGCTCACGTGAAAACAAGCTCTTTCCTTGAGATTGGTCAGACCAAGACTTTACACATGAGAGTTCACAACAAAACACTGTGAAGGTAAAAGAAATTGAACCTTCATAGTGAAAACAATTTAAACGTTACGTTCACGGTGTTTTTCACTGTGAAGGTTCGATTTTTTTTACCTTCACAGCATTTTCACTACGAAGGTTTAGATTTTTTTTAACTTCACAGTGTTTTTCTGTGAAGGTTTAGATTTTTTTTACCTTGTCGATCAGTGTTTTTCACTATGAATATGAATGTTCGATACCTTCACGGTATTTTGCTGTAAAGTTTTGGTCTCACATGAACCTAAGTCCTCCCATATATATAGGGAGGGTTCAATTACAAACCCCCTTTGCTACAAAACATGCAGCCCACTTAATCACCTTAAATTAAAAAAAATTAATGGCTAAGATTAATCCAAGTTATATTTGGTATGCGAATTTTTTAATACCAAATATAACTATGAAATCATCTTAATAGCCATTGATTTTCTTAATCTAAGGAAATTAAGTGGATTGCATGGTCTATAAATGAAACCACCCCTATATATAGGGTCTTTGTCAGTTTTCCACTTTTTTGAGGTTTTCCCTTGAAGTTTCCTCTAAATATGCATTCCATATAAAATATATGTGGTAAGAATGTGCAAGTTTCCTAGTTACCAGCCGTGACGGTGGCAATAAGTCCTTGTTGCTGTTCTTGCGGCTTCCGCTGCCCATCATTAATCACGAATCCGGCTTGAGGCCTGTTTCGCCCGTCTCCTGATATTAAGTTACTTGAGCTTCTCGAAGGCTGCTGAAACGGTAAGTTCATTTGATTCGGATTCTGCTGAAAGCTCTGAATTGGCTGAACCAGTGGCTGCTGCAGTTGAGCTGTTTGCCCATTAATCATCGGCCTTGGATACGGCTGATTGCCCGTTTGCCCATTAACCATCGGCCTTGGATACGGCTGATTGCAAGTTTGCCCGTTAACCATCGGCCTTGGATACGGCTGAAGCTGGCCCGATGGCATTCGGTTTTGGTGACCAAAACTGATCTTTGATTGCTCCATTGAGGAATTTGCTTGTGGCTGTTGGATGGCATTTTGCTTCAACACCTGCTGACTTAACGGTTGATTTTGGAGCGGCTGACTGGGCTGTACCGGCTGATATTGGGGCAAACCCGTCGTCCTAGATGGACGAGAACTTTGTGCAATGGGATTTACGACAAAGTTAGGTGCTGCTGATAGAATCGGACCTGCAACACAAAGCACGATTATAACATACTTTATTTCAAAAGTACCCTAAAAAACTTGTTAGCATGCCCAAAAAAGTACTGTAAAGTTATTGTAACACTTTTTACACGGGACTAAATCAGGGCATTTAGACATATTTGACATCCTATAAAGTTGATTTTGTAAATAAAGATCCGCATTGCTACCTGATCTTGGCGGTGCGGCTGAGCTAGTGTTGGCAGCAAAGTTGTTTACTGACATGATCTCGGAAATTCCAGATTGCGACTGCGTAGAAATATGTAAACAAAATTATTGAACAAATTATTACTTCCCTAAGCATCATCGGGCCTCAAAGATTCACACCGAGCGAATTTGCTGATAGAGTTACTTAAATGACATTATCGGTAAAAAGAAATCTTTTGTTAAGTAACACTTTGTTTCCTTGTAACAACTTTTTGTAACTCCACATCGTGCAAAGTAAAAAAATGGCCGAACCATTAGCAAAATCCAATGAAACTAGTTGCTAAATACCTTATTTTCAGATGAACCTCCTCCTAGAATTGTGCCTCCATTTAGAGTACCGGTCGTGTTTGGCTGAGTAGGGCAATTTGGAACGTTGGTCATCGCAGTCGCACTGGTGATCATGAAAATTAAGCCGTTACTCTTTTTTCAACGCTATATATATGTGTAGATTTTGCTTGTATGGATATATATATAGAAACAGGTTCAAACAAGAAGCTAGATATTTTGCGAGAAAAATGAGAAGTGTGTTATCTAATATGATTAAAAACACCCAAAGGACGTGTAATCATATATGATATCGGGACTTCTCGCAAAATGTTTAACTTCTCGCATGATTCTTCCTCTGTAATTCATAAATCATAATAGTGATCAGTCTCATATGATAACATTTGCAGCATCAGTAACAAAAACATTAGTACTAAAGCTAATAAAATCATCACTAAAATCACAATCAACAAATAGTTGGCCTTTCCATAATTGAAACTCAACCTTTTAAATTTATTTTATTTTGACAATGTTTTAAGGCACACAATAACACCAAGAAGAATTAAGTCATTTCTGACAAGTTTGAGAATATCACTTTTTAACAAAATAAAAAAAAAAGTCTAGAAACTTGTCAGAAGGTCATTCACAACGTGCGACAAATCCTGTTCACAATTAAAGAAAATCTAAAAGTTGATCAAGTCACTCGAATGGAAAAAATGTAGATTATCAGTGACGAAAGCAAGAATATATCGTCACAAGATTAGGATATAACGGCCGTTATATCTAATTTGTTCGCTAAACGACAGACACGCCGCAAAAACTTAAAGCGAACAGACAAGCCGCAAAAACTTAAAGCGAACAAACACGTGCCCGATCGGGGGTACTCAATAACTCTTGTAACCGGCCCTAATTGACTTGAATTCAACCATATGTATACAAACCTATATAACTGTCGTTCCAGAAGAATTTCTCGAATGTACGTAAAGAGCATTCGAAGTTTCTATTTCCGCATTTGACATTAATGCTAAAAAGTATGTGATCATGTTTAATATAGCAATAGATCACTTAGAATGGTGACCTTTTGATGATAGAAAAAATGGAAACCCTTAAAACTAAAATGCTATGAAGGTCCTTCAATAAATATTAACATGTTCTTTATACAAATTCTATCATTTTTGTGTGTCTTTTATCAATTACATGTCTTCTCCTTTTCCCATTTAAATCCTTCCAAAGATATATATATATATATATATAAGAGTTTGTACGGTTCGTATTATAAAAGTGGTTTGTATTTGATCGCTCCTATATATAATGTTATGCATAACTTGCTTTGTAGCCATGATCAACAATAAATCAACCTATAGCTAGTAATTAAGCAACAAAAAAGGCGATGAACGCCCCTAATTAATTACATCGTTGGCGCAATCTTTTATTAAGAACAGTCGGAAATGTAAATAAAATGATCGATGCAGCCGATGTAAAACAAGTTTTTGTGAGCAAGTGAGATATAGTTAAGAGATGAATTAGCTTTCATAAGATTTTAAAATGATTTACAGAAATTAATTAACCATTAGTGCAACAACTCATTATAATCCCTTGGTTAATTTCTATAAACTGATCTGAGATTCAAGTTCCTACAATATACACACACATATACATGTATGCTATAACAGTTTAAACACCTACACACATATATACTCGCACTTAATCATTTGAGACCCTAAAATTTGTGAGATCGATAAGAACTTCTGTCTTAAGTCTTTGTTTCACATGATTTTCTTGATTCAAGTATCGGAGTTAATGTATTGGATAACATATATTTTTTCCACAATGTGTGTATTTCATATGTTCACAGTCTAAAACTTTTTTTATGTGTATTTTTTGTTTCACAAACACTCCAATAATGTTTAGATTGTGAACCCAATACCTATAAAACAAATATATATATATATATATATATATATATATATTAATCAGTATATTAAATTGTAGCTTTAGATGAAAAAAGAAAATTATATGAAATATATAACACACATGATGCACCGGTTCTTAAAGATCTCACAATTTAGAGAGTTCTCAAAAGGAGGTTCATACTTCATATACACGTGTGCACACATATGAGCACGTGTCCACGCGCGCGCGCACTCACGCGCGCACACACACACACACACTGCACACACACACACACACATATATATAGGGGTCGTATCCGTTACAAATCGAATAGTTTGTACAAACTATACAAACCAATCTCGACCATACATGTAGATGATCAATGGTGTGGATTAATTCAGTTCCTAAATTTTCTTTCAACCACATTTGAAAACCACCTAAAAATTAGGAGATAAACAAAATATAAACAAAATCAATGGTTTAGATTAGGTTTGTCGGGTTTGTACAAACTAATATATATATATATATATATATAGAGAGAGAGAGAGAGAGAGAGAGAGAGAGAAAGCACGAGGAGGGCCCGGGGGAGGAAAATCAAACGAGAACAATACTTATTTGAAGAAGTAATACTTATTTAAAAGAAGTGGCCAGGAGAATCAACAAAATCATATATTATTCAAATTGCATCCGAAGCCGTCCACATTTTTTTAAAACTAATACAAAATCACATGTGATTTTGTCTGTTCTTGTTTAAACCGTCTCTCTCTCTCTCTCTCTCTATATATATATATATATATATATAGAGAGAGAGAGAGAGAGAGAGAGAGGAATGTTGAGAGCGCCAGGTGGGATATTCGGTCCGAATAATACAAGATCATTCAAACCGAATATTATGCATTATTCAAGGTGAAAATATAGTATTCAGACTGAATAATACTGAATATCGTATTATTCACCTAGAATAATGCATAATATTCGGTCTGAATAATTTTGTATTATTTAGACTCAATACGAGCCAAATAAAACACTTCGCGAGATCTCGGTCCTCTCAGTGTTTGTGATATTTGTACGGAACAATAAAATTGCATACAATAATAACATAAATTGGGGACGATTCTTCCCCAAAGAGCAACAAGCCCTATGAGAATTTTTGCAGATTATTAATCTCCAAGAAAAACCTAAAAATAAAAAGGTAGCGTAATACATATGAACACAAAGAAATCGGAAAAAAAAAAACAATAACAAACACAAGATAAAATCGGTGATTCGTGTTTTAATCAATTTAAAAAAAAAAACACATTCAGACATTATCACAAAAAACTTTCAGACACACAATCACAAGTCCCCAAAACTCACTCCATAGTCCATCATGCAAAAATCACTAAAAAAAGGAAAAAAAAAAAATCAAGAATCAAGAATCTTACCCAGAATTATCCACGAGAAAATCCCTATAATCGTCGCAAATAAGTTCGTTAATCCAATCATCTAACTCCATTCCCGAACCACCACCGTCGTCAAGTGGCGGCCCTTCGCTACTACCACCACCACTATTCATCATGCAATCACTGCAACTTCAATTCATTCAAACACCAAATTAATCAATCAAGGGTTTCTTTTCTTTAAATTATAAAAGATCGACTACTTGAATATATATATATATATCTATGAAACCCTAGTTACAAGATTGATTAATATAGTTGTGATATAGTGATCATCATATATACAGCTGTTTGATCGAATGAACCGACTAAGTGATGTTAGCAAGAATTTAATTAAGTTGGATTGATTTACGTACGTGGCATTAAGCTTGCAAGCGGTGTGTGGGTGGGTTCGAATTCGATTCAAGTAAAGAGAAGAAAACAAGTTCTAGAGAGAAAGAGAGAGAATGGAAAAAATCTGATGTAATCGACGTTACGATTTTGGGTAAGAAAGAGAGCTATATGGGTATGTGATCACGCCTCTATGTGAATTTAAGATGGTCCTTTGCATTGTGCTTAATTATATGTAGGAAAGATATTTTTATATCACACCCGTATTCTATTTCTAGATTGGCTTTTTTGGTCCCTTGGTCGGTTGGTTTGGTTCAAGTATCTTCGATAGATTCTCTGGAATAGAGGAAAGATAAGATAGGACATGAGAGAACAACTATTCAACCCGCTCCCTCTCGTTTCTCCTTTTTGGGCTGGGATACGGGGTGGGCGGGCTTCCTGAGCGGTTTGGTGATTGGGTTCGGGAACTTAATTACCCACTGACCCCGCTCCCTCTCCGTCTCTCACACTCTCCTCTTTTTTCTTTTTAATTGAAATATATATATATATATATATATATATAGGGGTGGGTTCAAATGTGAACCACTTTTTGGTTGTGAACGTGAGGACAACCGAGAGCGCGACACGTGGCGGATGACTAGGCGCCACGTCAAGTCCACGGCGGATGACTAGGCGCGATTCATGGGAGGGCATTGAATTAAAGAGGGGGACCACACTCAAAGCCGCCACGTGTCGCGCTCTCGGTTGTCCTCACGTTCACAACCAAAAAGTGGTTCACATTTGAACTTTCCTTTATATATATATATATATATATATATATGTGTGTGTGTGTGTGGGGGGGGGGGGGGTATTGGTACTTAACATAATGGACTTATTGTAAGTTTGAGGGTAAAGTTGATGTGGCAGAGTGGGCTTTTGGGCTGTGCTACCAATAGCCTAATTAATGAGTTTTTAGTGTTTTTTTATACCAAATAATCAATCTAAATAAAAATTAACAAAAACATAAAACAACACTCTATGTATCTTTTTTAGCAATATATGTTTTTTTCTTCTTTTTCCACTAATTAAATTAGTAAAAAAGAATAGAAATCATATGCAACAAAAACTCATCAAACATGTTCTATATATGGTTCTCTAAAATAAAAATCATAGAGAAATCTTAAAATCTATAAAACTTTTTAAAACTTGATGAATGAAAAAAGAAATTAATTTTTTATTCATTTTCAATAATAAAGTTGAAGTATTATTATTTTATATAATTTTAACAAAAAATGTAATTGGATAACAAATTTATTGAATTTTTTTAACGATTTTGATTCTTAAAATCATATATTTTTTTTAAATTATAAATAATCTGTTGAAAGACGTTTTAAGATCGGTAGATTACAACAACAATAGTTTATGAAGGCCAAGTATAGGGGCAAAAAGGGTCATTAGATTTAACATGAAGGTGCTTTTTTGTAAACAAATAATGTTGAAAAGATTTTTTGAAGTCAAAATATGAGATTTTAGAAAAGGTAAAAAGTTGCCGTGAGAAATTAAGTTTTTAAAAGATAAAAAAGGGAGTAAATTGTGGATTTGGTCCTTGTGGTTTAATAATTTTTTTGACCATAGTCCTTATTGTATGTTTATTGTGGATATGGTCCTTGTGGTTTTCATTTTATTTTGGTCATGATCCTTCTAACTAACCCCTTTGTTAACTCCGTTAAATCAAGGACTATTTTTGTAATTTCCTATTTTTATGTCTTTTTCTTATAAAATGGTAAAAACAATATTTTTAAACACACACACACACACACACACACACACACATATATATATATATATATATATATATAAATGAAACAAGAGATTATTTTACGATATGATTTTGCTAAATGTAAAAAACGTAATTATATCATATACAATTTAATTAATTTTTAATTTAAATAAACCATATCTAATTTTATTCGCTCTTAATGTGTTTAAAATAGTAAATGTTTAAAACAATTCATTTATTAAAATTAAAATAAATGAATAAGATTTATATGTGATATAAATAATTCTTGTAATTTGAAAAAAAAAATCGTAAAATAAGCTCTTATTTTATTTATTTTGGTACCATTATATAGATATATAATTAAATTGTAAAATGAGCTCTTAATTTTTTTTTTGAACGACAAAAGGCAATTTATTACTAAAACCAAAACCCAAAAACACCAGGGAAATCCGGAAGTAACCAGACACTTACAACAAAGAGAACAAAGACAATACTCACGAGACAACGAGGAAAGACAACGAAGAAAACAAGGACTTAAGGCAAAAGGTTTACAAGAGATAAACCAAACTTCTACAAAATGAGCTCTTAATTTAGGATTTAAATTTTTTAATTTACAAAAATTAATTATATCACATATAATTTAATTATTTTTAATAAATTAAATCATAAAAACAAATCATGTTAATTTGCTTTAAATAAAATAAGAAATGATTTTATGATTTCGTTTGTTTAAACTTTAAACTAAAATTTTAGTTAGATGAAAAGAATAAAACCATATCATTTTCACCATTTGAATAAAATAATAAAATTTAATGTATTTAATAATTTTTTTAAATAATCCAATATAAAACAAGATATTATCAATTTAATTAAATTACATATACAAACATGAATATATATACCGTTAGTGACATCAAATCGTATAATAATATTTTGTTATGTATTCGATTATTTAAGTTTTTAAAACATTCATTATATTTTATTATTTTATTCAAAATGATAGAAGATATGGTTTTATTTTTTAATGTAACTAAAACTTTAATTTAAATAAATCAAATCATAATACTTTATTTTATTTCACTAAGAACGAATAAAATTAAATAAGATTTTATGATTTGGTTTATTTAAACAAATATTAGATAAAATGTATATGATATAATTAGTTTTTAAAATTTTAAAAAATATATCGTAAAATAATCTTTTATTATATATATATATATATATATAAATTTGTGTTTTAAAAATATTGTTTTTGCCATTTTACAAGAAAAAGACATAAAAATAGGAAATTACAAAAATAGTCCTTGATTTAACGAAGTTAACAAAGGGGTTAGTTAGAGGGATCATGACCAAAATAAAATGAAAACCACAAGGACTATATCCACAATAAACATACAATAGGGACTATGGTCAAAAAAATTACTAAACCACAAGGACCAAATCCACAATTTACTCTAAAAAAGGTCACCAAAATATATTTAACTTTAACTAATTTATTACACTTTTTTTTTTGTTGACGAAATCATTTTATTACACTTAATCATTATATTATTAAATGAGACAATAATCACTTTTTTAGTGTTTGATAAATCGGGTTTGATTTTAAATTGATTTTCAAAATTTATTAGTAAAAAAAATCAGATTTTGACAAGTTATTACAATAGAACCAAATTTAATTAAAGTGATTATAAATTTACCACAAGAGTTACTTTGATTATAACAACCTATATGATATATAATAGCCGTTACATTTTTTTGGGGGGTAAATATGTAAAAGTAATACATTTTTTTGTTCATATTTTATGTAACTTATTTTTAAAACCTTTATTTTGGTGTCTATTAGAAATCATCTAAAAAATAAAAGTTTTTTTTCTTTCTAGAAAACATCTTTCGTTATAAAGTTATATAGGCTTTATCTACAAAGTATGTTCCTTTTAATCATATCAAAAAGTACTATGTTCTTTCTTAAAAATAGTACTATGTTCTCTTAATTACATTACATAAAAACATACATTATGTTAAGGGAAAAGTCTAAAAAAACCCAACAAACTATTCCATTTTGAATGGTTAAGTCCCTAAACAATTTTTTTGAGCAAAAAAACCATTAAACTTTTCCATTTTGAATGATTAAGTCACTAAACTATTCTTTTGAATGAAAAAAACCATTAAACTTTTTCGTTTTGAATGATTAAGTCCTCGAACAGCCGTTCAAAAAAAAAAGTCCTCGAACAATTTCTTTTCGATAAATAAACCATTATACTTTCAAAAATAAGTTACCTACCCTTTTAATAAAAATAAAAAAATTAAATGCAACCGACTATGAAGGTTTTAAAGGTAAAATATAACTATGTTAGTTTAGGTTAAACAAATATAAGTAGCAAATTTCTAAAAATTCAATGATTTATTTTGTTGAAAAAAATGTTTAGGGACTTAATCATTCAAAATAAAAAAAGTTTAATGGTTTTTTCATTCAAAAAAATAGTTTAGTGACTTAATCATTCAAAATGAGAAAGTTTAATGGTTTTTTTTGTTCTAAAAAATTGTTTAGAGACTTAACCATTCAAAATGGAATAGTTCGCTGGGTTTTTTTGAACTTTTCCCTTATGTTAAAGGGAAAATTGCCGAAAAAGGTAACATAAATGTCCAAAAAATCCAATGTAGATAACGTACATTTTTTTTTGCCAAGAAAGGAGTATACATTTAATTTTGTAAAAATTAGGGGAACATACCACCTGGATTACCTGCTTTTTCAATCAAAGGAATGAAGGAGAAAGCTGGACAGATGATATATGCCTAAATACAAGAGTCAAACTTGAAGAAATGAAGAGAAAAAGCAGGTAATGCAGGTCGTATGTTCCCCTAATTCTTACAAAATTAAATGTATACTCCTTTCTTGGCAAAAAAAAAATGTATGTTACCTACATTGGATTTTTTGGACATTTATGTTACCTTTTTCGGCAATTTTCCCTATGTTAAATATAAAATTTGAGTATAAAGGGCCATTTAAAAAGCAATTACCGGATCATATTTACCTTGTCTCACTTTTTTTATTGGGTGTACATCGTAAAAACTAAGAATTTTACCCAGTAAAATATGGATTAGACTCTTACCTACCTAATAAGTGATAAAAAAAAATACTCTTACACAGTTAGCATTTATTAAGTAAGAAAAGTTTATAAACAATTCATTTTTATGACTGCAATGTTATTTAATAATGTAAATCAAACGATGACTTTTACCAATGAACGTTATAATTGACTCCTAAATTCCCCAAAAATACAAAAAAAAAAATTGGGAAGAAAACATACTTTATATCAATGTAATTTGCTCTTCTTCTAATTTTCTTTATTCTTTGGTAGGTAAATATGTTATTTTAAACCGATTATTAAGAGCATTTTTAACAAATTTTCAAAATTAAAATGAATAATCAAAACTCAAAGTCTTTAAAAAGATTACAATAACCTACAACAAAATTTTTATTTTAATGATTGTGATATTATAAAAATATATTATCATGTATCAAAATACTATTACTCTTTCATAAACTTTAACATCAATTTTTTTTTTATTATTAAGGGGAACTTAATAAAAAAAGTTTATTTCTATTCTACGGTAATCATTTTTCAAGAGTTCTTCAATTTGAGAAAATGTATACTCTTTCATGCATTTAATTTCATTTTGGAAAAACTTTTGTAGAATTACTTGAAACAAAATTTCACTTTAGATCTCTATTTTTTTCATTTTGAAGAATTTTTAGAAGGTGTTTAGTTCAAAACTTCAAATTCTAATGAAATATATTATAATTGGAATGTTGAATTAGTTTGACCAAATTTCACACCCTCATTTTGTTCATTTTTCTTTCAAGTAAAGAATTTTTAGAACACGGAAAATTCCACAAATAAAAGATTGAGTAATTTACGTTTTTAGTTCTTATGGTTGTCATTCACTTTCAAATTTGGTCTTTATTTTAAACTAATTATGATTTTCATTACTACGGATGTCATTTTATTTCACCTTTGATTCACTATGATTGTCATTTTGTTTTTATCATATTAGATCATTGGGTAAATTAAAATTTTAGTATCTTCTTTTGTATTTTTCCATTTTTGTCTTTCTTACCATTTTCATTTTTTATTTTTACCCCTTAATTATTATATTTATTAGTCAATGATAATTTTCATTAACAATATGTATTTTATTTTGTAAGCTGCACCTTTAGAAAGGTTTTGTCGATATATTTAGATTGAGTTAAGTATTGAATATTTTTAATTTTTTATGCAATCTATCAAGTATATTTATATAATCCATCTACATTAATCCAAAATTATTCTATTTTAAGATGGTTTTAAAAGTTACCATTAAATTCAAAATTTATTTGTGTCTATTAATATATTGTTTCAGAATTTTTATTTGATTGGTTATTTATTTTTCAATACATAAATTTAAGTTGCTAGTTTTAAATTAATAATAACTATATCATCAAGTTTTTTATTTGATACGCATTTAAAGAACATTTAATTAAACGAGAATATTTGAAATCGATACATTTTTTAATTATATTTCAATTTTCATTTTTCATAAATTGATACATTGAACCTTAACTTAAAATAGAAAAATGTTTTTTTTCTTGGATTGTACACAGTATTACAAATATATATTCAACAAATTACATAAAAAATAAAAATAATCAATACTTAACTTATTTTTGAGGTATTGACAAATCTTTTAAAATAAAATACATATTTTTAATTTATTTATTTTTAATTAGTTGATTAATATTATAATTAATAAGGGTTATAAAATCCCAGTGAAATTGTGATTTAGTTTATGAACTAGTAAACAAAAGAGGGGGAAAAACAAAAAAAGTTAACCAATCTTTTAAGTAGACTTGACAATAAGTATAACTACAAGGAAGAATCAAACTAAAATTAAAATAGTTTAAAAGAAGAATCAAACTTGACAATAAGTAATAACTACAAGGACCAAAAATATAGTTTACTTTAAAAGAATGTTCATCCACTCTATCCTTGATTTCTACTCTTGCGATTTAAATTTAACTTTCTTAGAAAAATATACCATTCAACAAACTAGTTTGATTTTTTTTTTCGTGTATATTATGTCAAATTGTTTTTCTAAAGCATGTTCATTTTCTTAAATGTTAGAAATTGATCGTATTAAAATAGAAAAATAGATTTAGTTATTATAATTAGCAAAACATATGTTAGCTTCACATGAGATCTAACTGTTTTCGTGAGGCTGGTGAGATTAAAATTTCAAATTTTCATAGTGAAAACACTATCAGTGTTAGGTTCACGGTATTTTTCACTGTAAAAGTTCGGTTTTTTTTATCTTCACAACATTTTCTTTGTAAAGGTTCGAATATTTTTTTACATTCACAATGTTTTTCTATAAAGATTTGGATTTTTTTTTATATGAAGTTTCATGTATAAAGTCTTCGTCTTACCGGTCTCATGAAACAACTTGGTCTCACTAACATGTTTGGCAAAAATAAGCTAGCTGATAAGCTAGCTTATAAGCTAGTCCATCCAAACATGTACCAGAAGCTAGCTTTTTGAAACGCTACTTTGAGTAGCTTATGAGAAGCTTATTGTAGCTTTTTCCAATTATACCCTTATTAATATTAACTATTAAATTCAAAGATATCCTTTTTGGTCATTTTACATACTCATAAGCTAGTTTTTGCCAAACATAATTTGTTCATAAAGCTAGCTTATCAGGTACTAGCAAACTTATCAATCAACAGCTAGCTTATCAACTATTAGCTAGCTTATCAGCTACCAGCTAGCTTATAAGCTACGTTCGCCAAACATAGATTAAAGCATTTATCTACAAGTAATAATCAAATATTATTTAACTTACAGTCCAATTTAATTGTAGAAAAAGTTTTCATTTGCATTAATAAATGTTTGAATCCTGGACCATCCATATTCGTCTTGCAAATTGCTTTTATAAGTGTTGTGGAGTGTCAACTAACAAAAACATTTTACAACTATTTGCAAAACTTTCATAATTTAAAAGGTCTTTAAATTTCATTTGGAGGTCCTATAAGTATATTTTATTTTCATATTTTTTAAGTAGCAAATATATTACCAAGAAACCAAACTATACAATAAGAGATTACAAAGAAATGAACAACCTGGTGCCAAAGCAAAAACCTTTTTTTATACAAATAATATATTTTATATTTAATATTTTACCTATTATTAATTATTAATATTTTTATTAAATTAAATTTATTTATATTATAATTAATCAATTATTTATACTGTAAATAAACTAAATTTAGTATTTTTTTTAATATTATTAACTATTTGAAATGTATTATTATAAATCATAAACTAATTACTGACTATTTTAGAAAGGAATGTAAAAAATGAGTAATATATTGATGTGAAAGTTTATTGTAAAATTGATGTAACTCATTAAAAAGATGAGTCGGTACTCCATCGTTTTAGATGGTCTTCAAAATCCAAAATCCAAATACATCCAAATAATATGCATTATTTTAATAAAGTATATTGTTTTCGAAAAAGTTCAATATTTTGAAAAAGTGCATTATGAGGATTTATCTTTTTAATTTTTAAACTACATTATACAAACATGTTTCAATTCATTTAACATAATTTCATTTTAACATCTCTAATTAAACAAGTGGTCAAACTTAATATTTTATTTGAATTTATTCAAAATCAAACCTAATTTATGAACCAAGTTTTTTTTTCTTTTTTTTAAAATCTTTTTCTAGCCTCGTGTGACTCACGTGCCCTCCCCTACCCTTGCAAATTACAGTAACCCCCTCTCCTTTTTATAATCTTCCATTTTCTCATCCTAATTTTTTGACTTTTTTTCTTCCTATTTTTAGATTGTTTTTTTAATAATTTTTCTTTACACACATCAATATCTGTTTTTCAAATTCTCAATGCATAAAATAATCTGATTCTGACATTCAAAAGAATACAAAAAACAATCCTTTTTATATAAGCAGTGATGTTGATGTGTGTGAAAAAAGTAGGGACGTAATTAGCAATTATGTTGATATAATTAGTCTCCTTTTTTCTTAAACAATGTTAAAAGAATATTACGCAAATGATTTAGAAAGTAATGGTTTCTAGAACTTCTCACATGAAACGTGACTCGTTTGTCCAAAAAAAGTCTTATTTGTGTCTTAATATTATGAAAAAAATATTGATATCATATAAAACCAACCAGATGTTGTATCGATAAATTTATCTCATGTTTTAAAGTTTTCTTTTGAAAAAAGTCGGTCACATTTTACGAAATCTTTTGCTATAAAAAAAATATTATTTAGATGTATGACGTCGATAAAGAGTTATTGCTGATGAGAAAGGTCAGAGTCAAAAGCGATTGAAGTCAAGTGTAAAGTAGGTGAGCGGTGCGAAGGAGCAAAAAGCCGAAGGATAGACGATGAGGTGAACCTTTAATATTTAGAATAAATAAAATATGAAAATAAATTTGATTAAGTGTCTTCAGAACTCTGAAATATATTCCGATGTTGCTTATCAAAACAGCATCAACTAGTGACAATTAATACAAATCAATTGAAATATCAAGTGTTATGTTCAAATCAAAATACTAAAGATAGAACACTCTTAATAATAACTTTAAACTGACTTACATTTTTATGAAAAAAGGAAGAAAAAAAAGGCTACAAAATTCATAAAATATAAGTCATTTAAATGAAGAAGAAAGAAAAATTATCGTATTATTCACTTCTTTTAGATGGAAAATAAATGAAAGAAAATAAAGACGTGTCTAGTTTGTCGGAATGGATTGGAATTAGAAAGATTTCGATTTCAATCCATTACATTTCATTCCTACAAACTAAATGCACCCTAACGCGTTGTTCTCGAGTTTTTTTAAAGGAAATAAAGGAAATGATTTATAAGAAAACTAACAAAAGTGTGTTCTCGAGCTTTCTTAAAGAAAATAATAAAACAATTTGAAGAGATTTGTGTGTTCTCTAGTTTTTTTAGAGGAAGGAAAAGAAATGATTCCGAGGGATAACTCTTTCCCTTTTTTCCCCTAAAAGTTATCATTCCAAAAATGAGATGATTTTTGAAGGGTAACTTACTTCTTCCTTTTCTTTTATTCCTCCTATTTTCTTTCATTCCCTTAATTTTACCTTATTATTCTTTAAATGATTATTTAAAAGATAAATTAGCTTATAAATTGTTTTACAAGATGATTTTTTTTTTTATGAAATAAAAAAACCTAAATATTTGCTGAAGAACTTAGACCATCCACACCCCACATCGGCAAAGGCTTCGGTTCGGTGTTTTGCCGATCAGTTCCATCGGCAACACCGTATCCACACCCTCCCTCTCCTCTCTCTCTCTCTCTCTCTCTCTCTCTCTCTCTCTCTCTCTTCTTTTATTTTTTTATTTTACTTATTTAGATTGGCAAGTAAGTCTATCAATGTGGATGAATTGATAAAAATTGGGTTGATTTGGATAAGATAGTGAAAAGCTGACGTTATACCGATGTAGCAATTAATAAAGGAGTCTACGGATATAGATGTTCTTATGTTATAAACACTTCATTGAAAATTATTATTTTATTAAAAAGTTTGCCGATTGTCATGTTACATGAATTTTGTTGCCGCTGGAATTTATTATTTCATGGAAAGTTTGTTGAAAATTGTTAGCTTATACGAAGTCTGTAAAGTTTGTTGGAAATTGTCATTTTACATAAGTTTATTAGAAGTTATCATTTTAAATAATTTGACGGAAATTAGGAGTACCATTTTGTAAAGAATTTGTCTAAATTTAGTTTGATTGTTTGAGATTTAAAACTTACGATTTGTAATATTCTGGCATCTGGATAGAGCAATAAGGGGGTGCTTCGTTGCGGTATTACTGGGGAAAGAAATAAAAATGATAATAAAAACTACTGTTTAGCAATTCGATTTAATATTATATAATGAAATCATTCATGCAGATCCTTTAATTTTCATTCCTGACTAAATTTAGGGTAATGTAAATCTTATTTATACTTTAGTTTTTTTTTTCTTCTCAAATGTCGTTTCATCTCTTAATGTTAAAAGGAATATCTTTTGTATTTTCAAGTTTGAGAAAAATAATAATTTTTTTCTTCTCAAATGTCAGTTTAAGAAAAAGTCAGGCTTAAAGCTTAGTAAGAACAAAGGTTAAATGATAAATCTTTGGAACAATAAACGTAAATAATGTAGCTTTAAACGCAATATCCAGTAAGAACACCATTTCCACTCTTGGGAGAGTGAGACATTAGAATATGAATGGGGAGACCCGTTTACCATACATCATAGCAGAACACAAAGTAAGCTACGAATTAATGTTGTAAGCATATGACATTAATGAACCATCATTGACATCAACCCTTTCAAGGCCTTTAGTCAATATGAGTACCAACTCTACCTAAGTCTCTAGTCCATGATAAATGTGAGCTTAACTTTATCCAAATCTTTTGCCTAATAACCCCAAGTTCAACCCTATCCAAATCTTTACCCCAAGACCTTTCTTTTTCAAGTCTAACACATTCATTTTGAAGTTATGTCACAAGGCAAAACTTGTTTTCCTAAATACAAGTGGAAAGTTTCACATTTAATGTGTGTGTGTGTGTGTTGGGGGGGGGGGGGGGGATGTTAAGTTGAGAGTTTGGGAAGAAAGTAGGTGAAAGTTAAATGGAAAAAGCTGACGTTCGGATTTTAAAACCCTTTAAGTGAGAGTGAGAATGTCTCAATCACGAGGCACTATTGCATGGGATGTACTGTGAGTTTCTCGCTCTCCACGATTGTGCCAAGCAAGAGTGACAGTGTCACAATTGCAAGGAACTCTTGCCAAACATGTTGTCGGTGTAACACCTCGGTTACGAAACCCCAAGTTACCAATTTTATAGTCTCCAATTAAAATACTTTAATTAACCTCAAAACACGGGATATTATTTGTCTATAAAACTTCAAAATATCCGTTTTATTTTAGTGGTATTTACCAACCAAAACACGATTCCAAACCACACATAATGGACTTTTACTTACAAACCGAGTTAAGTAGCAAAATAAACGGGACATACATATAACCCGCAACCAAACTAACTACAAACTATTACATCTATAGGTAACAGAAATAAACTACTACATATCTATACCAAAAGTCGTTCGTAGTCTTCAAAGTCCACTATCAATCTTCCAAATCAAACTGCGGTTTCTTTCCCCTTATCAGCCTTCTTTCCTGAGAGGGGTTAACACTTAAAAGGTAAGCGAACGCTTAGTGACTTAGATAGTTAAGTATTACATATCAATAATGCATATATGTATATATACATACACGGTAGACACTTATTAGCAAAAGCGTTTAAAACATATACCGAATGGAAATCAGGACATACAAGTAACCGAGTGAACAAATACGTACCGGGTGCTAAGTTCATAGAATTTCATAGTCAAATCATTATAACATATCATACCAATAACACACGATACAACGAGAAAACATAATCAATAACCAAATGTATTCAACAACGATACGTATAAATAACGAAATCATCGAATCGATGAACATAATGAGAACACTGCATCACCCCGTCCTTCCTCTCCCGGGCTCATGCCAAAGTTCGAGTAAGAATATCACATCAGAGGAAGCCTTGCACTACCCGCCTTCCTCTACCGGGTATGTGTCAAGGTTCCCTACTCATTGCTCTTCCTCCTATCCGAGCAATGAGTATCCACAACCGCAGAAAGCCTCACCCGTCCGACCCCGGGATCTTGACTTTGCCATCAACTTCTGGCATACCACACGCAGTAGTACCCATACTATGGCGTATAATCCAAGAAAGAAAACCACAAATCCGGATCCGGAAACCAAAACGATGTTTCGAGATTATGATACGAAACAAACTCAAGGAATGAAATCAAAGTCAAAGAAAGACGATGTAAATCAATTCAAGACTAGCAATATTCATATACAAATATGCATATATATATATATATATACAAAACAATATGTAACAATTAACTATTTAACTCACCGACTTAATTGTACAATACCGAGAGAGCTCCGAGATGAGCTCACAAAGCAAGTCCAAAGTACCACATACAAAATTCCTCCAAAGCCTCAAATATGTCTTAATTACCCCCTGGAGTGTAGGTACAAAGTCTCGTAAGCAAACAATGAAGGAAACTCAAGTTATTCATAATTCCTATTTAAGCACTTTACATTATTCCCGTTAGAGCTGCTACTTGCAGGTCTGTTTTGCCCTTTTTAAACTCATATTTAGGTCTTGGTCATCAAATAAGAAACAAACTAGACTCAATTATCTAATCATAGCACTTAGCCTCACCTCATTTGGAGATTTCTACAATTTTCTACAATTTTCTACAATTTTTACAAAACAGCAGCACTAAGCTGTCAGAAATCAGCTTTACAACCCCGAAAAGATGACCATTTTTACCCTTTATAAGTTTGGAATTAGATTTCGAGGTCTGAATACAAAACAAAGTAAATGAACCAAGCTTTCCAAAGCCACTGATATCATATTTTTCTGATTTTTCTATGATTTTATACGATTTTTACAAAACAGAGCTGAAACTTCATTTTTAAAACACAAAACCTTCAATTCCATCATTTCTTAGCCAAACTTTGTCCTAAACTTACCAAACTCACAATTCTACTATGAAATCAACTACATTTCATGAAATCATTGACAATCCAAGCATTTTCTCAATAAAAATTATCAATTTTCCATAGTTGAACTAAGAATTCAAACCTTCAACCAATTTAAGCTCATATTTTGCAAACCTTTCAAGATTGAACATGGTTTCACTTAATTAACTTCATATCTAGCTTAGATTTCATGAAATAAACATGTTTAAGCCACATGCAATCCATAATCTAAACCCCTAATTTCATGAATCTTAAGCTAATCATGAAATAAACCAAGAACAAGTGTAAAGATAGATTATACCTTTGATTGACTGTTGGATATTTTAGTGTAATTGGATTAACTAGTTTGACCAATTTTATCATAATAAGACATCATTTAGGCTTGGCGGTGCGGAGTGCACACCTACTTGAATTTATTATGATATTAGGGGCGAAGCCCCTAATGAACGGGGGTCCGGGGGCAGCGCCCCCGGTAGCGGGGTCCAAGGGGCGGCAGCCCCTGGCGGGGTCCACTAAGTTGTTATGTCAAAAATCACTCAGAAATTTATTTTCGGAATTTGGTGACCCGTTTTCGAACCCGACCCGAAACTTTGTTTTTGGTGGTTCTTAACCATAAAAACTGCCGTTTTGGCAGTTTCCCGGATAAAAGAATTTTGGTCATCGATTTCTTTTTCTGGTTCACAAATCGCAAACACACATTCATCGAATTCCAAATTCTCTGAATTGTATCCGATTGAATAGTTCGGGAGAACCACCGAATTGATTCGATCTGAAAGTGTTACACGCCTTTCAGAGACATCCAGATTTCGTTACTGACTATTCCTAACATTGATGATCAAATCCTTCAAAAATCTTGAACTTCCACTTTGATTTGAGTTAGATTGAACCTAAGTGTGTGAAAATCGCACCTTCAGTGTGTGTGTGGAAGTATTGGAGCTGAAAATGGCTAAAAATGGGTCTAAAATTCGTGTTTAATAAGTTAGAATCGAGTTGGGTCGGGTTGACCCGTTTTGGGTACCCATTTGACCACTAAACACTAAAAATGGCATAACTTTTCGCTCGTAACTCCGTTTTCGATGAGGTTTTCGCCTACGCGTTCGTAAAAAAATAATCTACAACCTCCAATTAAAATATTCCAGAAAATATCTCCCAAAAAAATAAATCGGTTTTACGTCTCCGTAGCTTAGATGTTGAAATTTTGACCCGTTTTCTTAAATTTTCTCGTTTTAGCTCCATTTGACGAGAAATTTTCTAGATCCTCTTATATACTCCCAAGAAGTATAACTCTAAATTTTCAAACCTAAACTCCCACTAAATCATAAATTTTCATAATAAACACATAATGTCCTTTTAACATAATAATTAAACTTACTTAGCAGATAATTTAGGCATAATGGATACGGGATGTTACAGTCGGGCACTCTTACCGACTTTTGGCATTTCCCGAAAACTAATTTTCTTTGCTCTTTTGGGCGCGTTACATCCGAGATAATTCTAACTACGAAAAGTTATTCACTTTAATCATGAATTAAATACATATATAAATTGCTTTTGTTTTAAAAAACGCTAGTTTAAGACCACGTTACTTGAAGCTTGAATAAGATTACCGATTTGGTTACAATTCTGAACCAATCAACGAAACGTGTTTGATTTTAATTCAGATAATTCTATCCTTTTGAATTGAAAGATAGATTGACTTATATTATCATATACTATCACTAAAATACCTTTTATATAATCATTTAAAATTGAATATATCCAACATAAAAAATATCTAAAAATACAATAATCAAAGCTATCCATTTTCCTTTGGGACCATCGACGTTTTGAAACATAACTAGAATTGTCAAAATATTTCATAATCTAGGAGACTGAAATCCAAAAATTTAACGATAACTGATAATCCTTTGTCGGCTTATTGTTTCATAAATCACTAAGTTATAAGCTAGATATTTTTAGGGCCTATTAATTTTGACCTCGAAGCTATAAGTTAAATATCATGTATCATGAGTTGCCGTCTAAGTTAAATCTATTGAAATATCAGATAGTTCATTTTATTGAATATTTTCTTCACCTAACTCGTTAATATTATGACCATTCCACTTAAATATAAATATATAAATATCATATACATCTATATAAAACCTAATATATGTCAAATCATTTTTTTCTTCCTGTTCTAGAAATAAATTAATCTTCATATGTGGTCTTTGAAACTCATACACCCATTTGCTTTTAACACATTAATAGTTGTAGTACTATTGAAATTTAAAATGCATTCAAATATTCAAGTGCAAAAAAACGGACTAACGCAATCAATTTGAAGTCAGGTGATACTTAATTGAGTTGTAAAATTTTTAAACCGTCAGTATGAAGTTGAAATTGATACAAAGAGCGGACTAATGCAACTAGATAAACCCAATGTCTTTCTATGCCATGATTTATATGATTTTTAAGTTCTTAATCAGTATATGTAATTGTTAGCCTTAATAAAAATGCCTCATGCAGATATCTTTCTAATATCTCTTGTATAATTGTAATGTTATTTGTATGCACTCATTTTAGCTACATAGTTTAAGCAAAATCGCTTGTTTAGATTGTAAAACTATATATCAGTGTTTCAACTCAGCCGACGTAATTCAAATCATATAGGTTTGGATTGGATTGAATTTGTACTTCTGTGTTAGATTGAGTCGAGATTTTTCAAACCATACATATTAGATTGGTTTATTCAAGTTTTTTAACACGGAGGTCAACCCAACGGTATCCGGCCCCTAAATAAATATATTTAACTCTTAAAATTTTAACAAAATGTATTATTATAAAAAATATGAAATTGTTAATTATATAAGTTATCTTCTCACGTGCATAAACCATCAAACATCAAGCACAATGGATAGGATTCCTGCCCGATAAATGTTTGACTAGCTTCAATAAATAAAATAATCACTATATATTTATTAAAAAATATGTAACGAATTTTATATTCAATTAATACACATTTTTATATCCAAAGTCCAAACCCGTATGACGAGGCCCATTACAAGAGCATCTTCGTTACAATGACCTTTTCTTTAAATATTTATCTTATATCATTTTCAATTACATAAATAAAGAGCCTGCTTAAGAATTTATGATGATAGTTCTCATAAAGATTTTTTGTGGGTCCTTTATATCTTCAATAATCTTTACATGTTTATAACAAACATCAAATATTTCAATTTAAAAATTAACAAAATGTCACTTTATACCAAATTTATCTAAAAGTAAAGTTATTATAAGAACTTTCTTTGCTAACTCTTATAAGACATTATATTTTTTTTTTCCTTATAAGAACCTCTCATTAGGGATGCTTTATCGTTTTACCCTTGAGTATTGAAAATCTGTGTTCATACTCTACTATTTAATTTTATCGGATCAAATAAATTATAGGGTTAGGTTTAAGAGAAACCTCAAAAAAATGAGAAAAACTTTCATTACCTTACATTTATGCATAAACGTAACTTGTAATATACAGAAGTACAGATGTGCATAAAAATAAAAAAACAACTTAATTACTTTTATGTACAAGTATATACCATCTAGATGAATGATTATGAAGGTGCTTTTCAGTTTTCTAATTTTTTAAGATTTTCTTAATCTTTCTGTTAAAATATAATACAAAATCTTTATTTACAATTATTATATATTTTATAAAATTTGGAGGGTCTCCCAAAGTTAATTGGTCATGAGTTGCACGTTATGTGTTATGTATTTTCCTTATAATTTCCATTTAATATAAAACAAAAACATTATAAATTAATTTCCATTTAATAGAAAAGAAACATATTATAAATTATTAAACTCAACTTTTCATTTAAAAAAAAAGTTCTAAAACATAAAACTAAAACTAAAACTAAAACGTTTTTATTAGTTATATATACACGAGAATGTTCAAATGAAAAGCATGTCAATTTAAGAAAAAGTAAGGAACAATCTCAGTCACTCATCTCGTAGTTACGGTGGGCATGATCACGAAGGATGGACGCAATTCATGGGAGGATGGAGATTATTAAAGGAGAAACCAATCAAAGCCGTCTTTGTTGACCGAAATGAATGGTTGAGATTGGTTTTCATATTTTCTTAAAAAGTTATATAATAGTGGATGCTTAGCATGTTTAAGAAGGCAAACTAAAGCATCAAGATAAAAGGAAAAGAAGTATAAACAAAACTCTGTATTTGCTTTCTTTCGTTTCACCAACAACACCTTCTAAATTCTTCTTTCTGATCTTCGACCAAAATTCAAAAATGGTGAAGGATCGTAAGGTAGGTGTGGCCATGGACTTCTCCAAAAGCAGCAAGGCCGCTTTGCAATGGGCGATCGATAACTTAGCTGACAAAGGTGACACGTTCTACATCATCCATATCAAATCTCATTCCGACGACGAATCTCGGAACAAGCTCTGGGAGACTTCCGGATCTCGTAAGCTAACAGATCTGTTGCTTATTTCGTTTAATTTATTCGAGATTGTTCGGTTAGTTAAGCTGTAAATTAAACAGTCGATTTGATTCGGTGTTTTTGGTGCGGTTTTCAGCTTTGATTCCGTTGTCGGAGTTTCGTGAGCCGGAAGTTATGGCGAAATACAACGTGAAGACGGATATCGATGTGCTTGACACGCTTGATACTGGAGCTAGCCAGAAAGAGGTTTTCTGTTTTTGCTTTTGCTTTTGCTTTTTGTTCGATGATCAATTGATCATGACATATTTGAGATTTGAGGTTTCGATTTCAGATTTGTGTCTAGTTTTTTAGCTTTGATGTGCGTATTTTTATGTGAAACTTGTTTTCATCCGATCCAGATCGATCGATCGAGTGTGCCAAATTAAATGAGTTGAATTGAAATCGAAGTTCTCTGGTTACAAATTAGATTTCGGGATTTATGCTTTTTTGGAAGGGATAACGGCATCTAACAAACGAACACACACGTGCACGCCTCCCCGGCGGTATCGGGTAGCCACTTATCTGTCGTTGTCCTGGCCCAGCTTACGTTGGACCTAGAACACAACCACAATCTTTGACTGAGCTAGGGGTATTCCAGTCATAGACCTGCCCAAGGACTGGGTACTCCTCGTACCTTCAATTGAGTTCCTTGGATTCGAACCCCCGTAGACTGGGATATGGCCTTAGGAAGACCATCTGAGCTAGACATGATTTGTGATTTCAGGATTTATGTGTTGAATGATTAGTGGTTGATTTGTTTGATTTTAGATTCATGTTGTGACCAAATTGTATTGGGGAGATGCAAGAGAGAAGCTGATTGAAGCTATTGAAGATCTAAAGCTGGATACATTGGTCATGGGTAGCAGGGGACTCAGCGCTCTCAAGAGGTATCCATTTTTCCTTTTTATCTACAAAATTGATTTGCATCAACCTTTTTATTTGTTATCTTATTTATTTAAAAGTCTTATTTGATCTACAATCAATAATTTTAGGGAGATGATTCTTCCACTTAATAAATTGATTCTTCCATATATGGTACATCTCGCTTGAATCTAATGTACAAGTTAATGAACTATTCATCTTTGGTTGAATGAATCAATTTATTAGGTGGAAGAATCACCTCCCATAGTTTTATCAGAGAATAACCGGTACATATTTGAGTGCACTTAGATCATAAAAGTTTGCGTGAAAGTTGCCCGGCTAGGACTATTTTGTCCGTTTCGACTTATTGCCTTTTATATTTTTTAAATTAAATTTCAATTCTTTTTTTAACGACAACAAACACATACATCCACTAAACTTAGTTCTAAACCTACTTTTAAAATCTAAACCAATTTCTACAACGGGACTGGAACCCACAACCGCAAGGAAGGAGGGCTCCTTGGTAAACACCAAATGCCACTGGACAATATCATCGGATGGCAATTAAATTTCAATTATGTCATTATTCGGTGTCATTGGATGGCGGATCCAAAAACTAAACTAACCTAACAATACAGATGAACAAAAATGGTTTAGTGTTATTTGGTTTTTGGTTAAACAGTTCAGATTCAGTTATTCTTTTACTAATTCGATGAAACCAAGAAGCAAATTACCATAAGTTCATATGTTTTATGTGAGCGTAAAAAACAATACGATAAACGATTTTATATTAAAGGCAAAATAACAAAATATTAAGATGGATTTAACAAAGCAATACATAATAGTTAGATATTGAGATGGTTAATATTGAAAGGGTTTAACAAAATAGTACATAAGACATTAAAATAATTTTGTTTCTTTCGTTTTGGTGGAAAAAAACAAAATGCATGGGGTCAGGTGAAAGTTGGATGGGCTCTTTAAGCCAGGGAAGAAGCCATTGAAGATAAACGAGTTTTTTTAAGCAAAATCCAATTTTTTAACATGTTTGACTGGGGTCAAAGAGACCCCATTAGTTTTTTTAAGCAAAATCCAATTTTTTAACATGTTTGACTGGGGTCAAGAGACCTCATTAGTTTTTCTTGGACGGTAGTTAAACACACACGTTCCGACAGAAGTCAAAGAGGTATTCGGGATCCATTTAGGCACCTGACTAATCCTCTCGACCATGGAAACCGTTACCGGCCCATAGCCTCGCTCATGCCCGGCCGGAAGGTCGACCCATGAACTGGGGTGTCGCCTCCTGTTCCCCCTCCGAATCGAACCCAAGTAGACATGGATACCATCCACTGCCCCCCTCAGGATGTTACTGACCGTTGAGCTATAAAGGAATTGACAAATGTCCTTAGTTTGTCCATGGAGGAATTCGAACTTGGATGGACACTATGTACCCTCCAAGCACTAACCACTCCACCACAACACCTTGGATAAGAGACCCCATTAATTATGTCTTGTTTAATAAATATCTCTTGTTTATTGTTAACAACTAAATTATTATCAAATATGGCTAGTTTATCAATCAAATTTGATCATATATGATCAAAGTTTTTCATATCTAAATCATTCAATACCCATAATGAGGCTTCCTTTTCCTAAATGATTTCATCTGAGTTCATTTCAAATTTGAATCAATCAACACAAGTTCATGTCTCTTAGGTAAATAATTTTCTGTTTTTCCTTCTAATTTTTCATTTTTCTAAAATTTATATTTCAAGTTTTTTTAAAACTTATCGGCTTTAAAGATGTTTATTAATCCATTTGACCATCTTTGATAGTCGATAACATTCTGATACAAGGCACAGAGGAGCAAATTGTTTTCGCAAATGGCTAAGGCTGTGCACACACATATATAGTTTAAAGACAACGAAGCATCAATTATTTTAGTATCATGTTAAAAAATCGTAGGTTGACTGCTTTGGTTTTTAATCTTGATGGTAATTAAATAATTAACTTCAGATTTACGAGTAAGTTTATGATACTGCAGGATCATATTAGGAAGCGTCACAAACTATTTGGTGAATAACGCACCTTGCCCTGTGACCGTCGTCAAGGAAAAACACGACAAACACTGATTCCTGTTACGTACTATCAATAATGCGTGGAGTACTGCTACTTCAATAAGGTCTTGTTTCGTCCGTTATAGTTATTTTTGCTTTTTTATTCTCATCCTTTATGTAATGTCACATACTTCTAAAACATAATAATTTAATGTTCAACATGTTTTCGAATGATGTGTGTGAAATAATTATTTTGTCGACAAAAACCATTTGTTGTATGGCCTCTAAAAATTACTATGTTTGGGGTTGCTTGAATTGATGAGCTTTAGGCACGAATCCTAACAAAGGGAAGTTAACTTAAATGGTTATTATGGACCATCCAATTTACTATATAAGTGCATTTTTACTTGATTAAAACGATTTTATAAATAACACTTTAACAACTTGTGAAATTTAACTTTTATGAATTTAATATGTATAAAGTAACACTTTCACAAGTTGCTATAACCTATTTACAAACTATGACATGAATGTGGCAATTTATCACGTTGCCTAAATGACAATTTCATTATAAGTTGATAATATTTCACAAATGGCATTTTAGCAATTTGTAAAAGTCGTTACTTTATGAATATTATATTCATTAAAAAAACTTTTGTTAAATGTTATTTGTAAAATCTTTGTTATTTCAATCAACTAAAAACATCTATAATAAATTGTCGGTTTTGGTTTTGATATAATAGTTCTTACTTCTTAGGAAATATAATACCTGATTAAATATATACTTTAGTAAAAGTAAATAGCGAGAAATCAAATACTTGAGGACGCATCTTAAATAAAAGCTT
The DNA here is from genome assembly GCA_030169165.1 of Centaurea solstitialis. Classification (NCBI taxonomy): domain Eukaryota; kingdom Viridiplantae; phylum Streptophyta; class Magnoliopsida; order Asterales; family Asteraceae; genus Centaurea; species Centaurea solstitialis. The sequence goes on from CM058044.1 coordinate 45,090,978, forward strand.
AATTGTAAGAATTTGTAGACCAAAATTAATTTCATGAAAATTTCATAATAGTTGTCAAATAGACAAATAAATAAGTTTAAATGGAAAGTTTACTACAAAAAAAAAACACCTTTTTAACATCCTATAAAAAAGAAACCGTTTTTTTTTTTAAAAGCAAGGCAAGGCAGCAAGATTTATTCTTATTCACAAAAAAAGTCTCCAAGGAGGAGACAAGAAGGACAACAGAAGCCAAAACCAAGAAGCAACAAGGCTATAAAAAAGAAACCGTTACACTTGTTTTTGGACGAAGAAAGTTAGAGATAGAAATAACAAGTTTTTATAGAGCGTAAAGTTTGCTTGAGACGTAGAATATAATATGACCATTTTCACCGACCTTGGTGTTCATAGTTGTTATAATATTTCCATGGACCAGATATGGTAACTAGGTGGTGTCGTTTATCAATCGAAGGTTATATATATCATGGATCATTCGATGTTTATTTAATGTGACTTATTGATAACATATTTCATGTATCTTCAGTACTTTATTGGCCATCATTTCATCTTCTTCCATATCCTGTTTGTATGTGGCGTTCATTGAAAGTATGTTACTTACAAGATCTTCTTTCGGTCAGGTTCCAAGTTTTCCATTTGACAAGTGTTTGTGGGGGAATACATCTTTCGTCAAAATAAATAAACTTCCTAAACTTACAATAAAAAAACAATAACAAAGTGTATAAAAAGTAAACAATAGCACACACATATTTTTAACCTACAAAACCCTTAAAACAAGGGGAAAAGACATGGGTCAACCAAAACATATAGATGTGTCCATGATAAATAAACTATGGTAATTTGTTTTTCAATGATAAATGCAAGCAACCAATTTAGAACCAAACCCGTATTAACAGAAAACAAGGTTTACAAACATCAATTATAACACGTTAATTAATCACAACTTATAAACATGCCGTCCAATTTTTAATCCAATGATAACCAAATCTAACTTAAATTAAATGAAGCCAAATGGGTGATGGATTTGGGCCTTCATCACTTGCCGGGAGCCCAAAAGACCTAAACATCTTCCATCGATTCACAATTTAAAACTACGTGGCTCGTAGGTTAGCCGAATACTTTGCCTGCCATATCTTCTAGTTACATATTTGAACATAAAAATTTATCAATCATATATTTATCTCAAGATCATATTATTTATATATTAAGGAGTGCATAAACCCATATTCGATGGACAATGGGGAATCCAATATCCAAACTCGGTTTGACACGAAATCCCTGAGTTGAGTTGACTGGGGATGGGGACCGAGATGTGGGAAATCTTGAAATTCATAAACCTGGGATGGGAATGTCCGTGTCTCTGACCTCGAATGCCAATAATAACTTTTATGTGTATATATGTATATATATAATATATTCATAAACATAGGAGTATTTTATCAACTTTAAACATGTTTATCCCTTAACTAACTTTAAGAACTTCAATAGTAAGAAGTTGCAAACTTAATCTTCATATTTCAACAATATAAATTAAATATTTTATAATAAAATAAATATACCTAGTTAAAATACTTAATAAATGAGAATGTAGTATTATTTATTAGGGTTGTTAGGAAGGAACTATCCCTTGCATTGGTTTTGGTTAGAACCACCAGCACTAGATGGTGTTCCAAATGCAAACAACCACCCTTAAGAGGAAAGACAAATAAAGACATCATGTGGGGGCATAATAACATCATGACAAAAGCATCATGATGGGGTAACAAAATTGGAAAATTTTCTATTGTAAACTTTATAAGGTTTTTTTTTCCATAATTTTTTCATAAATTTACTGAATTAATTTTAATATATATACGGTAACCGATACAAGTCATTTAAGGCCAAATTTGTTAACGAGAGGTAGAAATAATGTTGCTTGCATTTTGACAAATAAAAATCGATCATTTATATCGTTAGCAATAACTATTTTAGAAGAAAACATGATAAAAAGAACTTGACAAATAAATACTAATCATTTAACTCGTTATTTATGATTTATGTCAGATAATTTATTTATCAATGATTGAAAATAATGTAATTCATACAAAAGAAATATGTAAATCAATAAATAAAGTTAAATTTCTCATGGCATATTGTTCCTTCCCTACCACTCAATTAAACATAATCAATGATTTATTCTTCTTCTTTACTTTTAAAAAAAATAAATAAATATTTATTCAAAAATCCAATACCATAATGGTCATTTGCAAAGACCTTGACCATAACTTAAGATTGATACATGTAATTAAAATAATATTTAATCAAGTATTAGAAAAAAATTTAAAATTTGTTGAATTGATTCCCATTCTTGTGCTTACATGCCATGAGGAGACAAATAGTCTTGGCATCATCATAGTGTAGCCATGGCATGCATAGAAATTGTATGCTCAACCTTGTTTATATACAAAATTACTAAAATACCCTCGATTATGTAGCTTTTGTAACAATCAACATAACTACCATTTTCAGAAAAATAAACTACATACACCTTGTCATACAAAATGTTAATTATAAACAACGACAAACTATCCATTTCCATAGATAAAAACTAGAATATCGAATGTACTAAGCTCAGTAAAATTCGATTATCATACTCATTCTAAAACAAAACAGAATAAACTAAGGTTCTATTTGGCAAAATAGTTGATAAATTAGCTGTTGATTGATAAACTAATTGTTAATGGATAAGCTAGCTTATGAATACTACTCCAAGCAACGTTTTAATAAGCTAACTTATAACTTATAAGTTAGCTTATAATCCATCAAAACATGTATTAGTGGGGTAGTCTAAGGAGTCGACATGACCATGCCGATTTTACTCCTTGCCAATCAACCAAGATAGTGTTGATGGCCTTGCCAATCGGTACGGAAGCCTTGCCGCTCCCTTTGCTGGACCATTGTGGATGAGTTTAGCTTATTTGTGCCAAACACAACCAAACATAAAAGGGTAATTTGGTAATTTTGATCAACAAGAAACAAATAAATCATAATTAAGAGTCTTGAAATCCCTAACACGCTCCCTTTGAGGAGGTTACTTTGAGAACAAAATTTGAAATCATCACACATAATTATGCAAACACACACTAGAGAGAGAGCCTCCTTATTCAAGCAAACACAAAGAAACAAACCCACCTTTTTCTTGATTAAATTCTTTCATATATAACAACAAAAAATCCCACAAAGTCCATGAAGCTCCAAACAAGAATCAAGAAAAATTCTTCAAGATCAAGCAAAACCCATCAACAAAATACCGTTTAATTTGCCGAATTGATCATCTGGGTGCGATTATTTTTCCAAGAAAATGGATCTTGCATTGCAGGGTTTTGGTATGGTGGTGAATAACTCTGCTTATGATGATGATTCTCCTTCTGTTGTTCTTGATTGTGTGAAGAAACCAGGGGGAGAAATTAGGGGTTGTTTGGAAACATGTGAAGAAGAAGAAGAAGAAGTAGAAGAAAATTTTGGTGGAAATAGTAGTTCAAGTTCTGAATTCATGGGGTTGTTTGATACTGGTTTGAATGAAGAACATATTAATACTAATACTAGCTTTGATGATGACTCATCTTCTCCTTCTTCAACCACAAATGAGGCCCCACATTGTGTTGATTCTGAAGATTCACAGAAACCCCTTTTGGGTCAAAAGAAATTAGAGAAACAAGAGTCAACAGCTCCTTCAGGTTAGATTCCTATTGGTGTTTATATTTAGAGTTTGTAATATGGTTGTTGATTTCTGTTTGTTTGATGAATCTTGTTAATCTTTAACAGCTCCTTCAGGTTAGATTCCTATTGGTGTTTATATTTAGAGTTTGTAATATGGTTGTTGATTTCTGTTTGTTTGATGAATCTTGTTAATCTTTGATATGGGTTTTAACTCTATGTTTGCTAGCAATTGTTAATTTCTGTTTGTTTGAAGTTTTTATGAGGTTTTTGATTTGGGTTTTGAGATAGAGATTGAGATGATGAAATAAAGATTTTCAGAATTGTTTGTACCAAATGATGATAGTGATTCCTATTGGTGATTATATTTAGTGTTTGATATCCTAATGTTTATCTTTGATTTGGGGTTTAAACCATTTGTTTGATAGATATTGGGTTTTTGGATAGAGATTGAGATGATGAAAGAAAGATTTTATCAGATTTGTGTCTACCAAATGGTCACAGTGATTTTTATTGGTGTTCATATTTTTAATTCAGGTTTCTATTGTTTGATATATGCAACAAATTGGTTGGTTTCCATTAAGTCCTGAATGAATAAAGTCTACTATGTTAATCAATTTGTCTGAATAGAATGAGAATGTTTTTGTTTAGGAGGGTTTTTCCATAAATGGAAAAAAGGTGTTTTTTAGGTGGTAGGGGCAGGTTTGGAAAAAAAAAAACAAGGCTTTTTGTTTAAAGCTCCATCCTAAAAGCCTACTGAATATGCCACTTTCTGTATTATTAAGCCACTACCAAACAGTCATGTATAGCTGACCCAATATAGCTGACCGAATAAGTTGTGTCCCATTAAGCTCATTAAGCTGCTAACATATGGCCCCTAAGTGTTTGATCCTAATGTTTATATTTGATTTGGGGTTTAAACCGTCTCTCTGATAGATATAGTTACTGATCTCCCTATCTTGCTAGCAATTGTTAATATCTCTTTGTTTGATGTTGTTTTATGTGGTTTTTGATTTGGGTTTTCGATAGAGATTGAGATGATGAAAGAAAGATTTTCAAAACTGTTGCTTGGAGAAGATATGTCTGGTTGTGGGAATGGTGTTTGTACAGCTTTGGCTATCTCGAATGCGATTACGAATCTTTGTGGTAAGCCAATAAGAGCGAACGAATTTAGCGAAAAGATGATCGCAAATTTGGTTAGCAAATTTACAAGCTTTTTGATATTGGTTGGTTACCTCTCGATTTTGTTGAAATTTTCAGCCACACTTTTTGGACAAATATGGAGGTTAGAGCCGTTACGCCCTGAAAAGAAATCGATGTGGCGAAGAGAAATGGAATGGCTTCTTTGTGTTAGTGATTATATCGTGGAGTTGATACCGTCTTGGCAGACTTATCCTGATGGAAGCAAACTTGAGGTGAAATTGTTGTTTTATAAATCTTGATGTTTCAAATGATGCTAAATTTTGTATTCTTTTGTGCAAGAAATGCTAGGCTGACTTGATTGTTTTTTGGTCATATGATTTTTTAGGTGATGACTAGTAGACCGAGATCCGATCTTTATGTTAACCTTCCGGCTCTTCGTAAATTAGATAATATGCTTCTCGTGAGATTCTTAACCCTTCTTTCTTCGTAGATTACTATAGTATAGATTATAGGGTTAATTACATGGGTATGTATCGAACTTGTCACGTTTTATCATTGTATGTACTCAACTTATAAACTTACCATTGTATGTATTGAACTTTCTAAAACTGTCATTGTATGTATCCAACTTTATTAAAACCTATCATTGAATGTATTTTACTTGTCACGAAAGTGTATCGAACTTGAGGTTTTGATAAAGTTGGATACATACAATGGCAATTTTAAAAAGTTCGATACATACAATGTTAAGTTTATAAGTTGAGTACATACAATGATAAAACGTGACAAGTTCGATACATACCCATGTAATTAACCCTAGATTATACTCCCTAATTTTGGTCACCAATCTTTTCGGATTTTAAGTTTTTTTTTTTTGTTGTTGTTGTTGTTGTTGTTGTTAAGTTTGTGTTATGCAATGAAGTTTCAAAATTGAGGAACATCATGGTAGTTGTTCATCTGGATGGTATGCACATGTGCATACAAGTAACGGAAGTTGTTATTTGGTTTTTATGCACATTGCATATATGTTACAGATTACTTGTATACATATGTGCATACTGTCCAGATAAACGGTTACAAGGGTGTTCCTTCGTTTTTCATTTTTTTGCGCTTTTCCCGTGAACCTGTATATACAACAAAACTCATACACACTCTTCACCTTCAGTGAGGCTTGAACCCTTTACCTTAAAGGAGGTTGGGAATTGGGATCCACCGATAACACAGGTGCCGTTGGGCCACTGATCGATCCTTTGACGTTATAAGAAATGTTACTTTTGAAGAACCTAATCAACAATGATATTTAAAAGGAATCAAATTTGTGTTTGTCACAGGAGATATTGGATAGTTTTGAGAAAATGGAGTTTTGGTATGTTGATCAAGGCATTCAAGCTCTGGAAACGGATGGCTCATCGTCTTTCGGTAAAGTTGTCCCACGCCAAAAAGAAAAATGGTGGCTGCCCGTTCCTCGAGTCCCGACCGGCGGACTGAGCGAGGACGCAAGAAAGAATTTGCAAAACAAACGCGATTCCACAAATCAGATACTAAAAGCGGCAATGGCTATCAACAGCATTACTTTAGCTGATATGGATGTTCCTGAATCGTTCTTAGAAGCACTTCCGAAGGTAATCATCTAATGAACGGAACTTAGGGGTAAAATTGTCATTTAGTTAAGAGTCAACTCTAATCTTGGTCCCTGAGGTTTAGTGAAATCTTTGAAAGTTGGACCTGAACTTTGATAAGTCTATAAAACATCCTGGTGGTTCTCATTTTCTTTGAAGGTGGTCCCTGACCACTAACTCCGTTAACAAGTTCTGTGAGTGTGAGGGGCGGTTTAGTCCTTTTACCTATTTTCTTTGATATCTTTAAAAAATTTATAATATATAGTTTCTTTGATAGTTTTAAGAGCGCGGCACGTGTTCACATTCAGTATGAATAACAAAGGTGAATGTTCATGCATCATTATTCATGATGTATAATACAACATTCAAGACGAATAATATATTATTCAGAAGCGTTTGCAATGCAATGAAATATGAGTTTTCATTTGCAACCGCCTCATATAAAGTATATATATTATATTTTTTTAGAATATATTTAAGAAAATTGGTAAAAAGACTAAACCGTGCCGCTCACTAACGGAGCTTGTTAACAGGGACCATTTTCAAAGGAATATTGAGAACCATAGGGACAATTTCTGGACTTATTAAAGTTTGGGTCCCACTTTCAAAGATTTCGTTGAACCTTAGGGACCAAAATTAGAGTTTACTCCTTGATTAATTAAGAAGTGTAATAATTACCCATTTCTGTGTTCCCCTTTTCGTTGTAGACATCTATTTTAGAATAGAGTGAATAATTTCAAATTCAAAGATGCCCTTTTCTAGCACTTATTTCTATTTTTGATATTTGTTTACAAATTTCTTTTTGCAGAATGCGAAAGGTAGCTTAGGTGATCTTATTCATCGGTATATTTCGTCAGATCAATTTTCACCGGAGTGTCTCTTGGATTGCCTTGACTTGTCCTCGGAGCATCAAGCTCTCGAGATTGCAAACCGTGTGGAGGCCTCGATCTACATATGGCGAGGAAAAAACAACGCGAAGCCCGTAAACGTTGTGAGTAGGTCGTTTTCAAGGTCTTCGTGGGACAAGGTTAAGGATTTGGTAGCGGATGCCGATAAAAGGGAAACGTTAGCCGATAGAGCCGAGAGCCTCTTGCTTTGTTTGAGACAAAGGTTCCCTGCCCTCCCACAAACCACATTGGACATGAGTAAAATCCAATATAATAAGGTATATATCTTCACCTTCTGCAAACATATATTCGGTCAGGTTCAAATGCGAACTCATCTTTCATTGTGAACATGAGGACCAGTAAAATCGCTCCACATGGCAATATTCAGTCTGAATAAATCTTAAAAAACTTGGTTGCATTTTTATTCGTTTTCAGGATGTTGGAAAATCGATCTTGGAGAGCTACTCGAGAGTATTGGAGAGCCTAGCGTTTAATATCACGGCACGTGTAGATGATCTACTGTACGTGGACGACTTGGCAAGACATTCCGACAAGTTCTCGTCGATCTCTAACCGTGATGTCGTTTCCAAAACCATCGTCGGGAAACCGTACACGCTTCACACGGTCACTACCACTCCGTATAGAACGGCTTTCACCACACCGAGCCTCTCACCGTCACGCCTCGATAGCCCTAACGGGCTCGGCCCAAAGAAAATCCTAACCGAGTATTTGAGTATCGATCCGAAAGGCAAGCACTACTCGGGTCAAGTCTCGAGGTCAAACTCGTTCTCGGGTAGGACTCGAGAGGCGTTACAGAAGATCGGGCTCGCGGGGTCAAATGGGTCGGTTGGGGTCAAATGACGATTTCGGACCCCCGGTTCAATGTTTATACATGGATGAATGAATCTATGGATTTTGTTTAAAGAGCTAGTTAGGTATTATGGCATTTGTACATCACCTTTTTTTTTGGTTATACTGAGTTCTGAGTCTTACTGAGTTGACTCGGATCCTGGGAAGAACAGTTTAGTGAAGTTGTGTAAATAAATGCCTAATTTTGTTTTTTTCACAAATAATATTCCACTCAAACAAGTATAGATTCTAAAATGATTTTTTTTATTTTTATTAAAGGACCGTTTGATAAACGTTAGTTGGTTGATAGTTTATTGGATGTCAATTACCTTGTTGGGTAAACATGAAAAAGACCGAGAAGTTTACTCAGACTCGGTAAGAGTCTTGGCAAGGACTGAGAATTTTATATCTTTTGGTTAGTGTACTGGGTAAGAGACGTTTACCAATAGTTTATTCTAATGATATAAAATATTATATAATAAGATAAGTGAGGATGATAATTTTTACAAGTAAAGTATTTACTCGGTAAACAATTTGGACATTCTTAAATCATAGTTAAGCTTTTGCAAAAAATTAATGACCCAATGGGCCTGGACTAATATTGGGCTGGCCCAACTTGCAAAGTTGGAAGCTCAAAGAAACATATATTTATCATTTAATAGCCAAGGTGGGTTGGAATTTTTTGTTCGATTTCAGTAAGTTTGATGATTTATTTGTTTAAAATAATGTTTAGGATATAACGGTGTGTTCACTAATCTGGATAGAGAAGGAAAAGAAGAAGAAAAGAATTAGATGGAAAGTAAGAAAGACGAAATAGTCTTTTTATTTGTGTTTATCGAAAAGGAAAAATGTTACTTTTACAAATATACCTTGTGAAAATATATCTTCTATAACAAAATATTAGCTAATTTTGTAATTTTTATATATATTGTTTTAAAAATATTTTCTTTCTTTTTTCTCTTTCTTTCCATATGAAAGGAAAGTTATTATTATTTTCTTTCGGTTTTCATTCTTTTTTCTCCTAAGGCCATCCGCTGTGGATGAGCCCGAAGACTTCGGGTAGCATGCAAGCCGACGGGCTTGTATGGGAACACTGCCATGGATGGCAGCGGCTAAGCCACAATCGGTTCGTCCAAGCCGTCCGTTTCACACCCCCACCCCCTACCCACTTTCTCTCTCTTCTTTCTCTCTATCTCTCTCCTCTTTCTCTTTTTTGTTTTTTTTATTTAATAAAATTAAAGTGTGTGTAAGATTGGGTTGGGTATTGGGTCGACAGTGGATGAATTGGGTAGTTTTGGGTAAAATAGTAGAAAGCTGACGTGGCGCTGATGTGGTAGTTGAAACCATTGGGTAGTAGTGGGTCGACAGCGGATGGACTAAAAGAGTTTGGAGAATATGAGTTTTTTTCTCTCCCTTTTTCTCCCTCTCCTTTTCTTTTTTTGGTGGAAAGAGTCTCAAAAACACAATGTTAATTACTTAAAAGTAAGAGTTTGTTATACTTTTCTAGACTTTTACCTTAAAAGTAAAAAGGTTGTAACCTTTATGGGTTTTTTTCTTTAACTTATATAAAGCTATATTTTTCTTTTCCAAAAGAAAATTCAATCAAATTTGTTTGTTTTAAACCGTTTAAATCAAGTTTTTTAGATCATTGTTACTTTTAATCCCTTTCAGTTCAGTCTTAATTAAAATATTACTTCTTTTTCGTCAATCCATACAATCTACCACTTTGATCCAATCTTTTTTTTATCAATTAACTCAGAGGCATAGCCAAAGGGTCGATTTGGAGATGCCTAGCCACCCTCAATGGTTGTCCAATTCCATAAGAATAGTTGTATACTTGTATAAGAGGTATTTTAATGTTAAAAATAAAGCTCAATCCCCCTTTAAACCTTATACATACTACTAAATTTGGCCAAATACTCCCATTACAAATTTATAAAACTGAAAAGGTTATGAATCAAAAGATTTGCATGCCTTGGTGTGTAATGACATGAACTGCTATATCTAATCTTTAGAAACGAAAAGGATTAAAAGAAACGTAATAATTTAAACCTAGTTAATCAAGGAGTTGTTTACAAAATGCTTACTGGATAAACACACTTACCGGCAAGCGTCACATCCTCATTTATTTTGTGGGGTAGAATTTTCAGCCATCAAAATAGATTGATGAAAACCACAAGGCTGTGGTGTATTGGTTAAAACATGTAAGGGAAGTGACTTGTTAACCCTTCTACCACATGTTCGAATCCAGGCGATTCCAGTTTGTGGCCACTGGGGATTAACTTAGGGCAGCATGTATAGTCGTCGGTAAACCTTGTCGGAATTAGTTCGGACAAAGTCTCGGATACCCTTAAAAAAATAGATTGATCACAAGTGTTTATAATCTGATAAGTGTTTACCAGGTTAGAATCACAACCCTTACGTGCTAGGTAAGACTCTCGATCTTTGCCTTCCTTCCAACCTAGTAATGTTTCAGTACTGTTATATTCATCTGGTAAGGTAAGGGTAAGTTTATTTAAATGTCCTATATTTGGTGTAATAATATAAATGCAATTGCACAATATTCTTATTTGTTAAGTTTTATTGTAAAAAAGTACTCAAAATTGAGTTTAATTGAATGCAAATGTTGATGTTGGAAAATATAGCTATAGTTCTTAAAAGATATAGTTGTTAATTTCTTAATGATCTTATTTTTTAACCCTACAAACCATATATTATTTTTTTTCAAGAGAAAAGAAAATACATTTGTCCGAGTTTAAACTAATGTCTTATTTGAAGCATATCCATGACAAAATGGATTAATGGTGATTTTAACAATTGGAAGGTTTATATGGTTAGTATATAGGATAGTAAGAGTTAAGTTATATTGAAATAACTTTTTTTTTTCTTGTGCAAAGTATTTTTTTTTCAATAAGAAAGTATTAACATGAGAGTTTTGACCCTTCTTATCTAAAATTTTTGGCTCCTCTTTGATTTAACCGTAATCTCATTCAATCCAATCTAAACTAAAATATTATTTTGAATATATTTTTAATGTTTAGAAGATGATAAAGTAATGAAAATGAAGTGAAAGATTTATATGTCGAAGATATATCAATATTGGTATTTATTTATAAAACATTGAAAATCATAAATTTTAGTATATTTTTAGTTTTTACTTGTTATGTTAAAAAAGTTTTCTTTATTAAATAAGTTTTATCTTTAAAAAATAAACATCATCCGATCGAGTTGTGCCACTTGTAAAATAAAAGGGATCACAATTTCCTCAATCTGGGTTGTGAAGCGAGTAGGATTGACGAAGATCGTTCACTTGTTTTGTATTTTTTAATTTTGTCTTATATTTACAATCTCGATGCTAAGATCACCACTAAAGATGGTCTAATTAAGATGTCTTGCCGTAGGAGTGACTATCAAAATAAAGCTTTTACAAGTTCTACGTTTACTTTTATTCAATTACAATTTTTTTTAATATTTTACCACTAATCAATTTTTTTTAATGAAATTACTTCTCAAAACAAAACATCATTATTTTATGAATAAAAACAGGAGAAACTAATTATTTTAGCTATTTTTAAATATTATTAACATCTTATAACCATTTTCTTCCAAAAATTGTCACAATAACCATAAACTTCGCTATAATAACATCCACTAATAGCGGATAAGTTTAAAAATTACACTTTTGGTCCTAAAGACATGCACCTTAATCCTTTGAAAACTTTGAAAAGTTATGTGATATACCCTTATCTGCTATTAGCGAATGTTGTTTTTAGTGAGGTTCCCTATCTAACGGAGTTCATAGCTATTTTGAAAGTTTTTGAAAGAAAATGGTTAAGAGGTGTTAAAGGTATTTAGAAATGGCTAAGATAATTAATTTCTCTAAACCATTATTTTGGCTAAATGTGTTATGCAATGTAATTCTGCTTTATTTCTAATTTGGTTACTAGTTAACAAATTAAATATTCTGGATATCTTTAATAAAACCATGTTATATGTTAACGAAGGTGAATGATTTTTATAGAAGTGTTAAAAAGTTATATGATTTTTATATTGATTTAAAATCTAATGATAAATCTTTCTTTATGAACAATCGATATGACCCACAATAAAAAGATAACAACACCATAAAGACCCGAACACGACATATATTATTTAACTTATTAAATTGTCCATTTACTTTCGGTTAATTTGATCTAAAAATGTTGGGTTCTTTTCATTTGATAAGTCACATTTCGAAGCACTACAAAAGAATCTTCAAATATTCCTTTTAAAGAATGCATTTGAAGTACAAAACCGATAAGGATTCCTTCCTTCAAGACCTGATGCGATTAAACAAAAAGCAGGGTGGACGACGGGAAATGCATTACCCGTTCCATTTCCATGAACCCTAATTTCAATAAATTATAAACTTTATTATTATTTTTTAAACTTTTATCTATTATGATGTGATAAATTATTGCTTTTTAGGTATTTTTTACCAATTATTTTACTATGCATGTAGACACCTGTGTGGATTGTATGATTTTAAATCACTAACTTGGTGGTGTTTTTGGTTTGGTGTCCACTTACATTGTATTGGATGAACCAAAAACAATTGATTTGATACAAAACAATATGATTACACTTTGAAAGTTATGTGTTGAAAAATGGCTCACAATAGTTTTTTACCGAATTAAACCATACCTAAAATCCCAAGTGGAAACACTCTTTAATTAGTTGATCTCATATAATATTAAAACATATCTATAATGAAATGATGGAATGTTGATAATAAATAATAACTTATCCGATTTACCTATATTCAATGATTATTTAAATATTTAATACACAAATATTTACCTATTTGATTTTAAGATTTCTTTTATGGTGTTATTGTTTGTTAGAGATGAATAAATCGGAGTAGGATCGGGTCTTCGTTCATGCCTGAGGCTTATGTTGGGAATCTGAGTTGTGTGGTTAGTATAGACATGAATAAAATTTTGGATTGCGTATGTGAAATACTCCATTTCGCCCTTAGATATATCTTAGGTTAGCATGGAATTAGTAATGGATAATCCGGGATTTTAGTAATGGATAATCCGGGATTTTACATTAACGAATTAAGGCATAAACTTGTGCATTTATGTTTATTGAATCACTTGTTTATGTATTTATAAGAGAGATTAAAAGCCATGGATGATTTGGTGTTATGTATCTGCATAGCACTTACAACTATCAACAAATAAGATTTAGTAACTTCCAACTGACTTCAAAGGCTCCTAGAGCAAAGGTGAAACCCATGATAGTAGGTCCACACTCTAGAGACTCCCTGATTACCATTATTTAGAGGGGGTTGCTATCCCATCCCCTACACTCACAATCATTTATTTCCACATCCCTTATCTCACTCACATACACCTACTCACACCCCTCCTATAAGGGGGTGTGGATAGAAACCTCCTATTTAGACTGTGAAGACTTAGTCTCATATTACGAGGGTGAGAATCACGAAAGTCCTAAGGCTCTCAACTATACTTAAGGTGAATTTTCATCAAGTTTGGTAACAATTTCAAGGTTTCCAACCCTCTAAAATTCGTTGAAATCATCCTGAAACTTGAAATTCCTAAGTAAACCCCTTCTAAAAATTCATAAAGGTTTCTTGGCACAACCTCGAACCCTGCAAACCTTCAAAGTTACGTTTAAAATCTAGGTGTTTTTCACACTTTCACAACGTTTTCCTATAAAGTTTTAGTATTAGTTTGTGGTCTCATGGGTCTCACGAATATAGGTTGGTCTCACTTGAACCCTTTCACACACACACACACACATAACGAAGAAAGTCGACGACTTACACATACATATAGGGAAGTGTACAAACAAAGAACACATACATTTTATTAAAACTTTACTATAGTCAATCATATGTGATACTAAATCAAAGACACCATCGACCTTTAGCACAACCTAGGTTGTGGGCCAAGTCGCTTGCACACCACTAGACCCGTTGACGTGTATTATCACATGTGGTAAAGTCGTAAATGGTTTTCTCAATGTGATTCTATAATCCATCATAATCTTTGGCACGACCTAGGACTGCAGGACACATCCCCACACCACCATTCACTGTGTATTATCATGTGTGACAAAAGTATTCTTGTGTTTTCGTAAAAAACAAAGTGTTATCGTTTGAACTTATCACTCACACACACATATATATAGATATATATTGAGAAAGAAGAAGAGGTTGGCCCGTACCAAAGAGAATTAAGGGCCAAAAGAAGACATATAATTGAAGTGACAACCACATGAAAAAAAGGAAATTAAAGGCAGAAGGCGATATATGGTGTTGATGTACAAGAATTGAAATTGGTGGTTGTCAAGTCTTTATCTATAAAACCAACTAACCAACCAACCTTAACGGCCATCAAATTCTAACACCTTATCCTAACTCCACTACCCTTTCATAATTCATACTTCACAATCCTTCCATCTTTTCTTAAAAAGTTATTTTTACCTTTATTAGTTTAACCATTTTCATCATGAAAGATAAATAAATAAATAAACAAACTATAAACATTCGTAAATTGTTTCAAATAAATGTTATACCATTCATGATCAATAATACATAATTTATGATTCATGATTAATAACCTGTAAATATATGAAAAACATAGTATGTTCTCATTTGTTTCCCTGATTCACAACGAAACTTAGATTTTCATTGAAGTATCCGTCCCTGTATATACATACATATATATATATATATATATACCTACACATATATAATCCCATTGTATTATGATTCTTGAGATCACCAATAGATTGTAGTTTTTAATCTAACAAAAAAACCTTAGTTTTAAAATTCTTTCCCATCCTAGATAAATTAGTTTGGTATTTTTGGCATTAGGCAATCATAAAGAAATATTAGAGCTAGATAAATTAGTTTGGTATTTTTGGCCTAGACGATCATAAAGAAACATTAGCGCTAATTAAGTCGATTCACCAACTATATATTATGTTAGCATCATTTTTGTCCAATAGTCTTATTTCTAGTTAAAAAACGAAGAATTTTGCTAACTTGTCCTTGTTATATTAAATGGTATACTTATAATTAACACATAAAATAATTTTTGTCATGTGTGGTGCAAAAATGTGGAGTATTAAATTTATCTTGTTGGTGATGTTTTTCAATTTTAAGTTAATAATATAATAAAATACTTAGATTTTACGTTTGAGGCTTGCAACCGTGGTGGGTGGTTTAATTTGTCACATCGACCGTCTATGGACGAAATTAGGGTATAGAGAACTAAATCTGATCGATGTCAAGACCTTAATGGTGTAAAGTTAAAAAGTTTAATGTTATCTAACAAAAACATGGGTCCACTAAAATCAGATAAAATTTAAGAATTAATAATGTCCTCTAGTTAAAATGTGAGCATATTAAGCTTGCAAATGGAATACTCCAAAAACTTTTGATATTCATGGGTTCACACAGTTTTAGTAAGTCATTTTCAATTATTGGGGTCTTGATGAATTATAATGCGTTGATGTTACAATTATATGTATATATATATATATATATATAATTCTCAATTAATTGAACAAAATAGTTTTTGCAAAAACTAGATATGGATTGTGATAGAGGTCGTATTTTGTGTTTGTGGTCCTCCGCCCCATTAGCATAAGACAAATTTATGTTATTACAAGCAAAATAAAATCTATATGAAATTGATTTTTTGAGATTAATTCAAATTCAATACGAATACGGAATGTAGCTTGAAATCTGTATATACATGAAAGTTGGACTGCAAACTTATTTCTCATTGTGAATATGAGGACAACCGAGAGTCCTACATGTGTCTCATGTAGTCTGAATAATACAACATTATTCATACTAAATGTTCATACATTACGTGAGACTTGTTTTGGTGAGACTACATTTTCACATTTGGAATCTCACGAAATACCGTGAAGGTAAAAAAAAGATCCAAACCTTTACGACAAAAACATTGTGAAAGTTATCTTCATAGTGTTTTTATTGTAAAGTTTCAACTTTCAAGTATAAAAATTTTGTTTTACATGATTCCAACTCTACTTATACTATCGTTTTCCAAAAAAAAAAAAGTCTACATATACTTTCATTTACATTAAATTGCTTTTATTTGTCTATTTTTGTTATCATGATCAAAACTTCACCAATATTATACACATGAAAGTTCTTAAAATTACTTAAAGTGGACATAAATTTGGAGAAAAATATAAATATTATAGTTAAAGATTGATGAATGTAATTAAAGATAGATAAGTTGTTAAAGTTATTGGTAATAGTCGAAGAAAATTAAGTTGAATTAAAAAGTCAACTCACTGAAAGGCTAAAAAATATTCTCCTCTTCTCAATAAGACATAACTGTTATTCTCATACGATCCCACGTGTGTGTGTGTGTGCGCGCACGTGTATAGGCGAAGGGTTGTATGAGAAGTTGAGACTAACGTGTGAAGCGTGAGAATTAGATCCGAACCTAGTCACTTTTAATCTTATGTCATCCAATGAATTGCGCTTTAGAAGGAAATTGATCTGATGCATCAACTTCTCATTCAACGGTTTATAACCTACTTCTCACGCTTCTCACGTTAACCTCAATTTCTCACTGAAACCAACCCTAGATGTATTCTTTTTTGTAAATTGTATGCAACATGGGCATATTTGTCATTTTAACATACATATATTTTAGGGATAAGTATTATATATCATATGATATTATATTTATTGGATTTATCCTAGGAAGTATCCTATTCCTTAAAATTTCATTGTCATATGTAACAATGTCCTTACCTTTTTTTAGATCATTTTTGTTGTAACTATTCTTTTTTACAAATGAAATCAAACCACCATTATTGTTTTACACATGAAACAATTATACTTTTTGTTACCTAGTTTCACACATCAGTATTATTTCACTTATAAAATAGCACAACAAAATTTTTAATATGTGACCATTGATGTTTTTGAATGAAACCAAACCAATCAATGCATATAAAACAATAATAGTTTTTGTTATCTAGTATTCTAGTTTCACCGTAATGTTATTTTATTTATGAAACAACATATTAGCTTCTTAATATGCTATCGCGGTTTTGCTTCTTGTATGAAAACCAGTTAATATTTTCATAATCACAAAAACAATAACATTTTTTGTTATCTAAATTCATACCGATGCTTTTCAATTATGAAAACATGTGAACTTTTTTTAAAAACGATTCATAACAACGTTTAATACGTGAAACATAAAAAAAAAACTAAAATGTCTACATCATCATTGAATGTAATTAATAGCTTTTTTTAAATTTTAAAAAGAGACATCAACATTCAATGTTAAAATTGTCTTTTATCACAAATTAATTGACTTCTTACAAAATCTTTTATATATATATATATATATATTAATATTTTGAAAACTGAGGAGGCTACTTATTATATGTATTGTTCATTATATATATTCATGATGAATAAATTATAAAATAGATGATTCCCCAATTTTTAAAATATCAATAGATCGATGTTCTTATTTATACAGTTAATGTCATTCTAGAATAAAAATGTGATTTGTTTTGCATGAGTTATACTAAAATATTTCATATCCTGTGTAACTTTTTTTTGATGTTGTATAAATTTACTTCATCTTTTTCACGATTGGTAAGTATAAGTTCGATTTTGAACATAAAAGTTATAAAGTATTTCAACGAGAATGAAAACAACAATGAACATGTGGGTATTGTATATGAAATAGTTGGAGCGAGATGGAAACAAAATAGGGGGGACGAACCCAAGGACGAATATAAATATATAGAGTACGATCATCAATGGACAAGACATAAAGATTTCATCATACACACGTATATACACACACGTAAGAGCATGTTGATATCCAAACATTGATTAATTAATCATAATAACTAATTGTCCAACATTGATTAATTAAGCTAGAAATTTACATCAAGTTTCAAGTCGCACATATTCCATTGTTAAGTTGTATCCTTTAACAGAAGACGTTATTCTATAAAGAAAAAAGAAAAAAAAAAGAGATAACATATATATGAGACTAATATATAGTTTTCTATATATATATATATATATATATATAGGAGAGAGGGAGATCTTTTTCGTCTACCTATAAAACGTTCTGCAAATAACAAGAAATAGACCAAATTAATGATGGTTTAATTAGCAAGTGTAATAAACCAATAATATTGATGTATTTTAATTACTTGTGATATGCGATCCAAATTTTTATATAGATCTTTTTACCATAAGAAATGGAGGATTGAGCTCCGTGAGAAATTGAGGTCAAACGTGATGAAACGTGAGAAATGGTTTTCAACCGTTTAGGTGAGAAAAGGATGCCACATTAACATGATATATATGGGATGACATGAGATTAAAAGTGACCAAAAGTTTAAATTCACTTATCACGTTAAACTTAATTAACTTCTCACAGGATTATTCACCAAGAATATATGGGAATGCTCATATATGTTTGGAGATATATAGTTGAAAGCGAAATAAACAAAATAGTAATGTGTACAAAATTGAACTTACCTAAGAACGTCAATTCGCATGCCATATAGACTAGTTAGTAATAGAGGGACCCTAAAATCACGAAAATAAATAACACAAGTTATAATCAGCTCAGTCGATGCCCAAACATTATTCAGGTTTAATTAATCGTAGCTAGCGTAATTAATATATAAATTAGTTACCCTGCCACCAGTTTCCTCTTGAAGCATGTCCATCATCTTCTCCTTCTTTTTCGTACTGTTGCAATCATAAAAACATTTCAAGTAAATGATTGTGCACCCATTCGGGTTTTCTTTCAAATAACGTTACTTCAATTGATAGGTTCTACCTATTTTGTTACGCTAGGTACAAGGCTATTTTAGACTTTGTAGCAATATTCAAATTGTTACAATAATATAAAATGCACATACGCCATATGTTCATGCATTGAATCAAAAACTTACAGAAAGTATATAACTTACTGTTGATTTCCCAGGGACTTTATTGGGAATCTGAGGATTGGTGTATATATCTTGACCACCATAGTATATGGAGGAGCTGAGGTGACATGGTTGTGATCTTTCCTGGTCATAAAACGGACCCGTATCCTTCTTCGGATTCCGACTTTTGTCAACAGAATATTCTAGACAAAAAAATTCGAATCAATTAGAGCAAGGCTTTAAAAAGAAATATTATTGAAGCATATAATTTCTTCAACATTTTAGTGGTGTATGTATAGTCTCCATGCTTTATTAATCTACAACCCCAAGGTTGCCTATTTGGTTACAAATCCATTGTGTTGTGGTTTGAGCATCTTAATTAGAAGCATGGCTATGGCTATGGTCATGGACTCATGGTTATGGTTATCATGTGACCCAAGGATAAAGTAACAAATTATTTATCCCTTACTTAAAAAGGTAAGATTTTTAGTATTTGTCATGCCTGATATGATAATATCATCGGTTTGATTCTGGTCATGCCACCCAGTAAGTATCTAGTAAATTGTCTCTTAATTCACTTACCTTATTAATTCCGTTTTGTACAACTTTTAAAACCCAAATATGTAGTTTTTAAACTTGTTTGTGATTTTATGGTTGTTACATGAACGGTTTAGAACTATTTAAATATTGCAATTAGAGCAAAATGTTGCCTAAATTGTGAAAAAAATTCCCATATAAACTCAAACTTTTGAAAATGCTACTTTAACCGTAAAAATCTAATTAAGGTATGTGGCCCGAACCTTGTTTGGTTGCAACACCATGGTTCTTCCCCGTCGATTCGGAGCTAATAAATTCGTTCCCATGAGGCTGTAAAAGAACAACATACAAGTTTTAGTATTTTCTATTCCAATTTCCACAAGTGATCTATATAACAAAATAAAATTATTATAAGGAAATATATAAAAGTTCAATTTGAAAAAATACAAATGCTTTAATTGTTTGTTTTAGATAAAGGGGTGTGTGGATGTGTTTTCATACCGACTTTTATGACTTGAATCATAGAAATCGACTATTATGATATTATAATTACTTAATATCAAAGTAATCAAATTTAAAAAAAAAAAAAAAAAACAAAACAAAGCAAAATAAATATCTAATTATTTAATTATCTCTAAATTAAACATTTTAATTATATAGTTTAGATTCACTAAATTATAGTATCAGATGAAATAAAAAGACCAAATACAGTGAGAAAGTTAAAAATAAATATTCATATACAAGTCATTAACTTTTTCTATAAACTTATATATACATCTTTTAAATGGGTTTTTGTTGCTTCAAATATAAAAGTTCCTTTTTAATCTATCTTTCTTGCCTTTTGACGGTTATTTGAATATGACACTTAAATCACATAACCAATTAAAATGCATATAAAAGTACCTAAAGCATACCTACCAATTAAAAAACCAGATTTTCATTTGTAAAGTGCAAAAGAAAAAAAAGAAAAAAAACAACTTACAACTCCAAGACAAAATATAACTTATTTAAAGGGTCCATTTCGTCCACATAAATCCTCAATAGCATGTACCTCTTCAACAAACAAAACTGCAACTCCTCTTTTGTTCTATTATTATTGTATAAGTATCTAAAAGAATCCAATTAATAATAACATAGGGTCAGGTTCAAATTGTTATGATGAGACTGAAAGACACCAAGATTTTACAGATGAAATTTCAAAGCAAAACACTGTAAAAAAAAAAAAAAACAAAATCTGAACGTTCACCGCAAAAACATTCTGAAAGGACCGTAAAATCTTGGTCTTACTGATCTCACAAAAACAAATTGGTCTCACATGATCCTAAGTCTAATAACATATCGTGTAAGCCGACATATACGATTTAGCTCTTTCCACTGACCAAAAACGTCAAAATCCGTTAAACATATCTCAAATTAAGCTATTTCAGTTTCTCTAAGCCATTTTAAACTTATCTCAAATCAGAACAAAACAAAATATCCCGGATCGATTACACTAAAACTTCACGCTAACGAAAACATAGCAACATCAATTCATCGAGAAATCAAAAAAGAACGAATAGTTAGAAACGTAAACCGGATGGTACCTTGGAAGGACGGGGGAAGATAGAATTGAAAAGACCAGAAGAAGAAGAAGGTGCACATGATTCCTTTGATGATCCAAAAAGCTGATTAGTAAATGAAGAAGAAGAAGATGAAGTTTGATTTTTGGGTTCCATTATTACTACTAAGTGCCAAAAAGCAAGCAAAATCTTCAACTGAAAATTGAAAAAAGAGAAAGAGAACACGTGAAAGGGGGGAAGGGGAACTGAAACCGTTTGCCTCCATTGTCGATTTATAGGCTTTCTTATGTACAACTTTTGTTGCACTAAGTACAACTATTGCTTTTCAACTTTTGAAAAATATCACCAACAAACTTTCAACTTTATGTTTATGAGCTTGTTATCCCCTTTCTACCTTTTTACACATGATATTTTTTTCTTTACCATTTTTTACTATTTTTAATAATTTTATTATTTTACTGAAAATTAGCAATTTTGATTTTTTTGAAATACAGACACCCGATTAATCATCGGCGACCATGGACTGATCCGAAAGTCGACCAATGGTCAGGGTATCACCACATGCTCAAGCCATGAATCGAACACGGGTAGACGGGGATGTCATACACTGTCCCTTCCAAGGGTGTTACCGACCACTAGGTTGTCTTCATTTTGGTTAGTGTGGACACTATTTCCTAACATGTTATTTTAATTCTATATGATTATAATATAATACTTTGGTTGGAAGTATAAATTCAAATCAAGCAGCACGTTACATGCCTCTGTCTAGTTTCTAGAACTTTTTTAAATATATACAATTTTTAGGTATTCGTGGGTTTTTGAATCAGCTTACGTGCACTGACTAATCTTCTGAGCGACCACAAATGGTATGAAGTTGTTGCAGGTGAACCTCTATAATATATGTGTTGTAATAGTATAATGTGCAACCGATCGTTTGATCAGACCGTTGACAGTTCACAAAATCAAGTCTTCATAATTCTAAGGATCGAGCTTTAACTTGTTTTTTTAATCGTCTCTTGATCATGCCTAACCGAATATTTTGTAACTAATAACCGTTGGTTTGAAGAAGGAGGGTGTAACCCATTTATGGGTTGTTTGTTAGCAACTTAATGAGTTTAATGAGATTTTTAGCTTATTCAGTAAACTATTTGGTAGTGGCTTAATGATATAGAAAGTGGCTTATTCAGTAAGCTTTTAGGGGAGAGCTTTATGCAGAAAGCCAACACGTCCCTCTGAATAAAAAAAATGTTCCTCCCGCCTCTAAAAAATCATCCCACACACACAAAAAAATCCAATCTATACAGACAACTTTATCCACATACAACTTAATGGAAAACCAACTAAACAACCCCTAAGTCGATTTAGCTTGGGTACTAGGCCCAAATACCCGTTTTATTGACGTCATGAACTAATTGTAATCAATTCATATGCATAGAGATGTTTTATTTTGGCCAATTTTGTCAATATAGTACTTTCAATGTCAATGTTTATTATATTAAATCAAGGTAAATCTAATATTACTTATAAAACTTAGGTTCATGTGAGATAAAGTAGTTTTTGTGAGACTGTATGAGATCAAGACTTTACACATGAAACTTCACACGAAAACACCGTGAAGGTAAATAAAATTCGAATACTCATACTAAAAAAACACTATCGACGTAAAAAAAAATTCCAAAACAAGGTAAAAAACGAAACCTTCACAGCGAAAAATGTTGTGAAGGTAAAAAATAAATAATCCGAACCTTCACAGCGAAAATGTTGTGAAGGTAAAAACATATCGAACCTTCACATTAAAAAACACCGAGAACCTAACATTTACAGTGTTTTTTACTGTCAATGTTCGATTTTCTGTTGCCTTCACAGTATTTTGGTGTGAAGTTTTATGAAAAAATGTTGGTCTCACCGTTCTTGCAAAAACAGCTTGATCTCAAATGAACCGACCCAATATAGTACTTTCAATGTCAATGTAATCACGATAGAATGTTTAAATATTAACCAAAAAGTAAGAAATTTCAATCAATTGTGGATCAAATATTAACCATTGGATTTAAACATAAATGCGTATATAAGCATACAACATATAATGACATTGTTCTTTTTGCATTTTAATTGAGGGTTTCAACATCTTTTGTATTTTAAGAGTTCATGAGGTTTGACATGAACCGAATAATTCCGGTGGATGGACCATGGTTTTCATGAAAAAAAATGTTTTAAATAAAGATAAGAAATACGTAATTATTTCGGTGTGTTTTTGCCACCTAACCATAAAAGTAGCTCCACATGGACACCAAATTGTAGCTAAATAGTGTTTTTTAGTTACTATTCAAGTATTTGTAGCTCAATGGTCGGTAACATCTTGAGGGGGCAGTGGATGGTATCTTTGTCTATTTGGGTTCGATTCAGAGGGGGAATAGGAGGCGACACCCCAGTTTATGGGTCGACCTTTGGGCCGAGCGTGGGCGAGGCTATGGGCCGGTAACGGTTTCCATGGTCGAGAGGATTAGTCGGGTGCCCAAATGGATCCCAGATACCTCTTCGACTTTGGTCGAGGCGTGTGTGTGTGTGTCTTTATCTGCCGTCCAAAAAAAGTTACCAGTCAAGTATTTAAATACAGTTAAAACTATAATAGTAGCTTACAGATGAAAATAAGCGACATAAGCAATTTATGAAGATAACGAGACAAGACAAACCTTCTTTTATGTCTTGGACCTAAGACATTAAGATTGTATAACCCTAAATTTTATAACTATCTTTTCTATTTATATGTGTATACAGTATACCTTTGGAGCGAGCGGACATAATCTATAGAGTAGAGATGTTCAACTGAACCTGAAGTTTGAATCCGACCAATGGTCCAATTAAGGCCCGATCTATGATTGTTCCTTGCCAAACGATCGATTATGAATTTTGCGGAAAAAAAAACCAATTATATGTCAGACTTGATAAATGATTAGTTAAAACCTAATAAAAAGGCTAAAAATTTGTTACTACTAATTTTTAAAAGTTTTAAAAATTGCAATTTCCCTTGAACATACATATATTTACAATTTTTCAAATGGGGGGCCTTGAAAGAGAAGTAGAGGTTGATAAGGAAGCATTAGAAAAGGTTATCAACCATTGAATAAAAAGTTGATACATATTAGGATGAGATGCATTGAGATTACCAGATCAATTCCTTTTTAAAATGCATTTCTGTTAGGATTATGTGCGAGACAGTAACGGGGTTATCGTGTCCAATGTTATAAGACACTAGTAGGTCACACTGCTGCACACCAAAATGAGAATGTTTGGATTAAGGGAAATAATTAATTGGTTAATTATTTAGAGAGAAAAAGAAATAAATAATTAGTTAAATTATTTATAGGTTAATTAATCAGTTAGATTAATTAATAAGGTAATTATCAAAGAGGATAATTATGGAAAATATCTATTTGATAATTATCAGGTATTTGATTTGGAATCAAACACTGCCTTATTTAATTGATATCATCAATATAAATAAAGGCTAAGGGGCTTTGATGAATCAATGATTTTACAACTGAAAAACTCAGAAAAATCTCTCTCTCTCCCTCTCCCAAAACCGGCGCCTAAATCCAGTGAGGAGGAAGGTTCGCGTTTGTTTTTCGGGTAATCCTTAACGGTGGTCTAGCAACCCTCTCGACCGGTGCCAGTAGCGGTGTACCCCCTGCTTGCGATTCAGAGCTGTTATTCGCAAAAAGGTAATCCACTGAAACACCCTTAATCGTATCTGTATGGTTTAGGATTGGATCCTCGATTGGGAATCGTTTTGTTATCCGCTGTGCATGTTCTTTTATCCCACGATTCCCAACAGTGGTATCAGAGCCACTTCCTAAACCTAACAGATCAGGTTTATTGATTAGGATTGTTGAAAATTTGATTTTTATATATGTTTTAGATTTATAAAAATTGAATTTTTCTTAAAACCTAAACGTTTTCGAAATCGGTGGTGGAACGGCGGCAGTTAGCCGACCGAACCACCACACCACCGCATGACCACCGCCGGAGGCGCCACAGGTAGTGGTGGCCGACGGCTGTCCTCTCACTACAACCACTACACCGCGCCACAGATGGTGGCCGCGGCTGTGGTCGGTCGACTACGCCGCACCACCGTTTGTGGTGGCGGTGGCGATCGACGATGGTGGCAGTGGCGATTGGAAGCAGGATCGACGAGAACCACCACCGCACCACCGTTTGTGGTGGCGGTGGTGTCAATCTAAGTACAAAACCGCCGATAGGCGGCGATTCGTCGAGATCGACCACCACAGCGGTGGCGATCGATCGAACAGCTAGTGGTAGCAGCGGCAAACGCCGTCTGCTGTCGATTTGCTAACCCGCCGCACCACCAGTCGCGGTGGTGGCGGCGATTGCTGTTCACATCAGCCGCGCAATCACGGCGGCAGCAGTGGCCCTCAGCCGCTGCTGTCGTCGATCGACTAAGATGCCGGTGGTGATGATGCTTGTTTGATACACCGGTGGGCGGCGGTGGTGGCGGTTGCATCACCATCGTTGCCGACGATAAAAACCAACCCCGATCGACGGCCACGTTTTTTTGGCGGATCGGTGGTAATTTCGATAACGTGATTCGTTTCGTTAACGGGTCTCAGTCTGGGATCTGTTTTCGGATATTTTTCCGAGATTAAGGATCGTTTTAACGATTCAGGATAAGTTTTAATTAATTGTTTTAAATTAATTATTAGTTATATGGTTATTAAATTAAAATTCAGATGTGTTTTAATTTATTTAATTATATGATAAGTCATAGCTGAACCCTTTTTTGGACCCGTGGTTGTGTTTTATTTTTCCGTTTTAGAATAGTTGGGAGGCCTGCGAGCCATTTACAACCCTTTTGTAATTTTAATATTTTATTAGACTAGTTGGGAGGCCTGCGTGCCATTGTTAGCCCATTTTGTAATAATTATTTTAATTACGTCAAGACGGAGACAAGACGACGACCATGGATCTCGGAGCCAGTGGGAGTGCCAGAAGTTGAAGACTTTTGTCACTTAGGGATTGAGACCGTTGTTTTGTGTTGGCTCACAAAACAACATTAGTTTAAGGGTTTAAGCTATGACTGTGCTGTTTATATTTAAATTGCGTGGTTGTTTAATTTACGTAATTATTATTAAATATAAATTGCCCCTTTTTTTGAACGGATTGTTTAAAAAAATTAAAAGGATACAAATACAGTTAGTGTTTGGATCCAGTTTTGAAATAGAAAACTGGCAATTTAAACCCTTGTTAAAAATCATAGATTAGTAAGTGCAACCCACTTTAGGGGCACTTCCGGTGTAAGGTACATAGGGCGTTGTAAGTGCTCACACTATGAACGCCCGTGTTCAAACCGAAACTGGAAGGAGATAAAACTCTGCGAATTATCTCCGGGTGGTACCGGCCAGAGTTTGTCCAGGTCCCGGGTGGTGCAATCTATTTTGGTAATTGTTTATTCACTGGGTGGTACCAGGCCAAAATGCACTAGAGGGACTAAATATGCACGGATTATTAATATCCGATGTCCCGACGATCTAGAAGTCGTATTTCCAGATAGGGAATACGATTGGTATAGTGTTACCTACCATAGATCGCATGAGTCGGTATGACATGATCACATGCTTCCCGACGCATGTGAAATATGGATTCTAGTCTAATAAATTTATTTTAAGGGTAATAATTTATTAGAATTATATAATTATAAACTAAAACTGGAATTTTATATTCTTCTGTAGATGTCTCAAATTAGTATTCCGTTTTATTCACCTGAAGAGTCACTTCGCCTTATTACGGGCAAGTGGAAGCTTACGGGCCATAACTTTCCAGTTTGGAAGTTACACTTGAGGAACGTTTTATGTGCCCAGGATAAGCTTTATGTGATCAACAAACCCGTATCACGACCTAAAAGCAATGCCCCTGAAGAGGAATTTGCTGAGTATTTTAGATACTTGACAGATGAATCGGATGTAATGTCCATTCTGATTTTCTCTATGTCACCCGAGTTCACGGGAGATTTAAGAATTAAATCATGTCACGAGGTTGTGAGAGATGTGGAGAACCAGCTAGGTCTCTACAAGCACACGGGAAAGCTATTGATCATGCAAGAGATTCTCTCCCTGAAGCTACAGAAGGGTCAGTCAGTTAAAAACCATCTTGTTGATATGAGAAGGCTTTTTAAATGTTTATCGCGTCTGGGGTACAAGATGACTCAGGAAGAGTTAGTGTATCTCATGTGGTTCTCCCTCACAAAGGAAGTTCAGGACACAGCTAGTGCCTACATGAAGGAACCAAAGAGCGACGTGGATAAAGTTCATGCAGATATCCTGGCCAGTCTAGAGCCAGTACCCGAACCTGCGAATCTCATGGACACTGACATAATAGATGAGCTGGGAGATCTGAGTTGCCCAGAGTGCGGCAGCGAGGATATTTGCGAGCACTCGATGAATATCGACCAGATGGATATCGGTTTACCCGATACTCCAGGTATCTTTATGATAGATTGCTTAATCACTTCTTATGAATCATGGGTAATTGATACAGGCAGTGGTAACCACATTTGTAATCATTTACAGGGATTCACTAGAAGAAAGACTCTGAGGAAGGACCGTTCGAACCTACGAGTGGGCGAAGGCACTCCGTTGATTGCTGAAGCCGTGGGATCTTATAGTCTTAGTTTACCCTCGGGTCTAGTTTTGGAACTGAATAATTGTTATTATATTCCAAATATGATTAAGAATGTATTGTCTTTTGATTTGTTGGTAGACCAAGGCTTTTACTATAAATATTCTTATAAAATGATTTCGGTTTTTAAAGATAATATTTTCTATTTTAAAGCTACACCCGTAGATGGTCTATACACTGTAAATCTTAAAGACAACAATAGTGAAATCTATCATATAAGTAAGCGATCCAAGGATATTGAGGATCAAACTTACCTCTGGCATTGTCGTTTGGGCCATATAAACAAGAAACGTGTTGAACTACTCCTAAAAGGAGGTTTTCTTGGCAACTTCGATTACAAACCTTTTGATAATTGCGAATCTTGTTTATCTGGCAAAATGACAAAGCAACCTTTCAACAGTGAGAATGAAAGGGCTACTGACTTGCTTGAAATAATCCACACAGATGTATGTGGACCTTTCAGTCATGTAGCAAGAGGAGGATACCGGTACTTCATTACCTTCACTGACGACTTCAGTAGGTATGGATATGTCTATTTGATGAGACATAAATCTGAAACCTTTGAGAAATTCAAGGAATATCAGAATGAAGTACAGAATCTACTTGACAAGAGGATCAAGTTCTTACGGTCAGATCGTGGTGGCGAATATCTCAGTGATGAGTTTGACAATCATCTGATGGAGTGTGGGATTGTATCCCAACTTACACCTCCGTATACACCTCAGATGAACGGTGTATCAGAAAGGAGAAATCGTACCTTACTTGACATGGTACGAACGATGATGTGTCATTCTTCGCTGCCAGTATCATTCTGGGGACACGCGCTCGAAACAGCAGCACACATACTGAACAGAGCGCCAACAAAGTCGGTAGAAAAGACTCCATACGAGTTATGGAAGGGTAAGAAACCCAACATATCTTTTCTGAAAATTTGGGGTTGTGAGGTTTACGTCAAACGACCTACCTCAGAAAAACTCAAACCCAAATCCGACAAGTGTTTCTTCGTTGGATATCCCAAGACCACCGTGGGATATTATTTCTACAACCCTGAAGAGAACAAAGTGTTTGTTGCTCGAAATGGAAAATTTCTGGAAGAAAAATTTCTCAGTTTAGAGAACACCAGAAAGGATGTAGATCTACAGATAGTAGACGAAGAAAACACTACACCAGTTGTTGAGCCAGAAATTCAACATAACAATGTTGAACCTCAATCAGAACCGATTGAGGAAGTGCAAACACAAGACCTTCGCAGATCCAGTAGGGTAAGACAAGAACCAGATAGGTATCTTGGGTTCCTAGTCTCTCAAGACAGTGGAGACTTAAATGAACCAACGTCCTATGGAGAAGCTGTGTCAGGCAGTGAGTCTGAACAATGGCAGGAAGCCATGAAGGCCGAGATGCAATCCATGTATGACAACCAAGTCTGGGAGTTGACTGATTTGCCACAACACTGTAAGGCTGTTGGACGCAAATGGGTTTTCAAGAAGAAAACCGACATGGATGGAAATGTACACACCTTCAA
This sequence comes from Centaurea solstitialis, assembly GCA_030169165.1. Lineage (NCBI taxonomy): Eukaryota > Viridiplantae > Streptophyta > Magnoliopsida > Asterales > Asteraceae > Centaurea > Centaurea solstitialis. Next base: position 45,120,451 of record CM058044.1, read on the forward strand.
GGCCAGACTGGTCGCAAAAGGATTCACACAAACTCATGGTATCGACTATGATGAAACCTTTTCACCAGTGGCCATGTTAAAGTCAATTAGGATTCTAATGGCCATCTCAGCGTACTTTAACTACGAGATTTGGCAAATGGACGTCAAAACAGCCTTTCTAAATGGAAAGTTAACAGAAGACGTCTATATGGAACAACCAGAGGGGTTTGAAGATCCTGAGAATCCTAATAAGGTGTGTAAACTGCTAAAATCTATTTATGGATTAAAGCAAGCATCTCGAAGCTGGAACTTACACTTTGATGAGCGAATCAAAGAGTTTGGCTTCGCTAAAAGTGAGTTCGAGCCATGTGTTTACACTAAGTTCAGTGGGAGTATAGTAACCTTCCTGGTCTTGTATGTGGATGACATACTACTCATAGGAAACAATGTACCAACTTTACAGAGTGTTAAAGAATGGTTAAGTAAATGTTTCCAGATGAAAGACCTTGGAGAAGCCGCTTATATACTAGGTATAAAGATCTACAGAAACAGATCTAAGCGGCTTATCGGACTTAGTCAGAGTACATACATTGACAAGGTCCTGAAAAGATTCAGGATGGATGAATCCAAGAAGGGATTCATTCCAATGCAACATGGCATAGTGTTAAGTAAAACACAGAGTCCTGTTTCTAGTGAAGATCAGGACAGAATGAAATCGGTTCCATATGCTTCTGCAATTGGATCGATTATGTATGCCATGCTATGTACTAGGCCCGATGTTGCTTACTCAGTAAGTGTTACGAGCAGATACCAACAGAATCCAGGTGAACCCCATTGGGTGGCTGTCAAGAACATTCTCAAATATCTGAGAAGAACGAAAGAAATGTTCTTGGTCTTTGGAGGTTCTGAGGATGAAATTAGTGTCACAGGATACTCTGACGCTAGTTTCCAGACCGACAGAGATGACTTCAGGTCACAGTCAGGGTACGTCTTTACCCTAAACGGAGGAGCGATCTCGTGGAAGAGCTCGAAGCAGGACACGATTGCAGACTCAACTACAGAGGCAGAGTACATTGCAGCATGTGATGCGGCAAAGGAAGCTGTCTGGCTGAGGAATTTTCTATCGGATCTCAGAGTGGTTGCCAGTATCACGAGACCGATAGATATATTCTGTGATAACTCAGGAGCCGTGGCGCAAGCAAAGGAACCTAGAGAGCATCACAAGTCGAGACACGTGCTCAGAAAGTATCACCTCATCCGAGAGATCATTGGAAGAGGAGATGTAAGAATATGCAAGATTCCAACAGAAGACAATGTCGCAGATCCGCTGACAAAACCACTAGCAAGGGCAAAGCATGAGGCACATGCGAATTCCATTGGGATGCAGTACCTGGAAGCCAGTAGCTAGTACTTAGTTTATTAATTATTACTATAGTCTAATTTAGAAACAATGTAATCATGTAAAGTTTTTATTTCACAGTGTGTTGGAAATAAATGGAGGTTTTAATTTCATGATTGTTCTAAATTGACTATTTTTCGCATATTTAACGTATCCTTGATTCTACAAAGTGTTGTATGAAATCTAAATTTCCGTAGCCACTTATTGAAATGGGAATTTCAATAGGGAGTTTAACGCTATTATGAATACTTGATGATTTATTCAAAGTAGAGAGTAAAAGCACAAGTGATGTGACCAAGTATTTATAGATACTCATCAGAGTGTTTGAGTATTGGAAGTGACCAGTAATCAAGTCTGCTTCATGGAGCCTCAGTCATAGGCACTGACTTGATAGGTTGTCCTCAGACCTGAGATACTTGGTTTGGGAACACGAGGACCACTGTACTCTTAGCACGTACTAACGCTGCACCGTAACTGGGTGGCTATACGGGACGTGACTAGATACAGCGGAAGACGTGGATCCAAATGCAAGTAGTCAAGAAGGGATTTGCACCTCTTTCAAAAGAGAGATATTTCCGGGCCCCTTGACGATTAAGATTGGCAGAAAACGCGTGGCCACGCTCGGATAGAATAACAGGGGTTATTTAGTAATATCCGTTACTGCAGGCAATCGAAATCAGAGTCAAGAAATACTTGATTTTAAGAAATGAATCCTCCACTCCATGTCTTAAATCACTTTAGAAATATCGTGTGCAAAAGGAATGAACCTGTGTACAAATTCAAGCGTGAATTGTATCTCTGAATATAAGAGATCTTATAACCTGGTTAACCTAAGTGTCTGGCTAGGGACCTCCTTAGGCGAATGATAACAGTTCAGTTACATGTCTAGCACAAGTGGGAGTCTGTTAGGATTATGTGCGAGACAGTAACGGGGTTATCGTGTCCAATGTTATAAGACACTAGTAGGTCACACTGCTGCACACCAAAATGAGAATGTTTGGATTAAGGGAAATAATTAATTGGTTAATTATTTAGAGAGAAAAAGAAATAAATAATTAGTTAAATTATTTATAGGTTAATTAATCAGTTAGATTAATTAATAAGGTAATTATCAAAGAGGATAATTATGGAAAATATCTATTTGATAATTATCAGGTATTTGATTTGGAATCAAACACTGCCTTATTTAATTGATATCATCAATATAAATAAAGGCTAAGGGGCTTTGATGAATCAATGATTTTACAACTGAAAAACTCAGAAAAATCTCTCTCTCTCCCTCTCCCAAAACCGGCGCCTAAATCCAGTGAGGAGGAAGGTTCGCGTTTGTTTTTCGGGTAATCCTTAACGGTGGTCTAGCAACCCTCTCGACCGGTGCCAGTAGCGGTGTACCCCCTGCTTGCGATTCAGAGCTGTTATTCGCAAAAAGGTAATCCACTGAAACACCCTTAATCGTATCTGTATGGTTTAGGATTGGATCCTCGATTGGGAATCGTTTTGTTATCCGCTGTGCATGTTCTTTTATCCCACGATTCCCAACAATTTCATAGGAGGGCATGAAATTAAGAGTGATAAACGGTTCAAGTTCACTTCTCACGTTAACCTCAACTTTCGACTTCGTCCTTCACCTTATATGGTATTGGACTTAAGGGTGATCACGGGTTGGATTGATCGGGTTGAAGACATTTGAACAACCCAACCTAATGTCAACGGTTTGAAATTTTCAACCCAAGCAAGTTGTCCATGTTGATTGGTTTGGTCCGGTTGTGTTTAAACAAAGTAAAATTAATATTATAAAAAAAATAAGGAAAACATTCTTTTAAAATACGGTCAATCATTCAAGAGAATACGAGTACATATAACTTTCCAATAATGTCCTCTTCTGAGTCCCCCACTACTCGTTGTAGTTGACTTTGTTTTTGATAACCTCTACCTATTAAAGAGAAATACAATTAATTTTAGAGAAACCGTTAAAACTTTTAGCGTTGGTCCGGTTACTTTAGATACCCTAACACGATTTCAAGTCAATTGATTCAGTTTATCCTAAATCTGAATCGATTATATGTTGGATTTCCTCGAGTTAATTTTTTATAGGGCTTTTCAAGTTGTATTTATCGAGTTGGTCCGGATTTTTTGAGCACCCTTTATGTCGGTGATTATTTTACTTTCTATTCAATTATTCTTACAAGAATACTTAGGATGAGACTTGAGGGGGATGTAATTGTGGATTTTGAAAACTTAAGGGGCCATTTATTACAAGTTCTGAAGCGGTTATCAGTTAGTGCCACATGTCATGGAGTAGAGGACTTATCCATTAAGAGGTGGACCCACAAACGAAAGCATCCAATAAGACACTGCCACGAATCATGACAAACCCATGTTCCTTAACTTCCTCACAGACACAAAATTCAATTTGCATATTTCCACTTCAATTTTATCCCTTTATTTGTAGGAATTTTATCCATTTAACTTTCGGTCTTTTTGTTGGTTTTCTAAGTTTTCTTTTTAATATACACAAAATGACAAAAAATCAGGTTTATTCGGATAAATTCATTCACACGTTCATGTGGTATTCGGGATTTATTCAAACACTAGACTAATCTGCATCGGTCTTAAACCGGTACGAAGACCGGTCCAGGACCTAAGTAACTCCACTTGATGTCGTGGGGTTTTGAACCCGAATGTCAAGGGTACCATCAATTGACACGTAAGATGTTACTTCTACCACTGAGTTAGACAAGCTTTGTTGTCTTTAAAATGTTTCAATATTTGAAATTTACAGCTTATCAGTTTAATATAAATAATACTTTTTTTTGAACGGCAAAAGGGAAGACAAGGCAATGAGCTACGGCAAATCCAACACCCGCGCCAAGACAAACCCGCTTTATAAAAATACTTAAAACCATAATTTTGAACTCCATAAAAATAGGGTAGATTTTGTAGGTTTTAGTTGATAGGTTGAAAGCGATTGAACGATCAACTTTTCTTGTGAATTCAATACCATATACGGTTACTAAGTGTTTACTATATAAAGAGTTTGCATTGTTTAGATTGAAATAGTGTATACTACTACGTTGTAAGAATACGTAAATAGTATAGTAGTGTATTTGTGGTCCAAATTAGGTGGTTGAAGCAAGTAAACAAACCGGTTGAATCGGAATATATGGCATGGATTATAAAAAAAAAAACTATATCATAATAAAAGGAAAAAGTTTGAGCAAGTTAAAAATTGTTATTTGAAAATTTGAACAGGACAATTTAAAATTTTTGATTTTGAATTTTAAGTTTTAATTTTTAATGGAATTTTGCCGATTTAGGAATGTGATTGGGAAGTGAACTAAAACTTTAATATCGTGGACAAATGTTCTTTAACTAAATCATAAAAGTTGACCCTACAACATAAATAACTAAATACAACTAATACATGTGTATTTGACGGTCAATTCGATCCAAGTCGCCTGAAAAATGCTCAAACTTCAGATTGGATAGGACTAAACGGTTTAACAAATTTCAATACTGAACTAGGTTGCAAAAACGGTTTAATTTGACTTAATTTAATTACCAATGAAATTAAATTATTATTGTTTTATATAATTTTTTCATAAATACCTTATTATGATAATAAACTATAAAATAATTTAATACTATAACCAATAAAAACATGTAACAGATAATTTTCTACTTCGCTAGAAAAAAAATAAGATAAACTTTCTGATAACCAAATAAATCTGAATTGCCTTAGGCCATCCTTAGCGGGGGACGGTGTGGCACCGGTACCGTCGGTACCGACGGTGCACACCGTCGTGCTTGATCGGTAGGGGTGCGGCAGTGGAGATATCCGGTGTGGTGGCACCGATGTGTTTGAAGCATACCCCCACCCCCCCTACCCCCCATCTCTCTCTATCTCTCTCTCTTCTTTTTCTAATTTTTTTTTTTGAATTAATTAGAAGGGTATAGTATTGGTATGGTTAAGGATGAATTGGTATGGTGTTGGTAAGGTATTGGTAAAGCTGATGTGGAGCTGATGTGGCAACAAAAATGAGAGGTATAAGGGGTACGGTTAAGGATGGCCTTAAAGGTGAAACCGACATGTACTTTTGTGTCACTTTTCACTTCTGATAATCTCAAAAGATAAAAATAAGAACTCCTATATTTGTTTAGGATAATGTCCATCTTTATTGGATAGTGGACGATAATGTAGATTGAAAGAAGTAACATATATATAAATATACACCAAACAAAACAGCTGAAGAAAAGCAAACCATAAGGTATACATATATATCTAAAGTTTCAAAGCATATATGATAATGGCACGTAACACCAACTGCCATGCTATGCTATGTTACCACTTTATATGAAATCCGAACCACTCCCAAAATGCTCGAGATCTGGATGTGTTCCACCCGGTGGCCTTCGAGGGTTCCTGTAAACAATCAACTTCCAATCAGACCATTTTTCATCATTACTTAGGTATTAGGTGTCGCTTTCTTGACGCTTACTCGGTAAGTGCTTACCGGGTCAATTTATCCTTACGAGATGAACATGACAAGAACTAGAATCTTACCCGGTAAGAGCGACAGCACAAACCGAGAGTCTTACCTGGTAAGCACTTACCAGATAAATTGTTGCACACTATACCCTTTTGAGAGACTAAAATAGTGTCCGATATGTAGATGATAGTGTTTCAGTTTTATCGGTATGCATTTACCGGTAAGTGTTTAAGTAAACGGCTCCTCAATTACTAATCAATGATATAAAGACATTACCTTGCAAACCGATTAGGCTCAAACCCAGGAACATCTGGTGGACCAAAAGGATCGAACCGAGCACCAGGTGGAACACCCCTGTTTCATTTGCATATGTTTCTATAAGTAATACGAAGATAGTACTTTATATGTTACAAAATAATTGTCCACATTTCTATTTTGGTTTGTGCCAAGATAACTGCTCACTTTCGAATCTACTTTCCTACCCTACCATTAATTATAGAGGCGTGGAAATTCAATACATCCATTATTATTAAAGGTAAAATTGTCATTTAGGGTTACGTTTGGTACACCGGACAGGATAGAATAGGATCATTGTTCCATGTTTGACATGACTTCTATATGGATCGACAAAAACAAAGTGGAACATGCGTGTTCAACCCGTACCCCAAGGAACAAGCTGGAACAGACTTATTTTACCAATAAAGATTCCCTTCTAAGTTCTAACACATCAATTACACCTTTCTCTTTACATTTTATTCATTTATATAATTTTATTTATTATATTTTATGCTCTTTAAACTTTCACTTTACTGTTATAAAAATATTATGTTTCTACAATTTAAACAATTTGATTAATTAAGGAAAAAATTTAATGTTAATAATAAAAATAGCACAGAAAAAAATATAACTACTTTAAGTTTAACCTTTTATTTTAGTGTCATTTAATGACTTTCTAATGTTTGATTTTGTTATAAGTTAATCATATAACTAATCAAATATATAAAATACATAAACAATTGATTAGGGATAAATTGGTCATTTTATTTGTTTTGTACTTCTGGCCTAACTCCAATCCATGTCCGTCTTACCAAAGTTGGACAATTGTCCTATCCTGTTCAATCCTATCTAGATACCAAATGCCCCTTAGTTAATTAAAAAGTGGAATTGCCACACATTTCTAAAGATGTGTTTTTTTCTTTGTGGAAATTTATTTTGATAGAGAGGGAGTAAATATTTGAAGAAATCACTCACGGTTGTCCTCCAGGGAACCCCATTGTTCCGCCACCGACCCCACCAAAGAATCTTGGATCACTTGGTCCTGCAAACACATGATCGCGATCATAATACGTAACTTTAAAAAATAAATCATGAAACGTGGTAGAAACAAAAGAACGTGCATACCAACGAGCATTCCACCGTCACCAAAACCACCCCTATATATCAAATCAAAACAACGATTTCAGCTTTTCAGCTTGGTAACATCGTAAACCAGATTATGAGAAACAAAAGACAAAAAATGGTTGAACCTTGTGGGGTACATTCCTGCACCAGGCTGAGGATAGAGATCACCACCACCAACCATAGGATAAACCGGCGGCATAACTACCCTGCATTTTAGTTGGTAAAAGAACTGAATTTTACAACCGTAACGTCATGTAAAACAGTATATGTAGTTCATTCATATCACACTTAAAAGCACAATATATCAAAGTAAAACTTATAAAGAAATCATAATTACCCTGAAGGATGGTAAGGAGGATGAGGATCTTCAAGTCCAAAAGGTCCACCCCTAGGCTGATCTCTATCATCATCTTGTACTTTTGGTTTAGAACTATAAAAAAATAGGCAAAATAAAAAACATAATATGTAAAAAACACAAATAAACTGCGCACCAATACCAATGAAAAACAGACAAAATTCTAACAATATCATAAACAAGTTTCACAACAACGTTTTAAAGATCACCAATACTCCTTCATATAACATGTTATCGATTCAAATAAGGGTTTAAGCCTACAACTATATGTTTCTTGCTTATCTGATTCAATCATTTTGGAAGGGTTCCAGTCTTATGTCCCTTGAATATAGTCAAAAGTCGGTAAACAGAATGTCTGTAATCTGAACATCCAATTTTCTTATTTTAGCATCAAGTAGTGAACACTGAACAAGGTTTTCATTATGTCCCCCACTACTATTTGGTTTACACATTGCTTCTATCACATTGTATTATTAGCATCTATAGTAACCCCACTAAGTGACAGCAGTCGACCCAATAGGTTCACACTATCATCAGCAGGCTGTTCTAGAAGAAACAAAAAGAATTATATCATGAATATATAACAAGCCCACTGCACCCACACACAAATATGCCCTCTGTTTTGAAATTACATTTCACTTCGTAAGATTTGCAAAATTAATGATGCATATGAATGTATGTATAGACACGAGCCAAACTCCAAATGCATCATAAATTATGCTAAGGAGTTAACAAATAATGATAACTGAAATATCAATAATATTTGCAAGTGAGCATACGTAGCAAGTAAATATAGAAAGTAATTATAGACGACATTCATATCCAAAAGACAATATACCATCTGATCTCTCATTAATATATATGTATATGGTTAGGTTCAAGGGAAAACCTCAAAAATGAGCAAACTGAGGAACACCCTCATAGCCTTTAATTTGGACCGTATGCATTTGTCCATAGAAATACTTTGTAATATGCACACATGCATAAAAACCAAAAAACAACTTAAGTTAGTTCTATGCACAAGTGCATACGGTCCAGATGGAGGGCTACAAGGGTGTTCCTAAGTTTTCTGTTCTTTGAGGTTTTCCCTCTAACCTCCCTCTCTTTCTATATAGTATATATATACTGCAAAACTATTAAACCTCATATGGAAGGCCGAACTTGTATAGTTTATAATCTAAAGCAAGCTAATAAATATTCTTGATTTCGAGAAGCAAGGACTAATTACCTCGTAGTTGTGGTGGATGTGCTTGCTGTTGAAGAACCATTCAATTTGGTCAACACATCTTTGTTAATGCAATCTACAAGCTTCCCCAAGTTTTTAAACTGCGAACTGTATTTGGTGTCATCACTTTCTCCAACGAAATCACCAATACTGCATGAAAGGAATACCAGTTATATACATGTGGGATATTAAAACAAATACAACCACCACATATACTAAGAAGAATTCAAGTAATAGCATGCTAGCAAATCATCGTATATATATCCAAAGAGTTATATGAACAATTCAAATGTAAAATTGAGTTTCAGATACAAAACCATGTAATAAATTTTACAAACAAATCATATAATATTAGAAACAATCGAGTTCATTTATTATGATTGCTGCTTTAGACACACGTAAATAGAAAGTGATTACTTGATCTCAAGGTGAATGGGATTAGAAGAGCCAGCAGCCAAAGCATCAACAAACAACTGGTTGTTCATAACAAGGCACTTCACAAGTACTTTTTTCGATCCCTCTTCTGGGCTTGAGTAAACAAACGCATAATTATCTTCAACTTCATTCCAACCCTCAATCTCTGCTTCATCTAAACCCAATGAAACAAAATGTCAAAGATGAAAATGCAGAGAAAACATATAGGATCAAGGTTTCGAGCTTCGAATTTGGAATCTGAACTTGTTGCTATAATTACATCCAACCCTCAATTCTATTCTAAGTTGCCTATTGTTTGTTTGCCTCTTAATAGTTCCATTAAGAGGCAGCCGCTGAATCGTTAGGAGGTCAATCATGTTTGCCAAAAATGAAAACCGAATGGTTTTGTATCCTAGACATCTCTTAACCATTAAGCACCCTGATTTTTTTTTTGGAAGAGGTATCCCAGACCACATTGGGCCCAGACTAATCCTCGGCAATTTTGGGCCGAAGCCCGACTGCTAAAGCATGCAGCCCGGGGTCGAAGCCCCCGTACCTCCAGAATGCGTCCCCCAGGGTTCGAACTCGGGTTCACCACTATGTAGTGCCCAAGCCTTACCACTAGGCTAACACTCCTTTGGTCACCCTGATTTCATTCTCAACAATTACCAAACAACCATAATTCATTTTACACTATGGGGATGCTTGGTAGTTGCTCTTCGGTTTAGTGCTGCATGATTAGGTGTTGTTTGTTTACCTCTTAACAATTCCATTAAGAGGCAGTCTCTGAATCGTTAAGAGGTGAATCCTGTTTGGCAAAAAAAAGGACTGCCTCTTAATGGTTCCAAAACCCTCTGAATGATTAAGTATCCTGGACGTCTCTTAACCATTCAGAGCCCTGATTTCATGCTCAACACTTATCAAACCAGCATATTTCATTATGCACCATATCATAAGAGCCTCTTAATCATTCTGACCACTTAATCATCCAGCACCAAACCTTAAGTGGTCAGAATGATTAAGAGGCTCATATAATACAAATGCAAAATAAAATTAAGAGCCTCTTAATCATTCTGACCACTTAATCATCCAGCACCAAACCATTCAGCAACTACCAAACATCCACCTAAATCACTTTCTCGTTAGAAATCAAAACCCTAGCACATCGAAAACCCTAAAACCAAGCCGGAATCAATACAACATACAAAAACGAGTTACCGGAAAAGGGGGCGGCAAGGGCGTCGTCGGTGAAGGCCGGCGGACCAGTGGCGTTGAGATTGAAACCAGTTGCGAGAAAAATCGAGTGTATAGCAAACGCAATTTTATCAGCGGAGTTCCTAAAATTCGGCCTTGAAGCCCTAATTACAGCCAATACCGATTGCTCAGTTGCCATTGTTTCTGATTTTTCTACTGATTTGAAGATGATCAAATGCAAAAATGTTCAATTTCAATAAGAAAAAAAAACTCGATTGAAACAATTAGGGTTATACAATTTTAGTGGCCGGAATAGAAGACTAACCGATCGCCGGAGAATTTTCACTGCCGTGGATATCAGCTATTTGAAGGATTGTTGGATTTCTTGATGGAAAAGTTAGTTCAGTTTCTTCAGAGGACCTCCAATGGCGGTAAGCAAAAACCAGTAGTCTATGATTTGGGTTTGGTTTAGATTGGGCCGGATGGCCCAAAATCAAGTGGGTTGGTCGGCCCAATAGCCCAATTCCATGTTCACCTAACGTGAAATAATCTAATCCAAAGTAAGTTGATGTCTGATTGAGTTATAAAATCTTCAAATCGTATGTATTAGTTAGGTACCGGTTGATGTCTTTGAAGATATACAGAAGGACGTTCGAGATATGGAGGAGTGCTTTGGGTTGAAGAAGCAAGGGGACTGATAGAGGTATCACTTGAAATTGTGTTATAGTCGTTTGAACTCAACACGACCTTATGAGTCGGATGAACGCGATATCCGTTTACCTTTTGGATTTAATATGATTATTAGGTTTCTAATAATATGTACATTGTATGAATTTATGTGGTCTACTTAAGATTTAAGAAGTAGGGTCAGGTTGAAATGTAAACTCAATTTTGGTTGTGAACGTGAGGACGAATCTCAGTGACACATCTTCGGTTACGGTGGATGCGATCACGCATGATTGACGCGATTCATGGAAGGGTAGAGATTATTAAAGGGGGGCCGGTCAAAGTCGTCTTTGTTGACCGGATGAGTGACTAAAATTCGTTCTCATGTTCGCAATGAAAAAATAGTTCACATTTAAACTTTTCTCCTATGAAGTATGGATAAACGCACGACCGGCCCTAGCCCATGGCGGGCGATGATGACTGTGGCCATGGGCATCAAGATTTTAGAGGGCATAAATTTTTCTTGGCTAAACATAAAAATTTTCCTTTTTGAAGGCAAGAAAAAATATTTAGAATTACATTAATAATTGCCGCAAGGATTTATATTCCTTCAATATTTTTAATACCTTTTTTATTTATAATGTTAAGTATTTTACTTGATAATTATATTTATATCGAAATGCCTTAATTTACAGTTTTTAATAAACTTAACCACTTCATTACTTATGCTAGATAAAATAGTTGTGTATTTGATTCTCATTTTTTAAAACTTATTACAAATGAGGTATATGAGGTTCATTTGAATCTCGATTATAGATCCTAAAAATGATACCTAAATTTCTTTAACAATGCTCTTATGTTAGACCATTATATTTAAGGTTCAAAGCATTATATGATTAAATACAAATTAGAATGACTTAATAATATGTATTTTTTGTAATTAAAAATTACAAATATTAACTATGTTAGGTGATTAATGTTTTTGCTTCAAAAAAGGCACTAAGATATTTTAGGTGATATACTTTATGTTTTGTTAGTTGTTTGTTTTTGTTATATTTAATTAAAACCAACGTAGGGAATAGTTGTATAGTTTCCGTAGGTTCGAAAACCCTTCAAACAGTTTCTTTCTTTACATTATCAAGGGTATTTTTATGTCTTTTCGCCATGGGCATCTTACCCCTTAGGACCGGCCCTGGATAAACGTGTACCAAATAATTGAGGATGAAAAGAAAATTATGTTTAAGATAACAACAATTTTAAGCTTATAGAATATTTTAATACATCAAAATATCAACCTAACTAAAACGATTTGAGTTAGGTTAAGTTGAGATTTTTCAAAACACAAATACAAGGTTAGGTTGTTTAAATACGTTCAACCCAACCGATAATCACCTCTACCTTTCACTATTCATTATTTAAGAAAAATATAAAAATATTTAATAATTATCTTTAAATAATATTGAAATTTGTAATAATTATTTTGAAAATGAACATTCATACAAAATTTATAGTATTTATTTAGGTCAAACAATAATGCATGATAATTGAGCATCAATGTAACTATAATTAAATTAAGTTTATTATTAATTCATATACCAATACTTTTAAACCGATTTTTTGTCAAACGCAAATATTTGTTAAAAAAACGTATTATATAGTATTAATCAATTAAATAGTCTTGAAATATTTAATTATGAGATAATTATTAGAGAAAGTACGAGGAAATCAACACAGAATCTTAGGGACAAGACATGTAGAGTTTGACTTTGCTACATGACTAACTAGTTTTCGTTAAATATTTGTAACAATTTTTTATATAGAACAATTTTATAATTTTTGTCCGTTTAATATCAAAAATAGTATTTTATAGGAAAAGAGTAATGAGATACCATAAAATAATTTGCAAAATTTCAAGTATACCCATTAATTAGATAACTAACTACAAAGTTATCAAATAAGATAACATACATATCTTATAACGCTTCAACCATAATAGTCGAGTTCAAATAGCATTATCAGCTTCAAAAGTCAACCCTACTAACTAATGAGTTATTATGATGTGCATTTGGTACATAACGAAGCATGACACGACCCGGACATAAAACATTTGGTTTATAGTTTTATGTTTGACAAGACATATATACTTAGGACAATATACGATTACATTGAACCATTTACTAAAAAATACTACTTTTAACATATTTTTTGTTCTTCTTGTTACATCCCCCTTTCGTTATATTATACATTATGTAATATAAAATAGTATAATATATAGAGAAATTATGTGTAACTATTAGTAATATATTTATTTGAGCACTACTTTAGATGTCTAACTGTTGATTATTATATGATAGAAATAGTAAAATATTCTAGTAACAATCTGATATATTTGATAATTCGTCATGTCATATCCTTTATTGTATTATAGAAAAGTTATATTGCTAATTAATTGTGTTCAATGCAATTTCATCATGTTGAGTAACAAACGCAAACTAATAAAACAAGTTGTACCAAATGAAGCCAAATGTACCTTAAACTAAAATTTTAAAGTCATTCATGGTTTTTTATTATTTGACCCTAAAATCGCTAATTTGCAACCTAAACACAACACATCATAGTCCCAAAACATTCATTGCATTCTTTCCAAAGATTAAAAAATGGCTCGATTTGTTTTTCTTTTCTTCATCTTAGCACAAACATTATTTTTTTGAACTCCAACACTAGCATCTCTGGGCCCAATGTGGTCTGGGATACCTCTTCCAAAAAAAAAAACACTAGCATCTCTGGAATTTAGCACAAGGTGGTTGATTAACCGGCTTTATCCCTAAAAACGTTGAATATCTACAAACAATCGAATCACGATCACCCAAATCTTGAAAGGATGGAAAGCATGATAACAGAAATGAACCACCAATTGTCACTAACTCATCAAGTGACATCAGGAAAAGAATGTGATGTATTGGAGAAGCAACACCACCATGGATCAATATCGCCGCTAAATAATTCAATTCTTGGTGGTTGGGTTATTCTTGGAGGATTGGTCATGGCTTTGGTGGTGTCAATCATCTGAACATTCGAGCCACCAAGAGACATAATAGGTCGGAACTACCAATGCCGACCACTAGCACTAATGGTTGATCTTACATATTCAAGCGTTGGTGACACTTACTTTCAATGTACAATTAAGTAAGTAAAAATTTTATAACTTTGTTTCCTAATTCTGTATATTTTATTGCTTTATATCCCATGTGATGATCTATGGATTTTTTGTTTGAACACCATTAAACATCCCAACTTTTATAACGGTTTAGATTAGATAAAATAATAAAATAAGATTTAATGAAAAAATAGTTTCATAAGCTATTATGCTATTGTAGCATTCACCTATTGTGCTTAATCATGACATGATTTCCTTCATAAAAATGGGGTTGAGATCCATTCCATAATTATCACCGTTAAAATTTTACTTTTCAAACCCTAATGGGGAAGCCTACCGGTTAAGGCTTGGTGTTGGGGAAAAACCCATCCAAGTTCGAATTCTAGGGTGAGCAACCATGGGTCACTGAGTATTAATTCCAGGGGAGCATGCTTTAGCTCTTAGTAAAAATTTCCAAGAATATAGTTTGGGCAAACCCAAGTGAACCTTATAAAAAAAATCTACTTTCCATAATTTCTAACCTAATTTCTTCAATCTTCTAATTTCTCTATTTATTTTTTCTACTTCCATTCTACTTTCCATAATTTCTAAGCTAATTTATTCAATCTATTAATTTCTCTATTTATTTTTTCTACTTCCATTAATTATTGAGAGATCCGAACATAAATTATCTTTAGATACTTGATATAATTAACCCTTTCTAATACTATTTATTACAAATTAAATTGTGCATATTTTAAAACGTTATAGTAATCACGATGATATATCTATTGCAATAATCTACAATGGTGGCGACCCTACAGTTGGGACAGTCAAAATAGCCACCTATAGTAATTGACTCGTACAGACTGTATTGCGTCATCGTTATATAGTTAGAATAGCGTCATCGTTATACGTCTATAAAACCGTATCCCTCTTTTTTTAGTGTTTTGAATGTGTATAATTTAGGATATTATCGTAGTAACGTAACATTGGATAATATCTAACCCATGTTTTTAATGTAACATGGGGTAATAGTTAACGTATTACTTTAAAAACGAAAGAGTGTGACAAGTTGAGTTAACGTGAAAACCGTGAAAAGTGGAACTGAGCTCTTGATTAGTCATAATATCAAGCCCACTCATGAACCGCGCTTGATACAGGGATTGATTCAGCGCATCTCATCCTAATATGCATCTAACGATCGATAACCACTTCGCATGCTTTCTCACGTTAACCTCAACTTATCACCATAACCCAACCCTTACTTTAAATACGTTCCACAACAAAATATTTCTATACTATAAACTTCTAAATAAATATTTTTGAACTTTGTTAAATTCTCTTAGATAATATTTAATAAATATACACATGTAGGTGAAGACACCTACACATTCCAAGAAAATACAAGGAAGGCCATCTTAGAATCTTGAGGGTCGTAGATGTGGGTGTTTAGGGACAATATATGTAGGGTTTGTTTGGGTACCTTTCTCATAAAAAGATTCAAACTTAGATTTTTGTTCATTTCATTAGTAAAAGAATTATATCTAATATTTTGTTTTAAAAAGAAAAAGAAAATTTACCTAATTCATATATAAAAAGTCATTTTATATAAGCCCTTAGAATTAGGAGATCCAAAGGGTACAATATCGATGAGACATTACCAAATATACAAGAATATAAGCACCACTTATGCACGTGTAATCCTTCTGTCTTATTGTAAATTTGTTATTAAATAAATGAAACTTTTTTCTTAAACACACACATACATAAAGAGAAAGGTTCAAATGAGAAGTGTTAAAAAAGGAGAAGTAGAGAAGTGATCTCCACCACTCATCCGGTCAATAAAGGCGGCTTTAACCGGTAACGGTGGACGCGATCATAGAGGATTGACGCGATTCATGGAGGGTGGAGACGATTAAAGGAGGGTGACTCGGTCTAAGACGCCTTTATTAACCGGATGAGTTGTAGAGATCATTTCTCTACTTCTCATTTTTTGGCACTTCTCATTTTAACCTAATACTATATCATGGAGGTACATTTGTAAACCACTAAAAGAGTGTAAACCGTGTAAACCAATCCACACCTTTGATTTTCAAAAACATTTCCATATTTTCATAATCAGTAACTTACCATATATTTCACATTTTCATATTTTCTATGAATCCATATCCTCCTTTGATTTTTTTGATTAACGACTATTATTAGTTTACATGGTTTACACCCTTTTAGTGGTTTACAAATAAACCTCTCTCTCTCTCTCCCTCTCTCTCTCTCTCTCTATATATATATATATATATACCCCCCTCTATATATATATAATATATATATATATATATATTCTAATCATACACACATATCCAGGTCTTGATCTTGGTTTTCTACCAATAAAACCGTAATTTTGAATTTTTTATTACATAATCATTAATTGCAACATAAAACCCAATACATCATGTCTCCCCAACAGTTGTATTTCATAGTATTATATTCACTTCACGTGCATTTTTATTCAACTTCTCATCTTCTTTAAACAATGCATATATTAGCTAGAGGAAATTTCTTTCACAATGCATTCTTGCCTCCTCCTCCTTAGTATATATATGTAGATGTAGACATGTTAAGACATTGTGTACCTCCATTGCTTATATTACCTTATAAAGATAAAAAGAAATGGCTCAAATCGTTCTTCTTTTCTTCGTCTTAACACACACTTTTATAACCATGTCAGCAACATCTTCAAGGACTGAGCCTGCTGTAACTAATCTGATGAAGCTTAGCACGTCACATGCACAACCAGCCGAAGCACCCAGAAGTCGAAAACTTGGGAAACAACATGCAAATGAATTGGAGCTGACAAAGAGTGGGTCATCAAGCGATCGTGAAGAAAACACAGGACATACAACGGAGGAGAATGGGGCGTACTTGGAGAAGCACCACCATCATCATGGGTCAAAGTCGACTGATAAGTCAATTATCGGAGGTGGGGTGATCCTTGGAGGGGTAGTCATGGCATTTGTGGTGTCAATTGTTTGCTACATTCGGGCCACAAAAAAAAGAAGTATATTAGAACCACCAACACCAACTACTGTGAGCAGTAGTAACTGAATATTAATTTGATAAAGAAAATGTTAACTACCATGTTATTTATATTAATTATTCTTGATTGATAAAATTACATTGATGTAATTGATAATGATATTGGGAATGTAAATATGTATTTTTATTTCAGTGTTTTTGGACTTGGCTTATAATAGTTATAACTTAAGGACCATTACTTTCAAGCTTCCAATAATACAGGGACCTAATTTGTTAAATTTGGATCGACTTCTTATTCGACCTCTAATCCCAAAATCCCAATCGAACTACCACCCAAATCGCTCGAAGCTTTATCGAATCCCAAATCGATCGAAGCTTTTTGTTCAATTGGGTCGAGTTAATCGTAAAGGAAACGAATAGGGTGTGTTTCTTTATATCCAATCTTTTCTCTAATCGACCTCCCATCCTAAACCTGCAGGTATTTCTTGATTATGTTCTTGTGTTTCTTAAGTGTGTTGTTTGTGATTCTTGATGTTTCTAGTGTAGTAATTACGTATTTTAATGTTAATACATCAGGATGGTGTGTTTGATTTTTTCAATTTCATGTGCTAAATTTGTTTGCTTTTTTATGAACACCAAGTGTTTGATAAAAGTCCCCAATGAGAAAAAAAGTGTAAAAGTTAGAAACTTCTGTGGGTTTTGGTGTTTGGGAAGGGATAATCAACAAGGAGAGCTTTCAAACAGTTGAAAAAAAAACAGTTTTTGAGGCCAAGCTTCTACTCATGATCAAATGGCAGTTCTATAAGGAATTTGATGACTTGCATTAGTTGTGCACTCTTGATAAAATGATGAAAACTATAATTATAAGGTCAAACTAATTAGGATCCGTTTGGTTGTGGAAAACTGTTATTATTTTCCTAGAAAATGTTTTCAGAAAATGGTGTTGAAAATTTAATGAAACTGGGAAGGTATAGTGGAGTTTTGGTTTGAAATGATGCAGTTTTCATTTTTTATTGTGGAAAATTAAAAAACGTGTTTATTTTTTTTTCTGGAAAACTACTAAAATCAGTTTTCTAATTTACTATAGAAGGTAGAAACAGAAAATTTTTATTTCTTTGTAAAACTTTTGAAAACTGAATAACCAAACGTGTTTTCTAAATCTTCATTTTCTTTGAAAAATTTTCTTGGAAAACAGGAAAATTTCTCACAACCAAACGCACTCTTAGCCATTTATGTTCACATTGGTATTTTTATCACAAATTCAACTATAACCCATTCTCAAATTTGATGTAGTTGTTCAAAATCCAACCGTTTTTTTCGGAGAACCAGCTCCACAATGTCACTGCCGATTCTTCAAACGGCTGCGTCATCCAGCCTCTCTTTCTCATCCCATATTGCATCCGACCCAACCCGCCTATTCCTTGCATCCAGTTTCTCGAATCTATCGATTGCTAAACCTCCCAAATCGACGACCATTCGCATGGGTGGTGGTCCAAGAACGTACCCCGGGGAGTATCTAAGTGGCAGTGGAAGCGTATGCAAGCGAAGAAGGCCAAACAACTCCTCCGAGCTCGGCTCGCTCGTGAACGCCAGATCTACGAGATGAGAAAACGGGCCGAGCTAAGCGCTGCCGTTTCGGAGCTTGAGCGGCCATGGGAGATCGTAGAGACGGCGCCGAAACTGTTCTCGGCTACCGCCGATGAGCAACTGAAGGTGTTGGCTGACCGGTTTCAGAAACCGGGCGGGTTTGATTTATGGTCCGAGAAAGACGGCCCCCAATTGTTCGACACGGTAGATGGCGTTCCGTCCGCTCGGTTTTTCCCGAAAGGAGTGGTTCATAGCATCAAACCGTATGGAAGAATCACCGATGGGAGTTCGCACGATGATTCTGCTTGGGTTCAGAGAGATCTACGTGACGAGAATTCGAGGGAAATCAAGAACGACGATTCGGGTATCGGGTATCGATTTTGGGATAACGATTCAAGTCTCGACTCGGGTTTGGCTCAGAGAAACCGGAACGACAAGAATTCAAGAAACGGAAATGGAAGGAGGATTAAAAGTCTTGGGAACGAGGTTTCCGATCAAGATTTCGAGGACCCAGAATCCGGTTTGGTTCGGAGATACCGACACGAGGAGAATCCAAGAAATGCAAACGGGAAGTTCGTGAAAGCCGAGGGTAGGACGAGGAGAGTTCCGAGTTCAGGTGGAGCTGAATCGAATCAGAGAGAAAATGGGAGTAACTGGAGAAAGGATGGTAAGAATAAAAATGGTAGAAAAGAACACCCTTCTGCTTCAAATTCAAGAGTGTTTGATATGAGTTTACAAGATGATGGAAGTTATGGGATCTTGAAAAAGGGGATGGATTTCAAGAAAATGAGACAGAAAACAGATAGGAAATGAAAGAACCTCTATATTGCAATTAGGGATTCTATTGAGGTAAACTAAACTGGACTTGTTTCTTGCTGTGCTACTACATCATATTCACATGTGCATGAAACTTGTATTGTATGTGTCCGTATCTAATCTATAATAAAGACGTATTTGTTAGTGTATTTGATTGACCAAATTACTAAACTATATTTTGTGTTAAAAATAAAATTTAAAAAGAAAAAAAATTAAATTAAATTGGACTAATTTGGCCCGACCTAGGACTAGGATGACATACACTTTAACCGGGCCTTCGTATATTGGTAAGGACTAGGAATCTGGGATCGATTATGGAATCACTATTTGGGACTGGGACGTTTTGGGTGTGACTCAGGATCGGTTTTTGGCCACCTCACTTGTGATGAATCCAAAAACCGTTCTTCACATCCTTAGAGATGATAACAGGTATAAAATAATCAAACGTGATATGGATATTATTACATTTTCGTAAAATGATGTCTTCTTGTTCGAAATTCCACCATATAGGCAAAGCTTTCTACTACTGATAAATACTTTGAAACACTAACTAAATTAGAGCAAAATTTTTGAACATTTATTAACTTTATTTGTAATTTAAAGAGAGAGAAAAAAATCGAATGATTCATCCCCAAATAGTCATCTTGAACAATATACATATTCTTGCAATGTAAGATGTGTATATGGTTTAATAAGAGTGTGTTTGGCAAAAATAAAGTAGCTTATAAGTTATTACTGGATGGACTATAAGCTAGCTTATTGAAACGTTAGTTGGAGTAACGTTTTAGGAGTTTTTTTGTAGTTTTTTTTTCCAATTATACTCTTATTAATATTAATTATTATACTCCAAGATAATCTTTTTGGTTATTTTTCATACTCATAAGCTAGTTTTTGCCAAACATAATTTATTCATAAGCTAGCTTATCAGCTACTAGCTAGCTTATCAGCTAGTTTTCCAAACACAGCCTAAGTCCATACGGTTTTCGACTTGACTAGCACAATAAAGAAGGATTACTATGCCCATTACAACCGACAATTTTTCTGTAAACAACGAAAGGTTGGCAATAATTCTCGACATCCAATCACACTTGGCACTCTTAAACGCTAAATCAAACTTTCTTCTCTTTTCCAAAAAATGAAACACTTTTCAAATGTTCAAGATAGATATGTGTATAAAGTTATGTTGTCGATTAATGTTATTACGTAATTGAAATCCACATAGAGAAATTAAAGATGACATCCATGATCTAGAACCACAAAGAATCGATCACGTTAAAAACAATCGATATTTATGTTGATGAAAATCATAGACTATGGATTAAACCCCTAAAAAGATTAATGGATAATTGCAAACGACAACTTTCGAAAATGAATTGTGATTAAAAAAGATATGTTATCTTCTTTTGGGCCTTTATATCTCCTCTTTAGTTTTCTTTCCTTTTCAATTTAATTTTCAGAAAACACATGTACACACATATATATAGAGAGAGGAGGGGGGTTGGGTTGGGTTCTGATGAGAAAATAAGTTGTGGCGAATTGGTTAGCGCTCGAGGGTTCATAGAATTTCAAGCATTTCCGTGCGCATGCATGAGGGTATTTCAGTGGGGCCATGTTTAGCTCCTGAAATTACGCGGACCGGGATTAGTCGGGCTTTGGCCCGGACACCCTTCAAAAAAAAAAAAAGAGTTATATTTCACTATTGACAAGAGGTTAGTTAGAATCTAACTTATGAAGTTAACCTCTCCGTCCACAGTCACACCCAACAAGAAGCGTTTTCAACCAACGATTTTTGTTTATAAGGTGAACTTTGGCCACCCAGTATGGAAGGGTATGGAGGTGTGTTATAAGTGAAAATTTGTTGACTGGGAATGCTATTTTCTCCATCGACCTTTATAAAACTGGAACTTTTTATTAAATTAGAATTAGTTAATTGATGACATAACTCATAACGGAAAAGGAATGACATCCAGATCCGTGGACTTGTTGTGAAGAAGGCCTTGGTATTTTGTTTTGCTATCCGTAAGGTCGGAGTTGCAAACTACTACTAACGTATACTTAATACTGAATCAATTACTTTTCTTTAACCAACTTATAAGATAGTAGAAACTAGAAAGTGCATATTTGTATAGTATTTAATAGATTTTTCAGATCTAATTATTAAGTCTACTTTATTATTTCTATACCGATAGTTTTTAGCGATTTACAGTTATTATGTCAAATCCATCAGTAAAGGTGGAGTTTCTTGTAGTGAAAAAATAGATGAAATGATAAGATAAATAATGTTTACGATGGATATTTGTCTATTTTCAAATTAGTTAATTGATATTTTAGTTGCACTCAACTCGATTTGACATAGACAGTAGAAAATTTGAATTTGAATAGGTTGATGTAGAAAATTGGCATTAGAGTATATTGGAATAATTGAAACGTGACAACAAATTGAAGATCAAGACTCAATATGCATATGTTCTTTGTATCATTGATTCCTTAGATTGCAGATTAAATCCACATGCAACACTCACATTCTATTGTTTCCCACTTTTTAATGGAATATTTGTTATACATACATATATATAGAGAGAGAATTATCTTTATTTGTGAACCAACTTGTTTGTGTTAACCTTGTGAATCTACTATCAACAGTCAGATTCAATCTTTGAAGTTTGATTTTGTGTGGGCGGTTACAAATAATAGAATTGTATTTTCAGTTGTGTAATGACGGTCAACAAAGTTAGACTGGTTAACAAAGTTAACACAAAATACTTGGTTCACAAATATATGTGTGTATGTGTGTGTGTGTGTCTGTGTGTGTGTTGAGGTAACATGAGACGCCTGATAAGTAGTTATCAACTATTGGATACATATTAGATTAAACATTGACGGTAAGAAGAGAATATTTATATGTTAATCGACTAAAGAAATTATGAGAAGTGCTATTTGAAATTATATGTATATACGGTTGTTACAAATTATTCATATGGGTTCACATATACATGTCTAAATGATGTTTCAATATTTCACATATTAAGTTTCTCTGTACAACCCCTTCTTATTTTCTCACTATATGTGTGTGTGTGTGTAGAGGAAATTTTCTTTAGAAACCCAAGTTTGATTAGGAACTCGAGAACTGTCCATAACACGCCACATATCCCTTTTCATGAGACCGACTAACTTTTGCAAGATGGTGAGACATATTATGAAGGTTTGTGTGTGCTTAACGGGAAGATTTGGTGTGTTTTTCATTTGATAGTTTGTTTTTGATGTGGGGATTAGGTATATATGTTTTGTTGAGAATATACGGTATTTTGCTATTGATGTTTGACGAGATAAAAAATACTATCCCTAAGGCTTAGGGTTAATGTATTAGGTTTCATGGAAACTGACTTTAACATGATTTATTTTTGACGTTTATAGATCAATTTTATTGTAGTGCAAAGTTATGAAAACACAATCGTTAACGACACATGTATATAGATGGTGCATGCATCAAGGTCAAGCGACAACGATGTGCAACAATTTTAAGTGACGATTCAATAAAAGTGTTAAAATTTAAGCAGTTGACTAATATTTTTATTTATTTAAATCAACAAATTATATAAGTATTTTACAAAGTTGATTACCATTTAATGCGTTCATTCATGCTTGATATGGTGGAAGATGACAAAGAATGAGTTGATCAAAAAACATGACTTTTAGAAAAACAAGTTGCTTTCTTTTATGGCTTTTTTCAAGTCTAGAAGAGAATAAAAGGCAAAAACTATATGATGACAAGATAATCTACCCAACACAAAAATAATTTTAAAAGTTCTCCTTTTTAATATTATCACATGTAAACTTTCTCATATTCATCACGTTTATATTTATGAGCAAGATTATATTGAGGATATTGGTTTCAATCACTTCAAATGATTCCAATTGATTTGTATATTGATGCATTAGGTTAACAAACATTAGAAGAATTTTTAATTCAAGATAAAGAAATATAAAAATTTTAAGACGTTCTTGAGTCAATGATATATGTTGTTGAAGTGGAAGCAACACGGAATACACGTGCGTGTAGCTGTTGTTGATCGATATCTTGTAATCACGAATGACAAAACATACTTTCTGCAAGGTACTGCACGTTTTGGCCCTAACCCTGACCCTAAGTGGGGTGTCCTATAAAAAGTTTATATAAAGACGTGGAATAGATCTTTCGTGTTGTTGTTTTTTAAAAACATAAAATATTTTTTATTTATTTAAATATAAGTTAGTCATATAAAATTTTCACATTTTTTAAAGAAAAATGAGTACATTGTCAATATATATATATATATATAGGGGTGGGTTCAAATGTGAACCACTTTTTGGTTGTGAACGTGAGGACAGGTGAGAGTGCGACACGTGGCGGATGACTAGGCGTCACGTCAGATCCACGACGGATGACTAGACGCGATTCATGGGAGGGCATTAAATTAAAGAGGGGGGACCACACTCAAAGCCGTCACGTGTCGCGCTCTCGGTTGTCCTCACGTTCACAACCAAAAAGTGGTTTACATTTCAACTTTCCTCTCTCTCTCTCTCTCTCTCTATATATATATAATATATATATGATGAGGAATAATCAAATGAAAACCTCTTTAATGTGGTGAACTAGAGGACCAATCTCAACCATTAAAATATTTCAATCAAGGGTTATTAATTAAAGGAGAACATATTAAGATTTCATTAAATTTATATGCAGCCACACCTGATCATAGCCCCACAAGGGCATTTTAGGTATCTTTAACATTAATTTGGCAACCTTCTATCTTCTCCGGATCGTAGCATCTCCTTCTTCATTTTGACATGTTTCTCTCTTCTCTCTTCAATTAGCTCAACCACCATCCACCGCCGCCGCACCTGCCGCCGTCCACCACCGCCGCACCTACCGCCGTCCACCACCGCTGCACCTGTAGCCGTCCACCACCGCCGCACCTGCCACCTGCTCGCCGCCGACTTCTCCAGATCTGCAACCATCGTTTCATATAGTCTCCAGATTGTTGTATAGTCTCCAGATCTGCAACCGTCGTCGCCGGCATCGCCGCCGCCACTGCCGCCGCCACGTCGTCTCGTCGTCCTCCACCATCACCGCCATCGTCTTCCATCAAATCTGGTAAGTTTTAATTAAAAACCCCAATTTCTAGGGTTTTTGAGATTTTTTCAAAATTAGGTTAGTTTGATTCAAAATTGGAGATTGTTGCTTTATAAAAGTTGTTTGTAATGTTGATTTGAGCAACATATCTGAATTTTAACATTTTTTTGAAGATTTTAGGAAATCAATCTTGAAAAAATAGAGTTTTTGAAGTTGTGTTCTTGAAGGTTCATAATATGTTCTTGAGTGTTTATCATTTTTGTTCTTGCAGATTCATCATGTGTTCTTGAATGCTGAAGTGGACAACGATGTGAAGATTCATTAGACGAATTTAAATGTAAATAGACATTTGTTTGTATTCATTAGATGAATTTAAATGTAAATGGACATTTGGTTTTCTATTCATTAGGTGAATATAAATGTAAATGGACATTTTGTTTTGTATTCGTAAGGTGAATTTATGTTTGTATTCATAAGATGAATTTACATGTAAATAGACATTATTTTTTGATTCATATGATGAATATAAAGTTTCATCTAATGAATCGAAGAGTCATAAGATGAATCTGAGTTTGATATGATGATTTGGATTTCTTCTAGTGCAGCAATTTCATATTATGAATATGAAATTTCATTAAAATCATATTCATAATATGAATCTGAATTTTCATATTTATTTTATGAATCTGAATTTTCATATTCATAAGATGAATATGAATTTTGATAATATGAATCTGAAGTTCGTATTCATATTATGAATGAACCGTGAACTTTTTTTGCAAAATGACGACCATGCCCTTTATATCTATTTTCAGATCAAAGGCTTAGATTAGTCCTCTAGTTTACACAAATTATTTGGTTTTCTCTAGAAGGCCCCTCTATATATGATTACTTATACGAATAATTAATAGCAAATTTATGTATAACTTCCATTTAATACAAATTAAATCTAAAAACTTTGAAATAGTTAAAAACATTGTTTAGTCAATAAACAATGTTTCTTTTCTATATACTTTTTAAATATAATTAAATCATATAAATAATATACATGCATATAATATATATATATATATATATAGAGAGAGAGAGGGGGGGGGGGAATTTCAAACGAAAACTCATATTTGATTGTGAACGTGAAGTGCAAAATAGTATGAATACGACCCTCGTCGTGTATCTTGATTAGTTGGATTGTTTCTTTTTCTTACGGCCAGGACCACTAAAATCGCGTCATGTGTCAATATTCAATGTGGATATCATGTATTATTCAGATTGAATAAAGCTTAGGCGCCTTTAGTCACTTTGAATAATGCATGATATTCAAAATGAACATTGCCGCATGACGCGATTTTAGTGGTCCTCACGTTCACAACTAAAATTGAGTTAATATTTGAACCCAACCATATATAGAGGGAGGTTCATACTGTTAGGATTATGTGCGAGACGGTAACAGGGTTACCGTATCCAGTGTTATAAGACACTAGTATGTCACACCGCTGCACACTAAATAGAGGATGTTTGGATTACTTGGTTAAGAGAAATAATTAATCGTTTATTAATTATTAAAAGAGAGAGAAAGAAATAAATAATTAGTTGAATTATTTATTTGTGTAAATTAATTAATCAGTTGCATTAATTAATAGATAATTATCAAAAAGATAATTATGGAATATATTTAATTATCAGATTGATAATTATAAAGATATTCAATATGGTATCAAACACTGCCTTGTTGATTAATATAAATATAGGCCTAAGGTTTGATTTTTCATAACTGATAGATAATTATTCCAAAAGTTTTTCTCTCTCTCTCTCCCTTCTCCAAAAACCGGCGGCTACAAGCAAAAAGGCGAGAACCGGAGTTTTCGATTGCGGGGTAATCCAGGGTGGTCTAACAACTGTTCCTCGAGACGTGTCAGTTCGGTGTATCCCCTACAAGCATTCCAGCAAATTTGATAAAAGGTAAAAACCTAAAATCCACTTGTTTGTGTCTACAGGCTTTAGGATTGGATCCGTGTCTGGGGATTGATTTTTGTTTTCCGCTGCGCGTTTGTACGCTTCAATCCCCAACAGTGGTATCAGAGCCACTTCCTAAAACCTGCAGATCAGGTTTATCAGTTTATTAGGTTTGGTAAAAATTTAATTTTTATTGTTTGTTTATCGTTAAAAATTGGATTTTTGTATAAACCTAATCGGTGGTGGAACGGCGGCAGTTAGCCGGCCGAACCACCAGACCACCGTACACCACCGCCGGCGTCACCACAGTTAGTGGTGGCTGGCGGCTGTCTTCAGATCGCACCACCACGCCGCACCACACAACGTGGTTGTGGCTGTGGTCGGAGTCATTCACCACACCACCGTATGTGGTGGTGGTGGAGATCGATCAGACCACCGATCGATGGTGGCGGTTATAGCCGCTGCTGATCGACGGTGGCAGTCGATGGTGGTGGCGATGAACGTAATCGAAAGCCGCAAACAGTCAATGGTGGCGGCGATCGTTTAGCCGTCGATTGGCGATGGTGGCGATAGCCACTGTCGTCGACGATGGCGATAGCGGCGATCTATGGTGGCCGGATTTGGTTGCCTTGATCGACCGATAACCATCGATCGGCTGTGGTAGCCGATTGCTACTACGGTCGATGGTGGTGGTGTTCTTGCTGTGCGGCGCGCATGGTGGCGGTGGCGCTAAGCCACTGCTGCCGCCGGCAGCCATGAGGGTGGATTGCCGATCGGCGATGCTGGCCACGGGCTGCTGTCGTCGTGTAGAGCGATGGTCTTTTGGTTGTTGTTGGGCGCCGATCACGGCGGCGGTGGTGGCGACGTTGCTGCTGCTATCGCCGATTGATCAGAGGCGGCGACGGCATGATGGTGGTGGTTAATCGCGGCGATGGTTTAGGGCAACCATCGTCGCCCCTACACTGTTACCAGCTCGCGGCGCAAGTGGGAAGGCTCGCGCCGCGAGCCATGGCTAAGTCAAGCCGGATTCGCGCCGCGATGTGCCTCGGCTCGCGCCGCGAGCAGTAGCTGTTTTGTGCAATTTTGTTTTCTGACACTGACCAGTGCGGAAGCGATGGCAGGTAGCCGTTGCTGTTCGCGGTAAGTGGTACCGGATAAGGGTTATCCTAAAACAGATAGTTTTGGAACCCTAGGGATAATTTTTGTTTTTAATTTTTATTTTAATCAGTTTGATAAATTTAAATTAAATTATATTATCCGTTTATGTCATAGTCAAACCCTTTTGACCAGTGGTTGTGATGTTATTTTTCGTATGTTTTTATTTATTATTGGTTACGGGAGGCCTGCGTGCCATTTACATCCGGGTTTTGTAATATAATTTTAATAAATAAAATCGAGACCCGAAGACGGAGCCAAAGAGACAGCCATGGAGCTTGGAGCCAGTGGGAGCGCCGAGAAGATTTGTCCCTTAGGAATAAAGACCGTCGTTTTGTGTTGGCTCACGAAACGACAATAGTTAAGGGTTTTTGACTATGACATGTTTGATTGTATGGATGTTTATATTTAATAGTTATATAAATTGCGTGGTTGTTTTAGTTACGTAATTTCTTTTAAATATAAACGGTTTAAAATTAAATGTTTTAAAAGAAAAATTGGATACAAATACAGTTTGTTTTTGGATCCAAAGTTTTTGAAAACTTGCAATTTTAACCCTTATCAAAAAATCATAGATTAGTAAGTGCAACCCACTTTAGGAGCACCTCCGGTGTAAAGTACATAGGGCGTTGTAAGTGCACACACTATGAACGCCCGTGTTCAAACCGAAATTGGAGGGTGATAAAACTCTGTGAATTATCTCCGGGTGGTACCGGCCAGGGTTTGTCCAGGTCCCGGGTGGTGCAGTCTATTTTGGTAATTATTTATTCACCGGGTGGTACCCGGCCAAAATGCACTAGAGGGACTAAATATGCACGGATTATATATCCGATGTCCCGACGATCTAGAAATCGTATTTTCGAATTAAAATGCGATTGGTATAGTTTTACCTACCATAAATCGCATGAGTCGGTTTGACATGATCACATGCTTCCCGACACATGTGAAATATGGATTCTAGTCTAATAAATTTATTTTAAGGGTAATAATTTATTAGAGATTTTATAATTATAAACTAAGCTTGGAATTTTATTCTTTATTGTAGATGTCCTTTTCTATAATCCCGTTTTATACCCTTGAGGAATCATTGAGACTCATCAATGGAAAATGGAAACTTACAGGACAAAATTTTCCAGTTTGGAAAATGCACCTTGATAATATCTTGCGTGCACAGGGTAAGTTTTACGTTTTAGATAAACCTGTATCACGACCTAAGAGTAATTCTCCTGAAGAGGAGTTTACTCAGTACTTCAAGTACATGGCGGATGAATCGGATGTCATGTCAATTCTGATATTCTCTATATCATCCGAGTTCACGGATAGATTAAGAGATAAATCCTGCCACGAGGTCGTGAAAGATATAGAAAGCCAGTTAGGTTTCTACAGACATACAGGTAAGCTTCTGATAAAAAGAGATACTTTCACTAAAGCTGAAGAAGGACCAGTCAGTTAAACACCATCTTATGGAAATGAGGAGGCTCTTTAAATGCTTGACACGTTTGGGGTACAAGATGACTCAGGAAGAGTTAATGTATCTCATGTGGTACTCACTCCCGAAGGAGATATGTGACACAGCTAGTGCCTACATGAAAGAACCAAAGACTGATGTGGCAGCACTACATGAGAATATTCTGGCCAGTCTAGAGCCGAAGCCAGCACCTGCTGATCTCATGGATACTGATTGGATTGATGAGCTGGGGGATCTGAGTTGCCCAGAATGCGGTAGCAAGGATATTTGCGAGCACTCGATGAATATCGACCAGATAGAGATCGGTTTACCCGATGCTCCAGGTATCTTTATGATAGATTGCTTAATCACTTCTTATGAATCATGGGTAATTGATACAAGCAGTGGTAACCACATTTGTAATCATTTACAGGGATTCACTAGAAGAAAGACTTTGAGGAAGGACCGTTCGAACCTACGAGTTGGCGAAGGCACTCCGCTGATAGCTGAAGCTGTAGGATCTTATAGTCTTAGTTTACCCTCGGGTCTAGTCTTGGAACTGGATAATTGTTATTATATTCCAAATATGATTAAGAATGTTTTGTCTTTCGATTTGTTAGTAGACCAAGGTTTTTATTACAAGTATGATTATAAAATGATTTCTGTCTTTAAAAATAATATTTTCTATTTTAAAGCAACACCTGTGAATGGTCTATATACAGTAAATCTACAAGACAATAGCGGTGAAATCTATCATATAAGTAAACGATCCAAAGACATTGAGGATCAAACTTACTGATGCGGTAATTATCATATATAAAAAGCGTAACAAGTTTTAACCTCTAATGCCTAGCCACTGTCTTACCACATATACAGGCAAGCGTACCTGATCGTGAGTAATATAGTGTAGGAAAGTCCAGGTATCGTATCCACCACTGGGAACGGTCAAGTTATCGTAGATTATTAGTCTAAATCGGTTTAATTAACCTAAAGGGGGTTTTGTATGAAAAAGGGTTTTGAATACTTAAAAGACAATTAACTAAGTAAAAACTAAGAAAGCAATTAAAATACTGATTTAAGATGATATTTAGGAAAGAACAGCAGTACTTATCATGGTGAAGTGAATCCCCAAAATGGATGACATTAATAGGTCGAAAGTTTGGTTGTTTTGACTATTGTAGGTATTTAAGTCTGGGACACCCTAACATGTGCATATTATGGTTAGAAACTAGGATACGATCCTCCTAATTCCAATCCTAAATCGTTTGGTCCACAATCTAGAATCGGTAAACCCTTCCTAATCAATATTGCAATGGCTCTTTTACTATCTGGTCACTATTGGTCCAAGTAACCCCTTAACACAACCTTTTGGTCCAAGTCAGGCTAAGGTAGGTTGATTATTCTTTCGGAGTCTATCTGCTTTGGTCTAACAAATACACCCAACCAATTGAATTCAAATTGCCACAACAATATCAATCAGAAAAGAACCATAAAAGACATTCAATTAATCAAAACAAACCAGTAAACATTAATCACAAAGTATCATCCATAAAGGTTCATCGACCATGACAAGCACTACTAATAAAACTACACTAATCATGATGAAAACATAAACAAAAACAAAAGTGGACATCGACATGATACCGACAGTACAATGACGGATGATCTGAGATCGATTCCCGCAGCGTATCGGCACGTTTCGTACTCTCACTCTCGTTCCTCCTCGTATCCCGTACTTCTCTCGTGTATCGAACATGTTTTGAACTGAAGGAGGAGGCTGATATTTAAAGGAAAACGTCCAGGGGCCATCTGGCGATCGCCAGACTGCTGGTTTGGCGACGCCAGACACTTAATTCAACCCTAATCTTCAATTCAGTCGAATCTAGCGGCGCCAAATTTGGAATCTCGCGATCGCCAAGTGTCTCCTGTGTTGACTTTGTGCATTTTTCATGTTTTCTCGCCTTTTTTCGTACTTTTCCGTTCCACGGCCTCCAAATCCTTCACAAACAATAATAATCTCATTTAGTGCATGAAATGATCAGAAATGGGTGAGAAATGGGGTAAAGTCATGCAATTACGTTATACCAAAACATGTATAATTTTGGTGTTATCAAAATCTCCACACTTAAGCTTTGATTGTCCTCAATCAAAAGACTGAAAAATAAGAAAGATAACTCCAAAATTATCTCCACCCAAGATCATCAAAAAGAACAAAGCATACTCACATAATCGAACACACAAACAAGACTCATCAAGCAATCGGATACCAAGGCCAACCTTTTACCCTTACATAATATGAATAACAATATAAAATGTATCTCTCGGGGTAAAAGTGTATATGTAAGTGATCACACCAATACTCGACTAATTCCCGCTTGCATAAGCTTGTCACCAAATCTAATCTCCACCACTGAGAAGTTGTCAACCGTCAAGAGGACTTTAGGGTTGTAATGTTAGGCTAAGGGTTAAGGGTAGGATAAAGGATATATAAGTGACTAAGGGTTTTGTAGCAAAAACTTGAAAACTCAATCAGTAATGATCCAAACAGTGAAACAGTCTGACTTTCAAACAGTGAAGCTTTTGGGATGAGCACTCTCTTTCTTTTAGAATTGGCCTAAGCCTATGGCTTATTTGGGACACAAATTCTTTTTCAATCTTTTCAGCTCTCATTCTTTTCTTTTTGTATTCTCGACTCTTTTGATATTTCTTTTCTTTTCTGAGTCTCAAATATTTTTTTCTTTCTTTTCTTTTCCTCTCTTTTTTTTTTCAGAGCAGCAACTATGTTGCTTTTGGGCTCTTTTAAATCTCAATCCCATAAAAACCATCAGATATGAAAAACTGGATCAAAACATCTCAAGATTCAAATTTAAGTCACGGCCAAAAGATAGATAAACAATTGGGCTCAAGGATAAAGTGTATAGTGGGTAACAAATGAAAAGGCTAAGGCTCAAAATAGTTTCAAGGGATAAAGTGTTAAAAGTGAACACTTTTCAATCAAAGGCTAGGCAAATCAAATAACCTTAAGATGAGGTTATCTGACGAAGGCTAAAAGGGTTAGAAACGAAGGCCTCTATCAGTGCAATGGTGATAAATACTTCTCTTATGTGGTCTCGACAAGCATTCAAATGACAAGTTCTACCTTGGGTCAAAGTCGGTATTCCTCACAGAAATGAATAGATATAACAATTAAGGCTCAAACTCTCAAAGGAATTGGGTGAGGCACTCATGGTAATCAGTATTCCAAGGCATCCTTTTACTCAACTAATCCTATTCAGTGTTCTCCTATGCAAGCAACTTAGTCTCAAAAACAATCTCAGATTTCGAAAAAAATTGAGGTCAAATCTCAAAGCTTTCAAAAATTTGAAAAACGACAATCCATAAGCAAAAAGTGAACCCATTTAAACAGATTAGTCTACATAACCCCCTCCCCACACTTAAAATTTGCAGTGTCCTCAATGCAACAATTAACACAATTAAGGAGTAATTGGGAAAAAGAGAAACTTCCCGGGTTATGTGACGAAATCTGTTCTGATCTGAGAGAGTGGTCCAAAAATTCGTGCTCGATCATAGATCAAAGACCGCAGTATCTACCAAAAAGAAAAAGAAAAAGTAAAAACGAACTAGCAAAAATAAAACCAAACCAAACTATTAATAGCTACTTAAAAATCCTAAACAATCCAAACAAAAAGAAAAATTGTTCAACAAACCAAACCACAACCACGCAGTTCAAAAGAAAAATAAAATTGTTTACAACAACCATATCGAATAAAGGAGATAAAAGAGAGAAAGATCAATAAGGGCCACGAGGTTGGTTTTGCCAATCCTCGTAAGTTGGGTAACCGGGCGGAGCATCCTCGGAGTATGGCCAATATGGAGATGGAGCATAAGCGGTATTCGGTTGAATACCGAAGTGGGAAGCCATCTGGTTCATCACTCCACTTTGCCAGTTGGCTTAGTGAAGAGCCTCCACTGTGTTGTACTCCATGTGCTGTTGATGCCGGCCATAAGAAAGTGACATCTCCGAGAGTTGGTTACTCAAGTTTTGGTAACCCGAATATGCTGTCCAATCCGCCGGTTGCTGACCCGCACTCGTCCCACTCGTTCCGCCGGTTTCATGCGTGCTCCTTGGTGCTTGGCTTCTCGGTTGACTCCTATAGGCATGAGGATTATGGATCCATGCATTGTAGTCTCTTCCAATCATGTGCTCAACTCTCGCCACGCCCATGCCTCGTAGTTGGTCCATGTCGATCAATCCCATCTCCCCGAGGTTCGTCATCGAAGCAATAGCGGCGTCGGTTAGGATACCGAAGTGTTTGGCGAGGCGTGTGATATATTGGCCCCCGACCAAACGACTTCCATCCCGATAGCCACTCGCTTTTGTGAGTTGCACGGCGATAAGATACGGAGCATTCGGATATTTGTCATCCGTAGAGAGCTGCTCAAGAAGCCACAAGTCATGCATGGTCACTTTCTCCTCCCTCGAAGAACGAGCGTTTACCGCTTGAATGAGCATGCGGTGTAGAAGTCTATCCGACGAAGCAAGAAAACCTTTAACTTTGAGATTGCCATGATAATCACCATCACCCAAGATCGACCAAGCCAAACGCGGATCAAAATCATCGGGTCTCTTTGAAGTCGCCCACATGTACTCCTCGAATCCGGGAGCATCAACATCCGATTGGGTATATATCCCCAAGGCAAGAGCAAAGTCGACCAAAGATAGAGATCTCCAAACGCCACCAAGTCGGAAAGTCATACACGATTGATGAAATTCCGCAAGCGCTTTGATTGCGTCGAAATGAAACGTGGCCACAAACTCTACGATAAGCTCTCGGTAGAGGGTCTCGGCAATATCGAAAACTCACTCCCATGCATGGCATATGTAGTACTCATTGCCATCCTCGTCGTATGCGTGTTTCTCAAGAATCGCCTTTATGTTGTTTTTGACACTCATTGATCGAAGAAGATCCCAATCGACTCTCTTTGGCATAAGAACTTGGCGGGGAAGAAGTCGGTTAACGATGTCCCGATACTCACCCTCTTTCGAGCATTCAAAGTCGGGTCGTTCGCAAACGAGGTGAAAACATGACTTCCATCCGGTGCATGGAAGTTAGTAGCGGTGGTCGTAGACGAGCGGGTTCTTTGTCTCTACAAAATCCAATTACCATTGTCTTAGAAAAATCTCAATCCATGAACACAAAACAAGGTTTATTTACATTCAAAATTCCAACGAGACAACATCTATACGACTAACAAGTTCAAGCATCACAATCATATACGAATCGAAGGACAAAAGGGATGTGGAACATCCCCACACTTGAACTTCTAGTTCAACCACAATTACAAACCAATCTAGCTAATCAAGAAGGAATGGGGGATTTTGGTGTTCTCAAAATCCCCACACTTATCATTTAACCACAATCACTAGATTACACAATCAAATAGCATGCTAGAAACAAGATTTCAATCACAATATAGGGCATGCATTAATCTATAAGCTCTAAGTAATCAATGGTGTATCAAGAATAATGTTAATTCCATTCAAGCAAACAAACACCATTGATGCCCAAAACAAGATCTCCATTTACCAAATCAAGCAATCCTTACGAAATTAAAGTTAGGAAACGTACCTTGTTCATGTTGGAAGATGAAATTGAAGCTCAAGAAGGTCGAATTTCGCAAGAACGTGAGAGAGTTTGGCGGCGCCTAAGAGAAATTAGGTTTGTGTGTTTGTGAAAAGTGAGAAAAAGAAGGTTTAAAAACCGTCAGTCCCGACTTCGCGTTGCGAAACCCAGGGTTTCGCGTCGCCAAACAGGTAGTTTTCAAAAAACCCTAATTTTTAAAAGTTTAGCGTCGCCAAACGGCTCTCTCCGCGTCGCGAGGTTCGAAATTTTTACCTGTTACCGTGGCTTACCAACTTCGCGTCGCCAGATTTGGAATCTGGCGATCGCGAAGTGCTCACTGTTTCCAACTTTTGAAAATCTGCATCGCACTCCGAATTCGCTCGAATTTGGTTTCTATATCCTCCGTATGGTTACCTAAGAAATATCAAATAAAAACATTAATAAAAACACACACGAAAATCATTAAAAACGAAAGAAAACAAAAAAGCTCGGGTTGCCTCCCGAGAAGCGCTTCATTTTTGGACGGGTCTAGAGCTCGACCCCACTTTCGGCTCATTTCTTGGCACGTCAGGCTGACGAGCCCTTCTTCTTTCTATGATCTTTCTTGGAGGATCCCGGTTCCTTGAGTTTTTGATCCTTTTGATGCATCGGGTTTGAATAATCCTCTGTTTTCTTTCCAAGCTCATGCGGGAGTAACGGACGGTTCGTGCTCTTGTTGTAGGCCAGAGAAGGATCCTCGTATGGTTCATCGAGGTGTCTAACCGGCTCTCCGTTAGGATCAAAGTAAATCCGATTGTCTCCATAGCCTAAGCTCGTCACTTGGTTGCGCATATCGGTATTCACTTGAGCAGTGTGTAAGAAAGACCTCCCGAGGATTATCGGGATCTCCGTGTTCTTCGGAAGATTAGCTATAATGAAGTCCGTGTAATAAACAAACTTCCCAATGCGAATCGGGACTCCTTCCGCTATTCCCAACGACTTTGACATGTAACCGTTCACGCCTCGGTATTGATAGTCCGTTGGAAGGATCTGTGTAATTCCCATTTTCCTGCAAAAACCAACGGGCATCATATTAAGTGCGGCACCTGAATCCACTAAAGCAAGACCTTTAAATTTATGACAAGAAATAGGTAAGTTCTAACTCCCTGGATCATGTCGGATAGGTGCAATGTAAACGAGGTCGTCCTCCGGTGCTTTCTCCTTCTCTTTCTCCTTGCCTTTGTCTTCTTTCTTCGGGATCACGAATTTCGCGTATCCACCTTGCTTTCCATCTTCCTCCTCATCATCATCGCTTGAAGCTTCGGGCACCTTGAGTCTTAGGTGTTCGAATGACACGGTGAACCCCTCCGAATCGTAATCCGTGGCATAATCGGGCTCACTTTCACTCTCAGATTCCACGTACTTCTTTGTGTAGATGTCCGTCCATTTCTTCTTTGATGGCTCTCCGGTCATCATGAGCATTGGCTTCACATTGTCCACCTTCGGGTTGACTTGTGTTTGCGTTGGTAACTCGCCTTGAGTTCTTTCACTTAGCATTTGTGAAACACGTCCAACCTGCAATTCCAAATTCTGGATGGTGCTTTGGTGATTACGTAAGTATGAACTTACCTCATCATTTAGCTTCTTTTGCGCATCCATGAATTGGACAATCCGATCTTCGATAGAGACACGCGGCTCCCCATCCGGTCTTTGATTTTGTTGAGTCGGTGCAAAGAAACCGGGAGGTCTCGGAATGAAGTTTCGATTGTTGTTCCACCTCCCTTGATAATCGCCTCGGTTGATATTGTTCACCTCCTCGGGTGTCATCATTGGTTTGTTCGGGCAATCTTTAGTCAAATGTGGTCCATTGCACTCCTCGCATCCAACCTGCAAAGCATGAACAGATTTAATTAGTTCTTCTATTTTGCGTTCAAACCTTACCTGTTGGTTTTTCATAGCGGCCAGTTCATCGGATGGATCGAAGTCGGTTGATATCTTTCCGGCCATCCTCGGGATTTGCAATCGCCTGTCCGTCCTCCAATCTATGTTGTGTATAAGCATGTCCTCGAGGAGTTTGTAACCTTCCGTGGGCGTTTTATACATGAAGACACCACCTACAGATGAATCCAAAGTAGCTCGTGAAGAATAAGCAAGTCCACTATAGAAAGTTTGAACCTGTTCACTCTTATTCAATTCGTGACTCGGGCACGAGTTTAAGAGGTGCTTGAAACGTTCCCATGCTTCGGATATGGTCTCCCCGTCTTGTTGTTGGAAAGATCGTATCTCGGCTCTTAGTTTATCGATTTTGGATGGTGGAAAGAATCGGGAAAGGAACTTTGAGCGAAGTCCTTCCCATGTAGTGATTGAACTTGGCTCTAAGGATCGCAACCAAGCTCTAGCTTCTCCGGTAAGCGTTAGAGGGAAGACCCGAAGACGAATTGCATCATCCCGATCTGCCTCTGTTTTGAACAGATCACAAATATCCACGAAGTTCTCCATGTGAACGATAGGATTGCTATCATTTTTCCCGTCGAAGGTAAGGTCCTTGATCATGTGTAGGAGCTTCCCCGGGATTTCTTTGTTCAGGTTCGGCTTCGTGATTGGATTGGTGGGTATTGTTGGAGCGGCTCTCCTGGCAGTCCACATCGGTGCCTCGTCTCCCATCTCAAAAACCAAAGCTCTCGGGCGAACTCTGTTTGCTTTTGACTTCTTTTTGTTTCTTTTTCTGAATTCTCTCTCCGGCTCCTCAAATGGCTCTAACAAGTCTGCCGTGACTGAAATCACAACAAACGGTTACGGGCAACTTGCGGGAAACGAAGAGATAATAAAAATAAAATTAAAACTAACTAATTAAACTAGAAAGCGAAAAACTTGCAAGGGAAAGAATCCCTCACAAGGATCGATTAACAAAAC
The DNA here is from genome assembly GCA_030169165.1 of Centaurea solstitialis. Classification (NCBI taxonomy): domain Eukaryota; kingdom Viridiplantae; phylum Streptophyta; class Magnoliopsida; order Asterales; family Asteraceae; genus Centaurea; species Centaurea solstitialis. The sequence continues at coordinate 45,158,333 of CM058044.1, forward strand.
TAATTAAGACTAAAATCTAACAACTACCGTTCCCCGGCAGCGGCGCCAAAAACTTGATGCGGTAATTATCATATATAAAAAGCGTAACAAGTTTTAACCTCTAATGCCTAGACACTGTCTTACCACATATACAGGCAAGCGTACCTGATCGTGAGTAATATAGTGTAGGAAAGTCCAGGTATCGTATCTACCACTGGGAACGGTCAAGTTATCGTAGATTGTTAGTCTAAATCGGTTTAATTAACCTAAAGGGGGGTTTTGTATGAAAAAGGGTTTTGAATACTTAAAAGACAGTTAACTAAGTAAAAACTAAGAAAGCAATTAAAATACTGATTTAAGATGATATTTAGGAAAGAACAACAGTACTTATCATGGTGAAGTGAATCCCCAAAATGGATGACATTAATAGGTCGAAAGTTTGGTTGTTTTGACTATTGTAGGTATTTAAGTCTGGGACACCCTAACATGTGCATATTATGGTTAGAAACTAGGATACGATCCTCCTAATTCCAATCCTAAATCGTTTGGTCCACAATCTAGAATCGGTAAACCCTTCCTAATCAATATTGCAATGGCTCTTTTACTATCTGGTCACTATTGGTCCAAGTAACCCCTTAACACAGCCTTTTGGTCCAAGTCAGGCTAAGGTAGGTTGATTATCCTTTCGGAGTCTATCTGCTTTGGTCTAACAAATACACCCAACCAATTGAATTCAAATTGCCACAACAATATCAATCAGAAAAGAACCATAAAAGACATTCAATTAATCAAAACAAACCAGTAAACATTAATCACAAAGTATCATCCATAAAGGTTCATCGACCATGACAAGCACTACTAATAAAACTACTCACTAATCATGATGAAAACATAAACACAAACAAAAGTGGACATCGACATGATACCGACAGTACAACGACGGATGATCTGAGATCGATTCCCGCAGCGTATCGGCACGTTTCGTACTCTCACTCTCGTTCCTCCTCGTATCCCGTACTTCTCTCGTGTATCGAACATGTTTTGAACTGAAGGAGGAGGCTGATATTTAAAGGAAAACGTCCAGGGGCCATCTGGCGATCGCCAGACTACTGGTTTGGCGACGCCAGACACTTCATCAACCCTAATCTTCAATTCAGTCGAATCTGGCGGCGCCAGATTTGGAATCTCGCGATCGCCAAGTGTCTCCTGTGTTGACTTTGTGCATTTTTCATGTTTTCTCGCCTTTTTTCGTACTTTTCCGTTCCACGGCCTCCAAATCCTTCACAAACAATAATAATCTCATTTAGTGCATGAAATGATCAGAAATGGGTGAGAAATGGGGTAAAGTCATGCAATTACGTTCTACCAAAACATGTATAATTTTGGTGTTATCACTTACCTCTGGCATTGTCGGTTGGGCCACATAAACAAGAAACGCGTTGAACTACTCCTAAAAGGAGGTTTTCTTGGCACCTTCAATTATAAACCTTTTGATAATTGCGAGTCTTGTTTATCTGGCAAAATGACAAAGCAACCTTTCAACAAAGAAAATGAAAGGGCTACTGACTTGTTAGAAATAATTCACACAGATGTGTGTGGACCATTTAGTCATGTAGCAAGAGGAGGATACCGGTACTTCATTACCTTTACTGACGATTTCAGTAGGTATGGTTATGTCTACCTTATGAGACACAAATCTGAAAGCTTTGAAAGATTCAGAGAATTTCAGAATGAAGTACAGAATCAACTTGGCAGAAAGATCAAGTTTTTGCGTTCGGATCGCGGAGGCGAATATCTTAGTGATGAGTTTGACAATCATCTGATGGAGTGTGGGATTGTATCCCAACTCACACCTCCGTATACACCTCAGATGAATGGTGTGTTTAGAAAGGAGAAATCGTACTTTACTTGATATGGTACGATCGATGATGTGTCACTCTACGCTACCAATGTCATTCTGGGGACATGCGCTCGAAACAGCAGCACATATACTGAACAGAGCGCCAACAAAGTCGGTAGAAAAGACTCCATATGAATTATGGAAGGGTAAGAAACCCAATATATCTTTTCTAAGAATTTGGGGTTGTGAGGTTTACGTCAAACGACCCACCTCAGAAAAACTCAAGCCCAATTCCGACAAGTGTTTCTTTGTTGGATATCCCAGGACCACCGTGGGATATTATTTCTACAACCCTGAAGAGAACAAAGTTTTTGTTGCTCGAAATGGAAAATTTCTGGAAGAAAAGTTTCTCAGTTCTGGGAACACCAGAAAGGATGTAGATCTACAGGTAGCAGACGAAGAAAACACTACACCAATTGTTGAGCCATAAATTCAACATGAGAGTGTTGAACCTCAATCAGAACCGATTGAGGAAGGGCAAACACAGGACCTTCGCAGATCCAGTAGGGTAAGACAAGAACCAGATAGGTATCTTGGGTTTCTAGTCTCTCAGGACAGCGGAGACTTGAATGAACCAACATCCTATGGAGAAGCTGTGTCAGGCAATGAGTCTGAACAATGGCAGGAAGCCATGAAGGCCGAAATGCAATCCATGTACGACAACCAAGTTTGGGAGTTGACTGATTTGCCACAACACTATAGAGCTGTTGGACGCAAATGGGTTTTCAAGAAGAAAACCGACATGGATGGGAATGTACACACTTTTAAGGCCAGACTGGTCGCAAAAGGATTCACGCAAACTCATGGTATCGACTATGATGAAACCTTTTCACCAGTGGCCATGCTAAAGTCAGTTAGGATTCTAATGGCCATTTCAGCGTACTTTAACTACGAGATCTGGTAAATGGACGTCAAGACAGTCTTTCTGAACGGAAAGTTAACAGAAGACGTCTATATGGAACAACCAGAGGGGTTTGAAGATCCTAAGAATCCTAATAAGGTGTGTAAACTGCTAAAATCCATTTATGGATTAAAGCAAGCATCTCGAAGCTGGAACTTACACTTTGATGAGCGAATCAAAGAATTTGGTTTCGCCAAAAGTGAGTTCAAGCCGTGTGTCTACACTAAGTTCGGTGGGAGCATAGTAACCTTCTTGGTCTTGTACGTAGATGACATTCTACTCATAGGAAATGATGTTCCAACTTTACAGAGTGTAAAGAGTTGGTTAAGCAGATGTTTCCAGATGAAAGACCTTGGAGAAGCCGCTTATATACTTGGCATAAAGATGTACAGAAACAGATCTAAGCGGCTTATCGGACTTAGCCAAAGTACATACATTGATAAAATCCTGAAGAGATTCAGGATGGATGAATCCAAGAAAGGATTTATCCCGATGCAACATGGCATAGTGTTAAGTAAAACACAATGTCCTGTTTCTAGTCAAGATCGGGACAAAATGAAATTGGTTCCATATGCTTCAGCAATTGGATCAATTATGTATGCCATGTTATGTACCAGGCCCGATGTTGCTTACTCAGTAAGTGTTACGAGCAGATATCAATAGAATCCAGGAGAACCTCACTGGGTGGCTGTCAAGAACATTCTCAAGTATCTGAGAAGAACGAAAGACATGTTCTTGGTCTTTGGAGGTTCTGAAGATGAAATTAGTGTCAACGGCTAATCTGACGCTAGTTTCCAGACCGACAGAGATGATTTTAGATCACAGTCAGGGTACGTTTTCACCCTAAACGGAGGCGCGATCTCGTGGAAGAGCTCGAAGCAGGACACGATTGCAGATTCAACTACAGAAGCAGAGTACATTGCAGCATCTGATGCGGCAAAGGAAGCTGTCTGGCTAAGGAATTTTCTATCGGATCTAAGAGTGGTTGCCAGTGTCTCTAGACCGATCGATATATTCTGTGATAACTCGGGAGCCGTAGCGCAAGCAAAGGAACCTAGAGAGCATCACAAGTCAAGACACGTGCTCAGGAAATATCACCTTATCCGAGAGATCATTGGAAGAGGAGATGTGAGAATATGCAAGATTCCAACAGAAGAAAATGTCGCAGATCCGCTGACAAAGCCACTAGCAAGGGTGAAGCATGAGGCACATGCAAACTCCATTGGGATGCAGTACCTGGACGCCAGTGCTAGTTTTAGTTTATTAATTATTACTATAGTTTAATTTAGAACGATTCAATCATGTAAAGTTCTTGATGTAATAAATGGAGGTTTTTATTCATGATTGTTTTAAATTAACTATTTTTCGCATATTTAACGTATCCATGATTTTACAAAGTTTTTGTATGAAATCTAAAATTCCGTAGCCACTTATTGAAATGGGAATTTCAATAGGGAGTTTAACGCTATTATAAATACTTGATGATTTATTCGAAGTAGAGAATAAAAGCACAAGGGATGTGACCAAGTATTTATAGATACTCAACAGAGTGCTTGGGTATTGGAAGTGACCAGTATCAAGTCTGCTTCATGGAGCCTCAGTCATAAGCACTGACTTGATAGGTTGTCCTTAGACCTGAGATACTTGGTTTGAGAACATGACGACTATTGTACTCTTAGCACGTCCTAACGCTGCACCGTAACAGGGTGGCCATACGGGACGTGACTAGATGCAGCGGAAGCCATGGATCCAAATGCAAGTAGTCAAGAAGGGATTTGCACCTCTTTCAAAAGAGAGATATTTCCGGGCCCCTTGACGATTAAGATTGGCAGAAAACGCGTGGCCACGCTCGGATAGAATAACAGGTGTTATTTATTAATATCCGTTACTGCAGGCAATCGAAATCAGAGTCAAGAAATACTTGAATTTAAGAAATGAATCCTCCACTCCATGTCTTAAAATCATTTTAGAAATATCGTGTGCAAAAGGAATAAACCTGTGTACAAATTCAAGCGTGAATTGTATCTCTGGATATAAGAGATCTTATAACCTGGTTAACCTAAGTGTCTGGCTAGGGACCTCCTTAGGCCAATGGTGACAGTACAGTTACATGTCTAGCACAAGTGGGAGTTTGTTAGGATTATGTGCGAGACAGTAACAGGGTTACCGTATCCAATGTTATAAGACACTAGTAGGTCACACCGCTGCACACTAAATAGAGGATGTTTGGATTACTTGGTTGAGAGAAATAATTAATCGTTTATTAATTATTAAAAGAGAGAGAAAGAAATAAATAATTAGTTGAATTATTTATTTGTGTAAATTAATTAATCAGTTGCATTAATTAATAGATAATTATCAAAAAGATAATTATGGAATATATTTAATTATCAGATTGATAATTATAAAGATATTCAATATGGTATCAAACACTGCCTTGTTGATTAATATAAATATAGGCCTAAGGTTTGATTTTTCATAACTGATAGATAATTATTCCAAAAGTTTTTCTCTCTCTCTCTCTCCCTTCTCCAAAAACCAGCGGCTACAAGCAAAAAGGCGAGAACCGGAGTTTTCGATTGCGGGGTAATCCAGGGTGGTCTAGCAACCGTTCCTCGAGACGTGTCAGTAGCGGTGTATCCCCTACAAGCATTCCAGCAAATTTGATAAAAGGTAAAAACCTAAAATCCACTTGTTTGTGTCTATAGGCTTTAGGATTGGATCCGTGTCTGGGGATTGATTTTTGTTTTCCGCTGCGCGTTTGTACGCTTCAATCCCCAACACATACAAGAACAACTAAATGTGCAAGAACAAAGGAACCAAGGAAATCACATATGATTTTGTGCTGCGATGGAAAAAGCGTGTGTAGGCCACACTCCGACAAGGCGAGCGGGTGAGCCTCGAGTGGACGTCCATGCACAAAATCACGTGTGATTTTGTTGGTTCCTTTATTCTTGCAATTTGGTTTTGTTCTTGTTTGAACCTAATTCACCATATATATATATACAGAGAGAGAGAGAGAGAGAGAGAGAGAGAGAGAAAGGTTTTAACGAGAACAATAACTTTTTAAGAAAACGCGAGGACAATTCTCAACCACTCATGCGGTCAATAAAACCGGCTTTGACCGGGTCACTCTTCTTTAATCGTCTCCACCCTCCATGAATCGCGTCAATCCTTCGTGATCACGTCCACCATAACCGAAAATGTGTGGCTGAGAATCGTCCTCATGTTTTGTTAAATTGACATCGTTCTCGTATGAATTAACCCACCTCTCTCTCTCTCTCTCTATATATATATATATCATAAGAAAGGGTTTAAACGAGAGCACTTGCTATTTGCGAGAACACGAGAACCCTCGCCCATACAAATCATATATGATTCATATACAAAATTACATGTACAAAAATCACATATATAATTCACGTACAAAATCATATATGATTCACATATAAAATCACATGTGATTTGGTACATGGTTCACTTCCCTTTTTTCGTTAGTGTAAATCACTAGTATTTTTGTACATGGATGAAGGTTCTCGCGTTCTCGCAAATAACAAGGGTTCTCGTTTGAACCTGCACCATATATCATATTATTTCATATATAAACAAGAAAAAAAAGAATATCCATCTTTACATAAGTGTGTACTATATTTACACAACAAAACCTTAACTAAAACATACTATCGTTAATTTTAAATATATTTGAATCCTATCAAAGTACATGGTTTATCTAAAAAAACAAAGCACGTCAATTGATTCAAATCCTAGATGAAACTGATGTGATACACAACAAACATGAAGATTGGAAGGGAGGCTTAGGGAAAGAGTGTGTTAACCAAAGTTGGATCGATAAGAGAACTACTTGATTAACTGAACCACAGTAGATTGAGAGAGGGCTTCGGTTGGTTGGAGAAAGCTTGGATTCGACTTGGGATCCAAGAGTATTGGGAGGTTGAGAAAGCTTTAGTTGATTTGACAGCTTAGAGTCTTGGAGGTCGATTGGGTTGGATAAGAGGTGAATAGGGGGTTAGGTTACATGTGATTTTCTTATAACATGGTAAAATATAAGAGGCTCTGAAAAGTTGAAAAAAAAAATGATTTAAATGGTTTTATTTACAGAATTAAACATTAAGAGGTTTTTGTTAAAATACAAACAAAGTCTCATTCGTCTTCATGACTCCATAAACCCAATACAAATACTCAAGAAAGGGTGAAGCCTCTAAAGAAACCCTAAACAATGGATAATAGCAAAGGTATTCAAATGAAACACTAACGTTTATTTATACTTAAGAAAGTACTGACATTCAACAACGAGATATATATATATATATATATATGAACTTTCCTCTATATATATATATATATCGAGATCATTGAAGTCAATAACAAAGATACTCATTAAGTTCCATTTAGATCATCAAACTCAATTGGAACCTAATAATCAAATAAATTCTTATATAACAATAGTAAATTTTTTAGCACTTAGTAATATTTTAAAAAGTTTATTATTATTGCAATCTTAAATCGGTGTTATCTAAGGATATAAATTTTTAATACAACTTTTTTCCCATCCTTTTCAGTTTTCTCTTGTCTTTTAGGGTTTTTATTTTTTCAGTTCCCTCTTAATCACTTTTTTTTCCATACTATTAAAACCTCCTAACAATGTCTTTATAGTTTTCCGTTTGATTGCTTCCCCATTCAATACTATACCATTTTTAGATAACCCTGATTTTTTGGAAACTTTTACCCTCCATGATTAAATTTTTGAAAGAAATTTTACCCTTCCGACAATATACCACCACCTCCTCCACAACCCACCATTTCCCATTCTAAAAACCGTTGAAAGTTTTCAATCATTTTCCTTGTTGCTATCGGTTCTTAACCATTTAATTCACATATGACTGGTTTACCAATATTCGAAAATAACGGCTACACATCAATCAATGTCAATTTTATCCAAGTATAAACAAAAATAAGGTAAGAGTGTACTTCAAGCTTTCTTAAGTACCCCCTTCCCCTCAAAATGCATAAGAATCAGTTTGACTTTAAATAGAATCAATCGGGACCTAAGAGGCGTTGGTTTACCTTTTTTCCTATTGGATTGAGACAATTAAATCTATAGGATTCTTTGACACCAAGGATTGAAAATGAACATTAATGATTTGTATGAGAACATGTTCTTCACATCCCTATCAATGTTTAAACACAAAACATATAAAAATACGATAGAAAATTTATACTTTAATTGCATATATTATCAATTGGGTTTTTTAAAGTTTATTTTACTTTAGTTCTTTTAATTGATTTTCAAAACACGTGATTAAAAACTTATAAACTTACAATGATCATATTTATTATCTATGATTGCCAAATTATATATACAGAGGGGGGAAAGTTCAAATATAAAACTCAACTTTGGTTGTTAATATGAGCACCACTAAAATCGTGCAACGTGTCATATTTAGTTTAAATATTTATATATTATTCAAATTGAATAACATTGAATGCAATGTTATTCAGTTTGAATAATATATGAGTATCCAAACTGAATATGCTTGTAGCGTGCTCTCGTATATCTTCACGTTCACATTTGAACCTCACCATATATTATGCAACCCACAAAAAGGTTACAACCCATGCAACCATCATCTAAATCATTCATTATGATTGATTAGTAGATTCATGATCATTGGTCATTCATTTCATGCAATAATATTACTTGTAATTCATAGTATTTTTATAAAATGCATACACTAACATGGAATGCATATTGTTTCATGAAAGTATCCATTTCAAGTGATACTTTTTATGAAACGGTATGCATCTCATGTTAGTCCATGTATTTAATGCAAATATCATACATTGTAGTTAAAATAATTGCACGGAATCAATAACCAATCATAATTCATGGGGCTAAATGAATGGTTTAGATGAGAGTTGCATGGGTTGTGTGTGTGTGTGTGTGTATATATATATATATAGTATTAGGTTCAAATGAGAAGTGCTAAAAAACTGAGAAGTAGAGAAGTGATCTCCACCACTCATCCGGTCAATAAATGTGGTTTTGACCAGGTCCCCTGTTTTAGTAATCTCTGCCCTCCCATGAATTGCGTCAATCCCCGTGATCGCGTCCACCGTAACAGGTCAAAGCCACCTTTATTGACCGGATGAGTGGTGGAGATCACTTCTCTACGTCGTATTTTTTTCGCACTTCTCATTTGAACCTTTTTCTCTCTCTCTCTCTCTCTCTCTCTCTCTATATATATATATATATATATATGGAGGTTCATACAAGAACAAAGGTATTTGCAAGAACAAAGGAACCCATTTTGAGCCACACATTGATGTGGGCCCACCACCTGAATCATATATGATTTTTTATTATGTGAGACCCACATCACATGTGATTCAGAATTGTTCATTTGTTATTGCAAATTAACTTTGTTCTTGTTTGAACCTTATTCCTTTTCTCTATATATATATATATATATTCAAACAAGATCATAGTTAACTTAGAGGGACGTATATGTCATATAGGACTTTATATTAAAAATTACATGTGATTAAGAAACTGACAATGCGGAAGTAGTACTTGCTTTTGACTCGTCAACCTCAAAGGTTTGACCACTTACTAATTACGTTTGATTTAGCCGTTCGTGTATTCTCATATGTTTGCCATGTTATTGCACCTATAAGATTTTCTAATAAATATTTTTATCTATTAATGATCGTTGATTCAATTGCTACATTTGATATATATTTAAAAATAAAAACATTATTTTGTCTAATGGTTAAATATTTTGATTTAATAACATGACAAATTAGACGATGTATCTTTCAATAAGTATCTCTAAAGATATCGTCAAATATTTACATGTAAATAGATCTAACATTCACCGAACACTTTAATGGAAAATATCAACTTGTGTATGAAAAAAACCGAACACTTTAATGGAGAACATATTGAATATTTAGATGAAAATACACCCCAAACCCTCACAAGAAACACACACGAGACCGTCACAATGTGTGTCCATATTTTCACAGTAAACTTGGTCCATAAAAAAGTGAATAGTCTTGGAGGAACCCGACAATATACACACACAAATACAGAGAGAGATTCAAAATGAGAATGAGATCAGAAAAGAAACATGAGAAAAACCAAATAGTATGTCGTCAGTCATTTTACACTATAAACACATGTGATTATAGAAAACTGTCAAAGCAAGGATGTCATGACGACTTGGCTTGAGACCAAGTTCATGGCCAATCAAACATTCTCTTGTTTGATCATCGTTTTTGTTTGAACACAAAAGTTGTGGCTTAGACTAATGTTGTTTTTCACCAAGATTATGTGATCTTCATTTTGACCTAATAATACTTTTTATTGATTGTTTATTGCATAATGCATACCAAAAGGACAAAGTATGCATATTGTTACATATGATGGATAAAAAATGTCAAAACAAATGGAATTTTACCTCTCATCCTGTAATTTGTTGGGCTTTGAATCTTAGAGTATAGTATTATAATTTCATGGCATAGATAATAGATTTTTTTTCAAAGATTTACATGCATAGAATGATTCTAGAATTTATTAGTATAGTTATAAGTCAACTTTTTTCATATCTACCCCTACAGATTTCGTTACCAAGTATATAAATTGTATCATCTATGTCTTTTATAGAAATACAGTTCTATACAGATTTGAGAGAATTTTTCCCAGTGGCGAATCTAGCACAGAAAACTACGTGGTTCCTTAATTAAGTTTAACCTAAAAATAAAAGTGTCAGCCATACTTTTATCGGATCGGGTCATAAAAATTAAAATAAAAGTGTCAACTATACGGTCATCTTTTTTGTTTGGTATTTAAACCAGACTTAAGATTGTTGGGTTTTAAACAAAAATAGTTAAAAAAAAATAATACGGTTTTTTGTTTGGGCCAGACTTAAATTTTTTGGTCCTTAAATTATAAAAAATAATAATGAGTGGAGGAAGATTCGAACTTGCAACCTTCTGTACAAAACATGGGGTGTTATCCAACATACCAGCAAGACTTTTGCTTTCCTTAAGCTGATAAACAAATTTTTAAGGTAGTTCCTGTAAGATTTTTAAGGTAGGTCCCAAAAAAAAAATTTCTTTATAACTTCTAATACAAATAAGAAAATTAGGTAGGTCCCGGGACCTACCTACCATACATGTAGATTCGCCCTTGATTTTTCCGGTGTTTGGCTGATTTCGAGTAAAATTTCATGATTTTTTAAGAATCTTTTTAGTTTTTTGGTTGATTTGGAGAGAACTTTTTTTGGTTTTTTGGTGTACTACTTGAAGTTTAAAAAGTAATACAATGGCACCCTACAAAACGATATGCTAGCACCTTTACGAAATTAAATTTATTTTATCTCTCGTTGGACAAAATAGTGAGCTCCGTCCGACCGTCCCTAGTTGCTAGATACCTTCTTACTAACAATATAGGTGCTAGCGCCCATTTTGTAGCGTTGGCATGGCATTCGACTTTTTAGTTGTCTTCGGTCACAAAGACTTTGTCATTAAAAGTATGCATGTCCTATCAACACACAACATGAGTTTCGCTACTTATAGGACTTGACCAAAAATCTCCTAACACGCGTTTATCAGGTTTACGTATTGTTGCCATTGATATGGTATATTATCATGTGATGATAACAATAATAATCGTTGCAGTTATTATTATTGTGTTGACAATTTTGTTGGAAATTGCAACGGGATTGACAATGGATAAGTGACACCTTCTTCACTAGTCGCATTATCATTAATTTAAGATATATTTAACGAGTGGAAGGTGTTTTATTCTATATGACTACTCATATCATATCTATTGAAACACAGGAATATTTAGGCTACTTTTTTATTCTCCTAGATTTTCATTAAATTGTTTTACTAGTCTAAATAGGTTGGTGTATCTATTACTAATTCTTAGCATGTATCAGCCATTAATTAATTTGAGATTATTCCACATTTATTTATTTAGTATTACCAAATATGGCAAATAACGAATCTTTTCTTTAATTTGATGCAATTAAGGGAAGATCCTATATCACATGCTTATAAAAAGATTAACACACTTGAAAAATAATATTAAGAGTAAATTACGATTTTAGTCTCTATAGTTTGTTAAAAGTTATTATTTTCGTCCATGCAGTTTAATAATGCATTTTCATCCCTAAGGTTTGTTTTTTGTTACTATTTTTATCCCGGAAGACTAATTTTTGTATTTAAGTACAAGAGACCAAAAAGAAAATTTTAAACCACACGAACCAAAATGAAAAAAAAAAATTGTAAATCGTAAGAACGAGACTAGCAATGATTTACAAACCATATGAACAAAAACAATAATTTATAAACTATAGGAACTAAAACTGAAATTTTTAAAGGATAGGGATGAAAATCACAATTTACTCTTTTTTTTAACGGCAAAAAGGAAGAAGGGTATGGAGCTTCAGCTAGGCCATCACCCCGCCCAACAACCCAAAACCTTACAATTTACTCTATTATTAAAATTTTACCGTAGGCATAAAAATAGAACATTTAAAATAAGTTTCTTAAAGTAAAAACCAATATTAAAAACTATAAACCGTTATACTTTAAATGTTTAATATTAAAATCAACGTCTTGTAAACTTGGTTCTCGACCAACCTCTGTGCACCTCAAGTAACCATAGAGGCCCCAAAGAACAGTCATGAAATTTTCCAATATAAGACTCGTCCGTTTATCTTTGAGAATAGTCTTTAGTGGCCAAAGTCTTTTTACCAATTAAATTAACCTCACAAAGTTTAATAAAATATAAATAAAAGCCTCATTTTTTATATGTACAATGAGAGACTTATAAAAATGTATTAATTTATCAAGTAGAGATGGTTTATTTGGGTGGACCTGAAATGATAGATGAAGTGTTGATGGGAGGTTTGTGGTCTAATGTGAATTGAACGAACACAATGATATCACAATTTGACCTTAAATTTAATAATAATCTTTAGTGGCATAGTTTGCATAATGTTGTTATATTGGCATTCCCAATTACGTATATTTTAGTTATAAAATATTACAAAAGTCAAAATCCTCATCATTTTTATATACACATATTTAGCCTTTTTTCCCTTTGACCTCTAAATGTTCTATTATAAAACCTATTAATCTAGTCTTCACTTTTATTAATTGCAATGTTGGTGTCTAGACTTTCTTTTTGTTGGGAGTGGGTGGCTAAGTAGGTTCAAGAAGATGTATTCTTTCATCCCTCTTACAGGGGCATATTAGTGGGAAGTAGTTTGATTAGAGATAATATTATATATATATATATATAAGTAACAATTTAGAGTTTCTTTTTTAAATTATTGGTGCCTGAGTTAACTTGTGTATGTCTATTAATTTGATCCCAAACCCTATATCAATTTCACGAATCTATCCCAAATTAAGAATAGTTGATATTTTTGAACCCTAAAAAATGGGTAATTTTGGAGCCCTAATTTTGATGAAGAAGATGATGTCACATAGGATGCCACATAACACTAACTTGTTACACATAAGCATCAGCAGGTTACTAGGTAAACTATTACATACAATAAACCAAATTGAAAGTTTAGTACACACAATAACCCATTTTGAAGTTGGATACACACAATAGGAATACGGGTATAGTTGGATACATTTTGGTGAAGATAGTCCCTTTAAAAAACAACTACAACAATCTTCAATGACTTTGCAAGGGATCGAAAGTGGGTATATTAATAGCAACAAAATAGGTATTAATAGCCCGGGGTGTTTTTATACCACAACCGTTGAATATGTCAGGTATGGTTCCCACATTACAGAATTGACGATAATTGTAGGTCGGTCAGGGTTGTTGATAATCAACCGTTTGTCTAAAAATATGTATATATATCTAATGAGAACCATAAAAAGCTTTCAGCCCTGTGAAAACAAATACAAATAAAAAAAGTTACATTATTTCTTCGTCGATGACTAGGATTTAAGGTATCGTTACACATATATTTGTTTCATATATGAAACTATTTACCACTATATGAACCAAAAAAATGTGAAACAATTTATCACTATATTTACCACTATGTTCCACGTATATTTATATTACACTATGTGAACCAAAAAAAAGTTTCACATATATTTTTTAACCAAGAAAATATAATATATGTGAATTGCCAAAATATATACATGTTTGGATCAAAAATTTCATGTATTTTTTTATCGTGGTTATTAGGTGTTTATAACTCTCTTGTAGTTGTCAACAATATTGTGACTGATTGGTTATCGTTTGAGGGGTTTATAGCGTCCTAACTGAGTTCAACCTTTTTCGTACGCATGTCTGAGGACATTTAAGTGAGGCCATGTTTAGACCTCAAAATTGTCGGGGATTTGGCCCGAACACCCTTCCAAAAAAAAAGCCTTCTCGTAATTCTTATTTAACAAATCTCCCTCACACACTCACACACATTGAAAAGGGCCTAGATAACTCTACCCCCTTACACTCACATGTTTTCATAACCGTTGTTCTGCTTCTTCTCACACTATAGATAGAAGACCCCATTGGAAAGGGGTTTTTATCCTTAGGTCTATAAGGCCGTCCGTAGCGGTGGTGTGAGCTAAGCGGGCTCATGCTCGATGGGCTCAGCGGTTTGGGATGCTTCCGGTACGCGGCCGGTGGGATCGGTGGGGTCGGGTTCGACCGGTTCCCCCACACCGTCTACCCGCTCTCTCCATCTCTCACATTCTCTCCTTTTTTTTCTGTTTTCTTATTGTATTGGGTATTTGGTTTGGAAGGGTTCGGGTACTAAACAGAAAGGGCTCCAAAAGGCTTATTGTGGGTTTATGTAAAAGTTGATGTGACAGTGGGGTTGGGAGGGCTGGGAGTAGAGGTGGGCAAAAATCGGGCCGGGCCGGGCTTTGAATAGACCGGGCTTTTCGGGCTTTTGTTTGACCGGGCTCGGGCCGGGCCAGGCCGGGCTTTGACCGGGCTTTGAAAAGACCAGGCTTTTTCGGCCTTTGTTTGATCGGGTTTTTTCCAACTTAAAAAACACTAAATTGTTTTATAATTTCAATAATAATGATAATATACAATATAAACTAGATTTATTTTATAATTCTAAAGTCTAAACTATATAAAACAAATCAAAAAAATACATTTATTATATAAAACAAGTAATAATAGTAATTTATTATATAAAACTAAACTATATAAAACAAATATACTATAAAATACATTTATGATAGTTATATAAAACAAATAATTATAGTAATTTATTATATAAAACTAAACTATATAATTACGAAATTGCCATTGAACCGGGCCGGGCCGGGCTTTTAAAATTCCTAAAACTAGGTCCGGGCTTTGGTTGGGGGCCGGGTCGGGCTTTTCATCGGGTCGGGGCCGGGCCCGGGCATTTTTCGGGCTCGGGCTCGGGCCGGGCTTTTTGCCCATCTCTAGCTGGGAGGATTATGCTACACATAGCCTAAGGCTACACGCACCGGTTGTAGCGGGTTCCATCGAGTACGCCCGCCGGACCCGACGGGTTTGATTGGGTTGGGTGCGTTGACTATAGAAGCCGGCGGGTATGGGGGTATGCGGGTTGGGATAGCCGTTGCCAAACGGCTCTCTTCAACTGTCAAAATTTTTTTTTTTTTAACTTTTTTTTTTATTTTTTACTCCTATATAAATACCCATTTATACCCAACTTATTTTTTCACACCAACTCTAAACCTTCAATTCTTCAACTCTTTAAACCTCCAATTCTTCAAACCTCCCACTCTTCAAACATCATGAATCCAAACGATCAAAACCTCGGATCTTCATCACGGCGCGCAAAATGTAAACGTCGGGCGGAACTCGAGACCCCTTCGAAGCCCTCTTTCAAAGTCGACGTTACGCACACCGGGTTCCCTCCACAATATCCACCCGATTACGATGTCCAAATTTCGCCGAAAGGTTTTTGTATCACAATTACTCATCCTCAAGCTCCTCCACCCAGGTGCTCTTCACAACCCAATCAACTCGGGAGCTCTTCACAAGCTCCTCAACCGTTTCCTTATCAACTGTTTCCTAATACGTTTATGAATCCACAATTTTCTCCAACCGATTGGGGTACTCCTTATCAACCACAATATGTACCCAATTACCAACTCGTACACGATGATGATGACCCTTCCGATAAGGGAGAACTTTCACCAACGACCCAAATGGAGGAAGACATTAAGTTTTACACCGTCCCGCATGGCTATCTCCGGGGTAAACGGCTCAAGGATGCTATGAACTGAAAAGCCGAGATCAAAGCCAAATATGGCTTGTAATTTTTAGTTTATTTAATGTTTTAGTTTATTTTATTTAATTATGTAATGTTTAATTTTAATTTTTAGTTAATTAATTATGAATCTTATTATTGATTAATTTCATGTTTTATTTAATTGTATTATTTAATTATATAAAATAAATAAATTAAATTAAAAAGTGGGAGGGTTGGGAGGGTTGGGTGTGTGTTGTATCCCGTTATGGGAGGGTAAAGAGAGGGTTGGGAAAAAGCTGATGTGTCAGCTGATGTGGCATTAAAAAATTGAGTGGGTTGACCGTTGATTGGGTTGGGTGCAGGTAGCCTAAGTAAGTATGAATAGGTGTATGCGAGTGAAAATGGGGGTCAATGAGTAGGAAAGATGTGAAAATAGGGTTCAATGAGTAGGTAAAGATAGCAACCCTTCGGATAATACATGTAAAAATACAATATTATTTTATTATGTAATTATTTATATTTGTATTTTATGTGTCTTAGGATCATGTGAGACCAAGCTGTTACCGTGAGACCGCGTGAGACCAATACCTAACGTATGAAACTTCACAAAAAAACACCGTGAATGTACATAAAACAAGAATACGCAGACCTAAAATTCACTTTCGATGCAAAAAAATATCGAAAACAAGCTAAAAAACGTAACCTTCACAGCTCAAGTTCTGTGAAGGTTACATATATATAATGCAAACCTTCACAAAAAAAACTGCTGTGAAGGTTTCGTTTTTTACACTTTTTTTGGAATTTTTTTTTCTAATAGTGTTTTTTAGTATGTTTTAACGATGAATGTTCAATTTTTTTTACCTTCACAAATGTTTTGATGTGAAGTTTCGAGTAAAATATGTTGGTCTCACCGGTCTCACCAAAAAAGCTTGGTCTCACCGGAACTTAACTCATTTTATGTAGTTCATATTGTAAGATAACACTCCACTTTTACATGTATCATTTTATAATTTGTGATTCCGATTAGATTATGCCTCTCTATAGTTATCATCTACAAATCTATAAGATTTTCTTTGATAATTCTTTTAATTATATATATCAAATACGATATTCTTTAAAATAATAATGTTAATATAAGTTGCCTAAAATAAGAAACAGAAAAAATTCATTTTAATACAATTTTATTTTTGACTTTAACCTCTCCACTATCATATAAAACTCTAAATCATCAACAAGGTTAGAAAGTCTATAAACACTACAATAAAGTAGGGTTTAATGGAAGGTATAGAGAATTTAAACCCCCTAACAACTAAACTATAAAACGTTATATGTAAAAAAAATGTACAACAAACCAATCTTATATTAACAAACCAATCTTATATTAACAAACCAAAACTTTAAATACACCGAAAATTGACTAACAAAGTTAAAACAAACAGCAACGAAACAATTAATATTTAAAAAGTATCATATTAGCTATTATAAGATGCTTTTGTTTTATAGTATTATCTTACTGATTTGTAAATGTTAGAGTCCCATATCGGCTAGACTTGGACCAAATCTTCACTATATATGTTGGAACCCCCCTTCTCTCCTCAAGGGCTCTTTTGGAGATTAATCTAGGGGTTCCACATATTCTAATATGGTATCAGAGCCGACCTAAGAGAAACCCTAAGAAACCCTAATCTCTTTTTCTTTCCAGCCGTTGTCGCCGCCGCCGGTCAATTTCCGGCAGCCACCGGCCAACCTCCGGCTAACCATCTTCCCTGGTCGCTCACTCCTCCCGCCGCACGTCGTTCCTCTGCTGCAAACGCCGGCCAACTGCTGCAAACGCCATCGTTCCTCTGTCCACGGCGCTTCACTACCACCCGTCGCACGTCGCCGGAATCTGCAAATCCTCGCCGGAATCTGCAAGTCGTCGGCGGTTTCTGCAAACCCTCGTCGGCGTTGGTCATCCTGCTCTACGTTGTCCTGCTACCAGTCCACGCCGGTTTGCAACCCCTTGCGACGGAAACCGACGCCGGATTTCCCCATCTCTGTTCGCGTAGCCTGCTGTTCGCGTAGCCTGCTGTTCGCGTAGCCTGCTGTTCGCCGCCTCCGTCGTGTAGCCTGCTGTTCGCCACCGCACACAGCCTGCTTCGCCGGACCCCTACCGGACCTCTACCGGCGTCTGAATCTCGCCGGAATCGCCTGCCTGAGTGTCGCCGGAATCGCCTGCCTGAGTGTCGCCGGAATCTCGCATCTGAAACCGCCTGGGGGTTCACGTTTCTTTGCACCTACTTTTTTTCTTTTTTTGTTTCTTTGTACCTGCTGTTGCAGTGAAAAGAAAAAGAAACTCCCATTTTTTTTTCATATATTTAAAATAAAATAAAAACAAAAACAAAAAAAAAACAAAAAGAAAAAAAAAAAACAAAAAGAAAAAGGTGTTGCTCTCAGATTGCGTCTTGGTACCCTAGCATCGCCGCTGTTTTGCCGCCAGCTACCGTCTCCGCATCGCCTGTAGGGTTTGTGGTACATTACTATCCCTCTACCCACGGTTAAGCTTCACGCACATTTATTTTTTCGCACTTTCTTAGTTTTAATTTTTTTGTGTGTTCTTCATTTTGTTGCAATGACTACCCCTTCACAAACCAGTACCCTCGCTAGCCCTACTGCTAGCCAACTTGTCTTTGCTCTCACAAATGTCTACTCACAATTTAGTTTTAAACTTTCCACCGACGGTTCCAAATACAAACTTTGGCGTCGAATTTTCCTTGACATGTGTAAAGGTGCCAAAGTCCACGGTCACATCACTGGCAAGTCTAAACCTGTTGGTGATGATGATGAGGACTGGGAGGCAATTGACTCCCGCATCAAATCTTGGTTTTACTCCACCTGTGATGCAAATCTTCTGCAAATCATCTCTAGTGATAACTGTACTACCAAAGATCTTTGGGATAAACTTGACGAGTTCTTTCTAAATAATAAGATGTCTCGAATGCTTCAGCTACAAGAACAATTCCGTAACACCAAAAAGGGTGCCTTGTCCATTACTGATTTTTGTCACCAATTAAAAAATCTGGCTGATGCACTTGCTGATTGTGACTCCAAAATCGATGAAATTGAACTTGTCATGCAAATCTTGCGTCAGTTACCTCCCTCTTATCACAGCATTGTTGATGTCATCACCAACACCAAACCCTTTCCCTCTTTTCTAGAAGCGAAAAACATGCTTCTCCTTCATGAGTCTCGTGAAGAATCTCTTGAACCTCATACTGATCCTCCTATTACCTCTTCCGCTGCCTTGTATTCCTCTGCTCAAAATGGAAAACCGAAAAATAAAACTAATAAAGGAAAAAATAATGGGCGTTTTGCTTCCAAGGGGGGTCATACTAATGTTTCCGCAAGTTCTCAGTCTTTTGCAGGTAATCAGGGTCACTCTCAGGCCTACTTTGGGGCTCCTCCTCATGCTCCACCAGCTCAGCCAGGCCTTCTTGGTGCACCTCCTCTGCACTCCTTTGGGACAGGGGCTCCTCAGCCATCCCCGACGATGTTCAGTGCTCCTCAGCATCCCTCACCGCATACTTTTCATCCGTCGCCAGTGCCGTCCTCTCTGTACCTTTACGGGCAACATCAGTCTCCACACTCAGTGACCGCTCCGTCTCAGTACGCCCAGCCCATGCAGCCGTCCACACCTGTGCCACTGCCTCCTCAGCCTTCCTTTGGTGGACATGCCTCTCAGTTTAGTCAGCCGCAGTATACTGATTTATCTTCTGTGTTTCAGGCTATGTCTGTTCAGGCGCCTCAGGACAACAACTTTTACATGGATTCGGGTGCAACCAGGCATATGACATTCAATCAAGGTACAATGCACTCTCTAACTCCTTGTAACTCTAATTTCATACAGGTTGGTAATGGTGCTATGGTTCCTGCCAGATACATTGGTCACTGTCCTTTACCCTATTCCTCTTACCCTCTTCTTCTTAAAAATGTTTTAGTCTCTGATAAACTCATCAAAAATCTTATCTCTGTTCGTCGCTTTACCATAGATAATTCTGTTTCTGTTGAGTTTGACCCTTTTGGTTTCACTGTGAAGGATCTTAAAACAGGGTCGTTTCTCCAGCGTTGCGACAGCGATCATCATGATCTTTATCCAGTCCTCCCTCCTGCACCTCGGTCTACTCTTGCCTCGGCTAACGTTGCTGTCTCCTTTGACATCTGGCATAGACGGCTTGGTCATCCGGGTGTTGCTATCTTCCAGTTTCTTGTGTCCCGCAAGTTCATTGCTTGCTCTAGTCAATCTTCTGCTTTATGTCATGCGTGTCAGTTAGGAAAACATTGTCGCTTACCTTTTTCTTTATCTACTACTAAAACTTCTCGTGTGTTTGAACTTATTCATTCTGATTTATGGACTTCACCTGTTATTAGTTTGAGTGGTTTTAAATACTATGTCCTTTTTTTGGATGATTTCTCTCACTTCTTATGGGTGTTTCCTTTACGTGCTAAATCTGAGGTGTTTGATGTTTTTAAAACCTTTCGTGCTTATGTTCTAAATCAATTTAAAACGGACATACAGCTTTTTCAATGTGATAACGGTCGTGAGTTTAACAACCAACCCTTCCTGGATTTTTTTAAAACTCATGGCATCAAAATGCGTTTTTCCTGTCCTTATACGTCTCCACAAAATGGAAAAGCTGAACGCACCATTCGCACCATCAACAACACTCTTCGCACGTCCCTCATCCAAGCTTCTCTCCCGCCCAAGTTCTGGGTTGAGGCTCTTCTTTCTTCGGTTCACACCTTTAACCTGCTTCCGTCCACTACCATCCAGTACAAAACGCCGTTTGAGGTACTCTTTGGTTTCTCTCCTACCTACTCTCATCTGCGTGTCTTTGGCTGTCTTTGCTATCCAAACACCGCACCCACTGCACCTCACAAGCTTGCCCCGCGATCCTCTGCCTGCGTCTATCTTGGTCCAAGCACTGATCACCGTGGGTATCGCTGTCTGGATCTTATCACTCAAAAGGTAATCATCTCGCGTCATGTCGTCTTTGATGAAACGCATTTTCCTTTTCCTGATTTTCAGCCCCAACCCTCCTCCGAGGAATATGAATCGTTTGATGTTGACGATTCTCCACCTTCTCTACCTCCTATTCCCGATGCTGTCGTAACTCCGCCGGAATCTAGTACTACTACCTCATCTTCTTCCTCTGCTGAGCCTTCTCAGCCCCCTGCTCCGGCTACTACCTCCGGTCATCCGATGACCACTCGTTCGCGCACAGGCTCACTTAAGCCTAAACAGATCTTCAACCTTTCAGTCACTAGTGACATCTCTCCCATTCCTCGGTCTGCTGCTCAGGCCATGTGTGACCCTCATTGGCGGGCCGCCATGGATGCTGAAATGTCTGCCATTATTTCTAACTACACGTGGGACCTTGTTCCTAAACCCTCTGATGCTAACATAGTTGGCAATCGTTGGCTGTTTCGACATAAGTTCGACAGCAATGGACGTCTTGAGCGTTACAAAGCCCGTCTTGTTGCTCAGGGTTTCTCGCAGCAACCCGGTCTGGACTTTGATGACACTTTCAGTCCCGTTGTCAAACCTGCCACTATTCGCACGGTCCTTAGCATCTCCATCTCCCGCAACTGGCCTATTCATCAGCTTGATGTTAAGAATGCCTTTCTTCATGGTGATCTCACTGAGACTGTTTACATGCGTCAGCCTCCTGGCTATGTAAACAGTTCTTTTCCCGATCATGTCTGTCGCCTACGCAAGGCTCTTTATGGCCTTAAACAGGCCCCCCGTGCGTGGTATCATCGTTTTGCTGTCTACCTTTCCTCCTTAGGTTTTCTTAGCAGTAAGACTGACACCTCTCTTTTCACGTATCATCGTGGATCTGACACTATCTAGCCTCTGTTGGAGGGGGCGTGTTAGAGTCCCACCTCTCCTGGTCCTCTCGTGACCCTTCTAGGCTCTCTATCTAGCCTCTGTTGGAGGGGGCGTGTTAGAGTCCCATATCGGCTAGACTTGGACCAAATCTTCACTATATATGTTGGAACCCCCCTTCTCTCCTCAAGGGCTCTTTTGGAGATTAATCTAGGGGTTCCACATATTCTAATAGTAAATACATGAAAAATTAAATAATAAATTTCTTTTGCTTTATAAAAGATTTCTAGACAATTAATCTTTCACAAATTCGTCTTTTCACTACTTAATTGAATTTAAAATTTTATTTGTTTAATATTAGAAAGTTGAAAAATAATTCGTTAAAAAGTTTCAAAAAACTTAACATTTTATATGTATGATAGTTTTCTTTTTCTACAAACTTTTCTAGAAAAGAAATTAACGATAGTGCTTGACCAATAAAACATCTGATTGGATTTTTCGTCTTTATGAAACATTTTATTTTGACTATATAGTGAGCTTATTAAATAATTAGTGGCTGAAAATGAAAGAGAGTAAGGTAAATAGCAAAAGTAAATTTAATAATTAAGTAAAATCCTCTAAAGTGATCACCTTTTAAAAACCACGTGAAGCACGTGCTTAAATTTTTAATTCGATGATGGTAATTCGTAAATCAAATTAAAAAAAAAAACCTTCTACCAAACAAAGTTTAAAAAAAAAAAAAAAAAAGACTCGGACGGCCTCCTTGCGGCAACATCGGGACAGCAGCGGTCTCAAAGAAGTTGCGTGGCTGCAGCACCGTCACAGCAGCTGCGTGGCTGCAGCACCGTCGCAACAGCGGCATGGCTGAAGCAGCTATGTGACTGCAACAATGACGTTTACAGCCTATCGAGGTCGCGGAAAGGGTTTAATAGCAGCATTGAAGTGCCGAATTCAGTTGAGCAGACTATTGTAAAGAGGTTTGTGCTTTTTTCAATTCGGTTGTTTTCAAGTAGCTTATACATGGGCTTTTTACCTCTCGTAAATCGTCAATGTAGGGTGGGTGATCTTGTCTAGATTTTGTGTTTTTTCCGTTGGTTGCGAGTTGTCTCGTTTGACTTGCTTAGCTTTGTTTCCGTGTTGTTTCCATCGCTGTTTTGTTTGTTTCCAATAGTGGTTTTGTTAATAAATTGGTTGTGTTGCCCTTCAAAAAGAATCAAATTAAAAAAAAGTGGGTATAAATTATACAAAATGATCCCTAAACTATCTTGACGACCTTTTTTTACTTATTTCCAAATTACATTCACTTTCGTGATTCTTACAAAATTATTGCATTGCAATCAAATCCTTACGACTCAAAAGTTAATAAGTTGTGTTAAATAATATATTGATTAACGGTTGTTGAGTGATTTGACGTGTGATGATTAAAGTGGTAAGAATTATTACAATGCCTTTAGATATAGTGCGAAATAAAATATGTATGGTAATTATTCATAATGAAATTAGGGCGTTAAATGATTGAGGAAGACTCAATATAGAAAATCATTTAGAGTGTTTTAGAATCATTAGAGCATCCACAATGGTAGTTTTTCATGAGGTTCTTCGTGGGGTTTTTACAAGAACCTCCACTGTGAGACAGAGGTTCTTGCTTAGTCACAGGTTCTTATTGGAACCCGGGTGCTTGAACAAGAACCCAGGTTCTTGTAATAGTTTCCTTTTCTGTTATATAATAGTTTACATAAATAAAAATTATATTATAAATAAGAAGAGGGAAATGAGGTTTTTATAAAAACCTCCATTGTAGAGTTTTAATGAGGTTCTTGGTATGTTGAGATGGCAATGACGTGGTAGGGAAAAATATGGTAAGTGAGGTTATTGAAGGTTCCACCACTTAGAGCATCTCCAACATGATTGCTAAAATAGAAAAAAAAATGGTTTTTGTTTGCTAAATTGCTCCAACAGATTTGTTATCTCAATTGCTAAAATAGAAAAACATAGAGAAATCTCTAAAGATAGAGATTTCTCTAAAATCTCTAAAAGATGAGAGAGAAATATTATTTAAATGTTTTTAACCAATAGCATAATTTTTTTGTTTAACTTTTTTAATTTTATTTATTGAAACACTAAATATATTGTATATAATAATAATATAAAGTAATGATTGATTCTCTAAAATAGAAAAACTGTTGGAGATGCAAAGAAAAAGTTTTAGCAATTTTGGGTTTTCATTCTCTATTTAAAAAAAAATTAGAAGTGCTGTTGGAGATGCTCTTAAGAGCATCCACAATGAAGGTTCTTCTTGAGGTTCTTCATGGGGTTTTTACAATAACCTCTACTGTGAGACAGAGGTTCTTGCCCAGTCACATGTTCTTGTTGGAACCCCGGTGCTTGAACAAGAACCCAGGTTCTTATAATAGTTTCATTTTCTATTATATAATAGTTTACATAAATAAAAATTATATTATAAAGAAGAAGAGGAAAATGAGTTTTTTGTAAGAACCTCCATTGTGGAGTTTTAAGGAGATTCTTGGTTTGTTGAGATAACAATGATGTGAATGAAAAAAATATGGTAACTGAGGTTATTGAAGGTTGCATTACTATGGATGCTCTAAGAGGCATACTTTTTGGGTCTTTCTTGTTGTTTTTAGCATGTTTCTGTAAACTATTCACCCCTAAATCATCAAGAAAACTCTCAAATGCCTCAAATTCTCCATATCCCAAACATTCTCCAAAACCAACGAATCAAGATTACGAGTGATATATATTAGTATAAACTATTCACCCAATTTTTTTTAATTATTTTTTTTGTAATGTTGCCGCTTTTTTAATTGTAGTATAAAATTATATTTATGTTTTAACCTTTTAATTGTTTTCAAAGATGTTAATAAAATATATAGATTGAAAAATAAAATCAATATAAAAGTAAAACTTAACAATTATATTTTAATTTTTAATATATATATATATATATGTATATATGTATATATTAAATTTATAAATAAAAATTATATGACAAATAAAAAAAGAAAAATAAGGTTTTTGTAAAAACCTCTATTGTAGATTTTAAGGAGATTCTTAGTTTGATTGGATGACAATGATATGGCAGAAAAAATTTTAATAACCAAAGTTTTTGAAGGTTTCACGACTATAAATGCTTTAATAACCTTCTAAATAGAAATTATTCTTGAATTTTCATTTATTAAACTTTCTTGTTTGAAATGTCTTGTTGTAGTGATAAAAGTTTTATATGCTAAAATCATAGGACTCATTTCTATCTCGTTAATAAAAATAAGACACATATCAGATTTTACAAGAGGATCTCTTCCCTGCTATTCAGAGATTGGCAAATCTTTGGATTTCCTACAGAAAACCTGAGCTTAAGGGGTTTTGGCAACAATGGGCTTCTTTACCAGCTGAGCAAGTGACTTGAAGAGGTCTTGGTGGCTGTTATTCGTGTTCTTTCCGGTGTTATTTGGTGGCCATCGAGCTGTGTGCAGGGGCTGTTTTTGTCCAGCTTGTTGTTGTGTTTACTTCTCATGAACCTCTTAGTGATGCTGGTTATCTCTCTCTTCCTCTTGGTTTTTGTTTAGTTTCTTTGGTTGGTTGTTGTTTGTTTGTTTGTTTCCTCTCCTTCGTGGCGGTTTTTTGTGGTCGTGTTGCCGTTCGGTGGTCGCTTTGCTTTGTATCTTGGTCGGTTTTTGTTGGTAATAAATTTGTTGGTTCGTGGGTTGCTTGGGGTGGGTGATGGCCTTGTCGAAGCTCGTCTCTTGCTTCCTTTCTTTGCCGTTCAAAAAAAAAAAAGACACATATCAGATTTCTATATACACTAAACTTATTTAATTCAAATTTACATTCTCTATGTAATAACATGTTTTCATGTAATGGTGACCATGATATTTTTTTTATTAGGAGAATCTTATCCTTATTGTAGATACATAACAAAGTTTTTGAAAATAGGTTTTCCTAAATAGGAAATAGAACAAAATAGATTTTATTCTAATATAATTTTTTCTATATTAAAAACAAACAAAAAAGAATAATAAAAGACGCGGATTTTAAACGAGTGTAAGTCCAAAGTTTCCTTCTAATATAAGCATTATGTTCGGCTAAGTTTATCATGACGATTACAGTTTGTTTAGATTTATTTAATGGTCTAAGGGTTCAAAGCTTAAACTTATAGTTTACCAAAAATAGGTTAACAAGCAGAAGATGAAAGTTTATAATTCGTAAATGGACGGCTATAATGCACATAGATTACTAACTACAAATATCTTTGACATTTTTATACTTTAATAACCATAGCATGTACATCATTTGCATTCTAGTTACAGGTCATTTACAAAACGTTAATTACTGCTAAGCATTTACTGGGTCATTAGACTGAAAATCTTATATGATAAGAGGTATAACAAGGACGAACAATCTTAAACATTAATTAAGAGTAATTTACTCTTACCTAATTGGCGATATGGTAAAATTATTGTCTGCTCTTTCGTCTTGATGACCAAAAATTTGATCGATAAATTTTATTTACTTTCTATTAGGATATTTATTTGTTCCCATTCCATTCCATGTATCTTTGTACCATCTAAGAAAGGGACAACATAAACTTTTTTGAAACATGAGTGTATATAATTGGCCAGCTTTTATCAATATATATTCTGGGAATAATCATAAGAAAATATTAGTTATCTTAAAAGAAATTGTACTCTATGCATTCATTTTTGTACCATAACCATATTGGATTATAACTATTCCTTAGGGGAGGACCAATGTGTCATTTGTTCTTTATACCTTTTAATTTTCAACGTGTTCTTTTAAATAGCATATGAGATATTTACGAAAACAGCTGTTCTATCATTAAAAGATACATATAAAATTTCATATTAGCTTTATACAATGTTTATTGACGAAACATTATATGGTGTTAATTTGATTTAGTTTAATGTATGAATTATTTATATGTTATCAATTTTGAACAAGAAATAAAAAGGGTACTATACTGAACCAAAAAAAGTTGGGTAAAACAAATATTTTAATATATTTACTTATTTTGACTATACATTAAAAGAAAAGATTTATCAATCACATATGTACTAGTCGAGATAGAATTTGATTCGAGATTCGATTAATCTCAATCAAGACCTAACAGCGGATGTAAACTTATTTGTAATTGAGTTGACACTAGAGGCGCACAAGCATTCACACGAAAGCAGTGAGCTGAGAATCATTGATGTCGTCGAAAATATCCTTGAGGCGATATGATTTCATGACATGAAATTATTGTTTATTTTTTAAGAGGCATATATCCCAACATTACATTGTAAAATCTAACAAGCAAGAATCCTGAACTTATTGTGTGCGAACGAAGGACTATGTACGATTTAAGTCAGGTTCCAATCAACCTATAGATGAGTGAATATATGTGGCAATGTTCTTACCTGAAAATGTAGTTTATAGAGACAACAAGTTGTCGGCAGATTTTATTTAAGTTATGGTGACGATATGTCATCGTTAGCATCTACAACAATCAACGTCTTGACGTGAATACGACTTTTTTCTTACAGGGTTTTAGTAGGTGTTGGACCTAGTTAAATTGTGTATGCATAAGAAATACATTTAATTTGCAATATAAGCAAGTAACTTAGTGATAGATCATTGTAATTTTTATTTTAAAATATAATTTTTTTTCTATTTTTTTTATTAAACAAGTACCTCACATGTATCACGATGTTGGGATCCCTCTCCCCCTAACCCCAGAACCCATTGGGGTCGGAGTCAAAGAGAGGGATGAGAAAATTAAACTAGGATCAGGATGAAGGACTAGAGGAGATGTATTACTTATTTTTCCTTTAAAATCTATCTATTACACACAACAAAACTTATTCATGTTTACCTATTTCTAGTTTATGTCATTGTTTTTGTTGGTTTTTGTCTATTCATAATTCTCCTTTGTCCCGTTTCTTGGTGGGTTTTAGCTAGGGTGTTTAATAGTCTCTCGTAGATCCCTTGGTTGCGTTTTCTTTGTTTTCCATTTTCTTAATTATTAAAAGTTGTCGTTCCAAAAAAAACAATCGTGTATGATGACGAATTATATTTATGTTCCAACTATTTTTATTATGACTTTTTGATTAATGACTACTCTACGGCACTACCACTAACTTTACAAATTCAATTCATAATTGAGAGTTTGAAAGCACATTATTAATACATATAAACTAATGCAATCAAAACAGAAAAGGATGGAATTATATGTGATTTTAGTGCAAAATCACATGCAAAGTCACATATGATTCATGCAACTTCGATCGCAACATAAAAATCACGTATGATTCAGGCAACTTTCCTCACACAAATCACGCCGCCTACACAACTTTATGTTGACCATCAGTATAAAATCACATTTAATTTTTTTTACATGATTTAATCATTTTTTTATTATTTTATTCTGTTACGGTTTTCTTTAAACCTCCCTTATAACAACAAAATGTAAAAATAAATATAAATATAAAAAGGAAATTTTAGCATTTTCAATGTCGGTCATTAAGACCCCATAATCCCAAAAAAAATAGCTTCCAACGACTTCCCTCCAAGGCAAACATGTTGAAAACGACAAAAACATTATAGAATTTTCATGCATCTTTTATTATTTATATTGTATAATATTTTTAATGATATCTTAGACTATGTCTAGACTAATTCTGACAATTTATAATTGTAAAACATCAGCCCCTAATAATTAAGAGGCCACAATTGTTACGTATGGAATATTCCACTATATATATCCTAAGAATCCCAACCGATATACTAAAACCTTATGGTTTATGTGTATAATATTCACTATTTCATTATCATAGAATTCATCGTTAATCATTCACGTGGATTAATTATATCACAATCGAATAAAAGAAACGTAATGAATATAACAATTGTTAAATAATGGATAGATCCCTTTGAATATATAAAATCAAGACAATAAAAACACATTTTTGTGTATATATGATTTGGATCCCGATAAGAGCAAAATCCTTTTTCGTAAGGTGGGAAAAAAGTGAAGGGAAGCCTAACACTATGTGAAGTTTTATGTGAAATTCGTATGAAGATACTTTTTTAGTGTATGAATGTTATTAAATTCACATGAAATAATAAAACTTTTTCATGTAAATTTTGAAGCAATAAAACAAAATTGAGTTTGTATGATGCAAAATTGAAATTTCTAGATGCAAATGATGGTCGGCTCAGTTGGTCCGATACATGGGTTATAGTTCCCACATGGTGAAGGTCAGGACTCTCAGGAGTTCATCTCCTAGAGTTCATTCATTGTGGGGGATTTTTCCTGAATGGGTGTCGGGTTCGAATCCCAGCGGATGCCTTGAATCCCTTTAAATGGAAACTGGATGGCTAGGCTGGGGGTAGTTGTTCTTCATGGAGAGGGGTTTTCGAACTCGGATCATCGTGACTTTGTGCCATGGTGGCATGATGATACTCCATTACACCAACGTGTCATTCAAAAAAATAGTTTCTAGATCTTCCCATAGACCAACTTATAGCACTTAGAGCATTTCCAACAGTTATGTTAAAATAGAGATTTTAGGTGAAAATTTTGATCAAAAAATTATGTTATGGTATATGCTAAAATTAAAAACTAAAAAAACGAAGAGAAGGAAGGTTGCCCCTTCCTACCCAAAAAAAAACATCTTATAAGCGTGGTATAACATTTAGACGTGTTGACTTGTTATAGCGAAGGTAATGTGAAAGTCATGTTTTTTAGACAGCGTAACATAACATTCACACAATTCAAGAAATGTTTCGCTTCTTTCCACCCTCTTTTGTAATTATAAATCGGACGATTTATATCAGGGTTGTATTGATTGTACAAATATGATATAAACTTTATTTGAAACGTGTTTTGTATATATATAGTGACATTTTGATTTTGCGACGATAGCGACAGCTTCGATTTATATTTGTGACAAATATGGCTTGAAGGGAAAGATTTGGAATACCAACCCACTAAAAAGGGGAGATAAGGTAGAATCTCTGACTATATAAACAACTCAAAAGCTTCCATTAGAATTACACATTTTCAATTGCACACACTCACTTAATATTACTACTACACATATGGAGCATCTTGAGAAAGGTGAAGCAGTCGAAATCGACGAACAAAAATGGGTTTACGATTCCTCGTTAGATCACCGAGGAAGAACACCTCTTCGTGCTTCTACCGGAGCTTGGAAAGCCTCTTTCTTCATCATCGGTACGTAAACCCTTTTCTTTTTTCTTCTTAGTCTCAAAAGAAATTATTCAATACTTTAGTTGGCAGACAAATATCATCACCATATTGTTTTTTATTGTACTAATAAAGTTTTGAAAACTTTGTGGTGCTTAATGGTCATTATTGTTGACTTATATCATGTAAAACTCGTTTTGGTACTTGTTTTGACTTTTTGATTTCAACGTTGTTCATACCGGAGAGATTTGGCTTAATTAAGTGGTCAGAATGATTAAGAGGCTCTTATGATATGGTGCAAAATGAAATATGTTGGTTTGGAAATTGTTGAGTATGAAATCAGGACTCTTAATGGTTAAGAGACATCCAGGATACTTAATCATTCAGAGGGTTTTTTTGCCAAACATGATTCACCTCTTAAGTATTCAGAGGTTGCCTCTTAATGGAACTATTAAGAGGTAAACAAACTCCACCATATGTCTCACTTGAAGATAGAGTCCAAAAGTGATAAGATGTTGGCAGATAATGTTATCTCCTCTAAACTAAATTCAGTGGAAAATTAGATAATTACACTAAACTTCTTAACATAAAATACGTGACATTAAATAACACATTTCTATGCTCTTTGTGATTCTTTTTTTCTTTAAAGCAACGTCTTTTTTTTTAATTTTTCTATCTAAATTTGGGTTTTAATTTTATCAAACGTTAAGCCCATGTTTGGTTTCATTATGTCATGCATGTTTAGTTACCAAAAGCACGGGAATGATGATGAACCTATATATATTGGGGTTGGGTTCACGTGAGGTTAATCTGTCTTCTTAAGAAGTGTGAGACTAGAAAATAACATGGAAAGTTCGCAAAAAAATTATTGTAAAGGTATGAAAAGAATTGAACTTCCACAGCAAAAACTCTTATAGTGTTTTTTCTATGAATGTTTGACGTTATTTGTGGTCTTATCTCTCTCTCTCTATATATATATATATAGGTACAATATTGTTGTTAATCAAAAGTATTGCAAACGTTGTTGCATCATGTTTCACTGCAAATAGTGTTAAAGATGGAAAAGGAAGGCTATAATTGCACCCCAAAAGCTTAGTCAAAAGGCTAAAGCAGTGTAAAGTTGGACTTTGATTGGCCATCAGGATAGTCTTCACTCTTCAAACAATCAAAAAGATTGGATTCGATCCATTCATTATTATAATATTATACAATATATATAGAGAGAGAGAGGGTGACGTCGACTGTTTAAGGAAAATCTCAGAAAAACGAAAAAATTGAGAAACACCCTCATATCCTTTTATTTGGGTTGTATGCAATTATGCAGTTTTGAATAGAATTAATTTGTTATATGAACACGTGCATAAAAAACAAAAAAAACAACTTAATATTGTTATACGGTTGATCATGTTATGATGTATTCGTTTTTGATATTGTTTGTAATGTCAAACGTATTTGCAGCAATTGAGTTTGCGGAAAGGTTGAGTTACTTCGGAATAGCAACGAGTTTAATCATATACCTCACCGCAGTCATTCACCTAGACGTAAAAACGTCAGCCAAGACCGCAAATCAATGGGCCGGTGTGACCACTATGATGCCACTTGTCGGAGGCGTTCTAGCCGATGCTTACTTGGGACGTTTCCTCACAGTTCTTTTATCGTCGATTGTCTACCTAATGGTAATTCCCGACCATGACTCCATCTTAACGTAATAATCTTGTTATCTTTCGTTTTCGCATTTAATTTCTAATAACGGATAAATGAGAGAAAAAAAATAGTCATTATTAGAGTTCCAGATCTGATGGCTATTTTGGTAATGTTCGAGAGATTGTGGCTAAGACTTAAGAGATTAAATGTATTTTTCAAAAATGGATAAACTAACTAATTTCCCGTTTTAACTGTTATAATAAGTTGATAGAAGGTTTTTGAACGTTCTATTAAGTTTTTTTTTAAAACACTATTGAAATAAATTGTCATATTAGTCATTTTTAGAGATTTTAATCTATTTCTGACTTATTTTCTTTGTTTATCGACCGCAGGGTCTGATTCTCTTAACGTTATCGAGTATGGCTCCGAGCTTGAAGCCTTGTGCCGGTCACGAGCATTGTCTAGAACCCCGGAACATCCACAAAATCGTGTTCTTCATCGCGATATACTTGGTGTCCGTGGGAACCGGTGGCCACAAACCCTCGTTAGAAAGCTTTGGAGCTGATCAATTCGACGATGATCATCCGGACGAACGCAAAAAGAAGATGTCGTTCTTCAACTGGTGGAACGCGGGCCTCTGCTCCGGATTATTGCTCGGTGTGACGGTCATCGTTTACATGCAAGCACACATTGGTTGGGGTCAAGCGGACATCGTTTTGACGGTCGTGATGGCTTGTTCGGTTGTGATCTTCGTCATCGGGAGGCCGATTTATCGATATCGGAAACCCGGAAGCCCGTGGAAACCGTTGGTTCAAGTGTGTGTTGCTGCATTTTCTAAGAGAAAACTATCTTACCCTTCTAGTTCAAGTGAGCTATATGAAGTGCCCAAATCTGAAAAGGCCCAACAAAGGCTACTTTGCCACACTGAAAGCTTCAAGTAAGCAAATGTCATTGCTTTGAGTTATTTGTTTTATATGACGTCAAATATATCCAAATATTTTTAATATAATGTTTGATAGGACTAAACACCTATTTTTCTATATAAAGATTTTATAATAGGTTGATAAAACGTTTTTTTAGCGTCGTAACAAGTTATGTAAAATACTTTGAAACAAAACGTTAAGTTATAGCCTTTTATATGATATTATTTCAAAAAAGTGTCTTGTTATGAAAGCAGAGTGTTTTATAAAAAAAAAAAAAACTAAGTAAATATCACCTGATGTTTGTCAATATCAATGATATCGTCCCTAAGCTTCAAAAACTTGGATTTGGTGCCTCGTGTGTGTGTCATTTCATAACGGTTTGGCCCCTCCTGTCTGACAAACTTTTTATTTCCTTTAAGTCTAATTAAACGCGGGGTACTATAGTCAAAAATTTCTTGATGCAAAAAATTGGAATTAACATAAAAACTTAATGGTCGTTAGAAGGAGGGACCAAAACTATTTTCAAAATTCAGGGACGAACGAGAAGGACCAAATCCAAGTATTCAAAATTTAGGGACGATATCCGTTGACATTGACAAAAGTTAGGGACCAAAAGTGAAGTTTACTAAAAAAAACTAATATGACACTTTAAGATCTTGTTAACATTTTTACGTGTGATGTACAATTGTTTGGTTATATAGCAGTCTATTAGGGCTTTTGGACATATTAGACGTCTTATATATTTTGTTGTAACGTTTTCGATTCTTAATAGCGGTTTTTTGTATACAGATTTCTTGATAAAGCGGCGGTTATCGAAGAAAAAGATTTTTCCGATACGAAGCAACAAGATCCGTGGAGACTAACGACCGTAACGAGGGTCGAGGAATTGAAGCTGCTTCTGAACATGATCCCAATCTGGCTAACATCCCTACCATTCGGGATCTGCATAGCGCAATCCGTAACGTTCTTCATAAAACAAGGCACACAACTGAACCGTGAGATCACCCCTCGCTTCAGCCTCCCACCGCCCTCGATCTACGGCCTAGCAGCCTTGGGGATGATACTTTCGGTAGCGGTTTACGACCGAATCCTAGTCCCGTTACTAAGACGCGTAACGGGAACCGAAAGAGGAATCAACATCCTCCAAAGGATAGGAATCGGACAGGTGTTCTCCATCACCGCCATGATCGTGGCCGCCGTCATCGAAAGAAAGCGGCTGACAGTCGTCGAAAACGACCCGTTACACAGCTCGATCTCCATGAGCGTGTTCTGGTTAGCGCCCCAGTTCGTGATCGTTGGAATCGCGGATGGGTTCACTTTGGTCGGTTTGCAAGAGTACTTTTACGATCAAGTTCCGGACTCGATGAGGAGCTTGGGAATCGCGTTGTATTTGAGCGTGATCGGGGCTGGGAACTTCTTGAGTAGCTTCTTGATCACGATCGTCGACCATGTGACCGAGAGGGTTTCGGGCAAGAGTTGGTTCGGGAAAGATTTGAACGGAAGCCGTATCGACCATTTCTACTTGTTTCTCGCGGCCATCACGTCCGCAAACCTGTGCGTGTACGTGTTCGTCGCGAGCAGATACTCGTACAAGAATGTACAGAGAAAGACCGCCACCGGGGCACGGTGGCCGTGGCGGATTGCTACAACGGTGAAGCCCCCCGAGAGGCAAGGGCTTGATATACGTATATATACATAAATAAATTTGCAGGTAAGTAATTATAGGGAGAAATTTTATATATATATGAACTAAGATTATATATAGTTTGATAGGGACGCGTACAGTTGCAAACCTAAGCTCTGTTGTGAACCTGGGGATAAAAGATAGCGTATCACAAGTGTTCACATAACGTTTATCGTAAATGATGTATCATTCATCATTCATGATGAATGAAAACAAATAGAATTAGGTTTCATATTCTTCCGTTATCCCTACATTTCATAGTGGAAAACCGGTTTGTAACTGAATTATATGTTGTATTTGTCCATTTAGTAGAAAGGTTTTTCTATCTTGTTGTAATGTTAGATTCATCGTTAAGTTCAATATATCCTATGAAATTTTAAATCCCTATGTTCTTTAATCTCTTAAAATGCATGTCGATAAAAAAAATGTAGTCTGGAAAAATGCATGGCAATACTCTGACCATGGGTTGGCTTTCGGGTCGGTCCATAGTCGCCAAGAATTAGTCAAGTGTCCGAATGGATCCCGGATACCTCGTTGACTTCGTGTCGGAACATTTGCGTGAGTTATCTGCCGTTCAAAAAATTTTGAAAAATGCTCGGTATATACATATATGAAATGCATTAACAAACAAATAAACAAACCATATATCAAAACCATCAAATCTAAATAAAAACTTAAATGAAATGAATCTTGGAAGGTTAAACCAAAAGAATAAAATGAAATTTGAAACCAAACTCACACAAAGGTTGAATACACTTATGTATCATGTCATTCAAACTCATTTTCCAATTATGCCCTTCAATTAGAAAGAACACAAGAAATGGAACATAAAACAGATACTCAACATTTACCATCAAAATTTCCGAAAACATAAGAATGTTTTGGAATTGGGATGACCATTTTCAGAATCTACCACCTATACACCAAATAAATTTTAACTCATAGCCTGCCTGCTACTATAACCTCCTACAAAAACCATACATTTTTTTCCGATCACTATCCTAACGAAAACTGGTTCATCGAGCGAACAGAATTGAAGATCTACGGGTAGTACAGATACGAGCGTTAACAGGGTATAATTAGAACAAATGATAGAAAACTCGATCACTTAAAAAGGCCCTTCAGATAAAAGCTTCTTCAGGGTCTCGTAAGTCATGAAAACGATTCCGACACCAGGGACGACTTTGTAGAATTCTGGAAGAATCCCTCTATATAGACCACGAAAGCCCTCAGTACGCACGATGTGCCCAAATGTCCCAACTAACCCCGTATTGTAAACACGTGCCCGACCACCCACTCCTTCCAACTGCTTTCTCCGTCTCACAAGATCCAACGGGAAAGTTGCTGCAAAAACGGGATATAAAAATGAATACACGGATGCAATCAAAATAAATGCAATTCTCGGGCTCTAATGTTTTACTCATTTAGCCGATTTGGCGATTCTCAGTTCAAGCCTTTAAATAGTGTTGATAATGCTATTGTTTAAGTGAATATCATATGTTAACTTGTCACTTTGAGACACCTTTGTTGCGTTTTCTTTACACCAAAGAAAATTCCGACACTTTTCTTGTTTTAATTTGCAAGACTTTTAAACATGTCATGTCGGGTTCAAAGTTAAACGGGTTGAGAGTGATTGACCTGAACACGGCCCATTTAATAAACGGGTCAAAAATCCCAATCCGAACGCAACCTGAATTAACCCGCCTAACCCGACAAAATTAACCCATTTATTCTCTTATTGCATTCAACACTAACCCTTTTAACCTTTATAAAAATTATAAATTAAATCGAAAACTCACAAAAAATTACAAATCCATAATTGAAATAAAAGCATTAGAAATCCAAATTTTATAGTTCAAACTTACAAGTTCAAACCAAATCCAAAACATTAAAGTTCAAAGCATAATAATATTACAACCCCACAAATAAAAAAGGATGAAAATATTACTTATTATTTTATATATATATATATATGAAGGGGTTATTTGTGTCATTTTCGAGCTGAAATTGTTAATCCTAACCTTACCCGTTAAAATTTCATGCCGTGTCGTGTCAACCCATTTACTTAAAACGGGTTTACATGTATTACCCCGGACCCGCTTATTTCATGCCGAGTTCGTGCCGGATTACTGTGCCGTATTACTTTTTGCCAGGTCTACTCGTTCAATCGATTTATAATCTTGATACAAGCGTAACAAAGCTTCCATAAAGATTGGAACACCCTTGGTAAAAACATAACCCCAGCCTAAACTGCCTGTTGAAGGTATACATAAGTGCTAGACAAACTCACCTGTTGAAGAAGCAATACCAGAGAGACTGCCACAAGTGAGACTGACCAAGACAGTGGAATCGTCCGGCCTATCATAGAGAATTAACAGATCAACACCAAGTTGCAAAAGGCTGCAATTACTTTTGCGATCGACAAGTGCATAGAGCGTATACCTTTGAGATTTCCAATAAGACCGCAAGCTTTCGTAAACAGAAAAGCTAATTGCAATACTTGGTCCGACACCCTATAAGAATACCAAAATGGAACCAAGTGCACATGAATAATAGCAGAAAAAACAGCAAAATCAGTAACGTAGGCGGACAAATATGTCTAATCGTCTTAACGGAATGGTTTATAAGACTTCAATTTATAAGACCATACATTTATACTTCTTGCGTAAGGTGTCGCAATAAATTAATATGAGCTTTTTAGGCCTTCCTAGCAAGCTTTTTAGAACACTTTTGAAATAAAGTGTCATATTAACCTTTTATAGAACAATCATTACAAATGTCCTATGAAAACCTCCTTTTATAGAACACCTGTTTTTAAGGTGTTCTTTAAGATAATGTCATAAAAAAAACAAATAGAACGTTTTACTTCAAAAATGTCCTAAAAACTTGCTAGGAGGGTCCACCAGTGTCCTATTAAGTTGTTGTAACAACTAACAATAACACCATTACATATGATGTGCAACTGTTTGATCCTATAAAATTAAGTCCTATAAAGTAGTATACTAGGATATTTAGGCATATTTGATGAACTATAAAGCCAATTAGACGTAACATAAGGTTTAAAGTAGTGCGGTAAAAGAGAGATTACCAACAAAGTTGCTCCAAGCCCCTTATACAAGCCAAAAAAACCCTCCTCTCTGCAAATTGTACTGAGTGCATGCCCAATTCCTTGATAGTATATTGTGCTTCTCTGCAACATAAAAATAAACAAAGATAAGATTCGGATCCCTACACGATTACACAAGAGCACGGGCACAAACTGTCAGTGAAACCTGATATAAGCTTTAGTGCTTTACACATAATACACTCCAATTGAAGCTCAAAAGAAGCTAGTAACAAGTTTTTGTTATGTCCTGTCTAGCATACCAAATGCACTCTACGGGTATTCAAAAAGTAATCTGTCAAAGATTAGATTTAACCCTTCCTCATGAAACTCCTAAGGTACATTTTGGAAACCTAAAAGTCAACCACATAATCACCTTAGAGCAAGAAGTCTATGGTTTCAAGGAGCCTTTCAGTCACCAATATGTTACAGCTAATGAGCTAACCATGATTATCAATGAACAGTAAAGCAGATGCAGGGTAATAATAACATTATCAAAAGTGGCAGCATATAGTTATGTTTACCTCCATACATCCATAAAAACGCAAAGTTAAGCAAAAGAAAGAATATTTTGAAAGTACAGAAGATAAATAAGCAAATGTATTAAAAAGACCAGATAAAAACCAGTGTTCTAAAAATCGGAGTAAGCAGCCGCCTAGGCGGAGGCGAGGGGCACAGAGCCGCGATTATGACCAAATCGGAAAATTAAGCGGTTTAGCTCAGACGGTTGAACTTACCAGATGCAACTAATTCCATCTTGCAAGTTCCACGTTTTCAATTCGTCTTCTGAGTTCCAACTTCATCTTGCAAGTTCTGATTTTGTCTTTGCAAATTCCATTTCAAGTTGACGTTGGAGAATCAAGAGAGTATTTGGCCAATTAATTATATGTAATTGAAAGGAAGAGATTAAAGCCAACTGTAGTTTGTCAAATGTTTCTGATAAAGAAAACCCAACTTCATGCTAGCAAATGAAAGTCAACTTATGAACCAGTTTCATCAATCACAACCCTTCTTAATACTTGTACAATTTTATACTCGCTATGCTATTCACTTTCATAAACTTTTAACTTATAGACGAAATGAAAAGAAACTTGATTTGTTAATTAGTTGAAGATATATACAATGATAAGAATAGACAAATGAATGATTCTAACAGACTAACACTAAAGGGCTATCTATATCAATTAAATTCCGTACGATAAAGTAGATTGCTTAGCGCATCCACTTAATAATCCGATTAATGCTCGCATAATCGATCAAGCGCTAGGCACTCGGTCGACCGCCTAGCTCCGACTAAATCCTTTTAGAACACTGATACAAACATCAAAAGCGGTGAATAACATGATATATTCTATAAACTTCATGCGCATTTCTACAAAAACAGAAGTAATTTAATTTTGATGACAATTAGAAAAAATTGGTTACTGGAAAATTTAAAGCATTCCTTTTACACCTGCGCTGCAAGACGTGTCCTGACAAGATCTAAAGGATATGTGGCCATAGCAGCTGTTACTCCCGACATCCCACCACCAACGAAGTGCACACAAGCATCTGCAGCTGCACTTTCGGTGTTATTTCCTATACTTGGAATTGACTTTAACAGCTGCAAATGATAATTAATGTAAAAGGTTAATGGTGACACGTGAGGAGATTTGAATAGTGCCTTAGTAGCATCGTCATAAACAACAGAAGACAACATAAACTAGAAACTAGTAAATGGATACAAATAACTCACTTTTTTGTACTGCTCATAGGCATAGAAGTTAACTGCTGTATAAGGAAGGCGATGAGCAATAGTAACCAGATTTCCTTTCCAAAAAGCTCTAACACCCTC
The DNA here is from genome assembly GCA_030169165.1 of Centaurea solstitialis. Lineage (NCBI taxonomy): Eukaryota > Viridiplantae > Streptophyta > Magnoliopsida > Asterales > Asteraceae > Centaurea > Centaurea solstitialis. The sequence continues at coordinate 45,197,668 of CM058044.1, forward strand.
TTCATTAGCAATACGTGATGCCTCATTCCATATACAAGGCCTGCTCAACAGTGCCACATCTGAATGCATGCCTTGCACCTAAAGAATCCAATACAAAATCAACAACCAATAAAGATTACAGAACTACCAATCAAATTACGAAATTCGAACTTATAGACCAGTGGGAACTAGGAAGAAGATAAGGGAAAAAGATTAAACTCAAAGAGGGAGAGAAAATTTTCAACAATTTAAAGGAATTGCTATCATTAAAAAAAATATATAAGAAAAGAAATATGAAACATAATGATAGACAAAAGAAACAATATTCCTTCGTTCAATTTTAAAGAGAAATATACAACGGTAGCTATGAAACTCCATGCTTTATCACCAAAGTAAACATATTCCCTCCAAACCGACGACCTTTTCTTTTATCCCTATTAAAACCAAATTAATCTTCAACTTCAGAAGCTGTTTTCTAATGTGTGATAGTCTGTACCACTTATAGATTGCATGAGATATGTTAAATTAGTAATTCCATCAAGTTTCATGCAAGATAACAACACATTTTACAACAAAACTGGTTCATAAGCAATCTTAAAAATCCGCATACTTTAACAAAATGAACCCAACACTCTGTATCAAATGTTAGATTTGTGGTTTAGCATGATATATATTGAGATAATAGGTCTAAAAACCTCCAATTCTGTGCTATGAACTTATCATTCAAAATTCTACAGCAAAATATAGAAATTAACAAAACCGATAATTTTCATTTCCTGATTACAAAACTAAACCTAAAACCTCAGATGCAGATTCTTCCAATTTCCATATAGAACAGTTTCATCTAAAAATTTATGAATCAAATACTACCAATAAATATATAAAATCATCAAAAGTGATCGAATCGAATTACCTGAAAGAGAATCGTGAGACGTGCGAGCGGAGCCGTACACGTTTTGCTAAAAGCACCGGCGATACCTCCGGCGAGAAGCTGCGACACCGTCCCTATCTCCGCCGACTGTTGTTGATGATGACGTGGCGACGGAGCCGGAGCTGTCGCCGGCGCCACCGCCACCGCCACCTGCTGCTGCTGCTTTTGCAAAAACTTCACGGCGGTACTGCCATCCACGACTCCGCCGTGACCGGATACCGCCACTTGAGCTTCCATCCACAAGAATTTGTGCGATAAAGATCGCTAAAACACTTCGAATTCGATTGAGATTATGTAATTTGGCCTAGGGTTTGATCATAAAGAAGAAGAGAAACCCTTGAAAAACCCTAATTTTGTCTTCTGTTCATTTGAAATTTTGTGATATTATTTCCGGTTATTGGATCCCAACCCGGCCCGAACCCAATTGCATAGCTTTGGCCCAAAATATTTCGGCCCGAAACATTTTGGCCCAATTAAAAACCAAATGTTCTAATAAGGTTTTTAGGAAGAAGTTTTTAGTATTTAGATGGGGAAAAAATATTTATACTGATTTGGTACGGATAATAAGAAATTTTGGTGTGGTATCATTATAGGTTACTCTTTTTAATTATTTGCTTATTTGTTAAACGCTAAAAATAACAACTTATTATTTTATTACGTTTTCACGGTTTTGATACCGTCATGAACGAATACAAACATTTTTGTAAAACTCTAGTTTAACACCACATAAGTTGATAAGGGGCTTTTAGAGAGAAGCATAATGTTTGAAGTAAGAAATCCCAAGCACCCGGTAAATATTAACCAGAAACAAACCATGATCCGACCCGGTTATGATTTCAAAACGAAAGATCAGTCGCGTAATTTAATTTTGTTTTAGCTTGAAAACATAGGCAAGCGATATTATGTGGTTTAAGGATTTAGAATAAAGCAACTGAATATAAACGTTATTCTAATTGATTAGAGAAAAAAAAGATTAATTGGATAAGTTGAAAATTGATAACGGGTTTACATAGAATGTTAACAGGGTGTTTAAATATGTTGCAAAAAACGTGAAGATACGATAAATTTAAAAAAAAAGGAAGAGTAATATTGGCATATCGGTATTTCGATGGTTAATGTTGAACGTTGTATAACACCTCGCCTTCCAAAATATAATATTGTCCATTTTTCCACACTGGCGCACGGTTTTGTTTCTGTCAACCTGGCGAATATTTCACAATGGGGCCACTCATCCTAGTACTACTTTCACCTAAGCATGTTTAACTGCAAAGTTTCATGAACCTACCATGCGTGTGACTCCAAAACGCAATGTTGTATTGGGAGGTAAAGGTTTACTTATGAACCCAACTTCTATGCTCTATACGACGATGTAGGATTTATCTAACGTGTCACAAGTTGGTATTTAAATTATCATTTACACATACATTAATACTCCATGTCTGATTTTGGAGATAAAAGGATTGTGTAAGTCAAACAAAAAGCACCTAAAAGAAATTTTAGGTTAGAGAATATATTCTAAAAATGTTCTTCAAACTTGGAAATAAAATAACATAAACTATTTATGTTTTACTGTTTTACATTTTATAATAATAATGATAAAAATAATAAATGTTGTGTACAAAAATTGAAATTTGAATTTGATGAGAAATAGGGAGGAGAGGGAGGCAGTGATAGCCATAGGTAGGCAAGGTAAGCAGGGGAATCATGAATCTCAAAAGGCCTTGATGACATTGATAGTTATACAAAGTACCACCATTGCTTTTTACCCCCAACATATTTCTGACACCCCCTATACCTTTTTTCCACCTATTCCAAATTTCTTATTTCCTCACATTATAATAATAATCATCATCATAAATTTGTCTTTTATCAAAACTCGCTCTTGATAAGAAAAAGAGTGAATTATTTGGTCCTTGGTTTTGGAAGTTTTTTTCTAATAGATTCCATTTATATACCATGTGTATTAAGCTATGTGTAACACCTTAGTAGGCTCGTCGAACACTGGTGGTACGAGTCTAACGGACTGGAGGGGGGGCTGGTGATATGTGTGTGTATTTGGCGGTCAACTTGGTTCAAACCATCCAAATAAAATCTCCAAATCGACTGGTTTGACAATTTATCAAAGTAGACCGAACCACCAAATCGTTCAAACTATCAAAAACAGTCCAACTTGACTTAATTTGACCGGTTTAAGCGGCCTAACGTTTTTCTAGCACCCCTACTCTAGATCGTAGTAAAATCACGGAAAAATTCATTTGGCATGGAGAATGCTAACCACATACAATTTGTTATGATGATTTCATTAGGTAAACTGGTTAAAACGAAATCAAATGATGTACTTTGCATAAGCATCATAATGTAATTCAGGCTAAAACCTTATTGAAATCGAAAGATTGGTGTTAGATGGAAATAATAGGTAAATAAATGTCTATGTTATCACTTAAGTAGTATAGGACATTAAAGAGTAGGAGACTCTGAAAAGGAAAAAAAAATGGTCTAAAGTAACTTATATTTTACGTATCTACATCATGATAATTAAGAATTTATTTTTTAAAAAAAGTACCGCCTAACCTAAAACTCATTTCTTAGGTGAATATGACAATTAAAAATGATATAGCTTTCAAAACCTTCATAGGTTTCGGTAGCACAACCCACAAACCCTCAATGTCACATCAACACCGCATCAACTTTACCTACAAACGCTCACCGGGTCTTCAATAGAAGTACCACTATTTTACCTTAGAGAAAGGTTCAAACAAGAACCAAACCAATTTGCAAGAATGAAGGAACTAACAAAATCACATGTGATTTTGGCCTACACCTCGCCCACTCGCACCACCCACTTGCCTTGTCGGGAGAGTGTATTACACTCTCCAAAGGGGAATCACATGTGATTTAGTACAAAATCACATGTGATTTCCTTGGTTCCTTTGTTCTTGCAAATGTGTATGGTTCTTGTATGATCCTCCCTCTTTTACCTTATATATATATATATATATATCAAGAGAGAGAAAGAAATGAGTGAGAGAAAGACGAACAATTAGCCGAGGGCTTGCAAGCCCTCATCAAAACCCGCACCAAAAGGCGTATGGCAAGCATACCAAGGCCACAAGCCCTCACACAGGAGCCCATGGCCAAACCCGCATGGGCTACCAAAGACCTTACACTTCTGGCTCTAACCACTATTCTTACACACAACTCTTCATCTAATACCCTAATACAAAACACTTCTCATTAAAATCAATCCATGTTAGAAAAAACAATAACCAACAACAAAATTACTCATCTACCCATCTCTCATCAAAACTTACACAACAATCTTTCTACCTCTAAACTCTAAAACCAACAACAACAAAACTATATCCTCCAACTAAAAAATATTAAAATTAACCAACCAAGAAAAAGAAAACTCCTTAAGCTAGCCAACTTTCAAGAAAACCACCTTTAGCTAGCTAGCCAACTTTCAAGAAAACCACCTTTTTTCCAAATCTTGAAATCTTGAAATCTTGAAATCAAGAAACAAACATTATCATCATCATCATCTAGACCTCATCAAGAAGATGCTTAATTCTTGACCCAAACACCCATCCGGGTTTATCAAGTGAAAAGACTCCGAATCCGGCCCACCCACCACACACTCATAGCTCGCCCTCATGTATATCACCTCCTCTCCGGCACCGGCGCCGGAGCCTCCCTTCTCATCAAACCCAAACGACGGAATAACTCCGGCACCCACCGTCGTCGACTGCACCGATCTCAGCATCATTCTTACGGGCTCCGTGGCCTTCTTTCGGACGGCAAACCCTAGCTTCCGGCCATTGCAGAACATGGTCCAGATGGGTATTGATCGGAGCGGGATGGATCGGAGGTCGGAGGTGGTGGGGTGGCATTCGAGGGCTAAGCGGACGAGGCCGAAGCGCATTTCTTGGAGGAGGGATTGGGTGGGGATGGAGAGCTGGAGGAGGAGGTAGGGTTTGGGGTTGAGACGGTGGTGTTGGACGGCGAAGTAGACGTGGGGGCCACGGCGGTGGCCGAAGATGGTGCCGGTGACCATGGTTTTGGAGGAGCGAGGTGGGTTTGGTGGGGATAGGGATGGGGAGGAGGAGGAGGATGAGGAGAGGTCGTCGTTTTGGTTGTGGTTATGGTGGTGGTCGGAGGGTTTTTCTTGGGTGGTGGTGGTGGTGGTGGTGATGATGTCATCACGGAGGGAGGTGCTGAGGCGTTTCTTGGTGGTGGTGGTGGTTGGGTGGTGGTGGTGGTGGTGGGTTGGTGGTGGGAGGGGGTGGGGGTGAAGCATGGGAGGAAGACTCGACGGAGGGCGTCGATTTTGGTCATGGTGGTGGTGGTGGTTGCGGTGGCGGTGGAGGTGGTGGTGGTGGTAGTGGTGGCGGTGGCCGGAGATCTAGAGAGAGAGAGAAGGGATGGTGTGGTTTGTGTTTTGGAATGTAATTGAGAGATGAAGGTTTGTGTGTAGGGGAGTATTTATATATATGTGTGTTGTATTCTTATTATTATTCCCTGATCTAAATTTTTTATTTTTTAATGTATGTATTGTTTTATTTTTGTGGGAAGGCATAGCGCTATCGAATCAACGAACGACTATCACGAATATATACATACATACGGGTATGCATACTTTTCTGGCGATATGAGGTATCCACGAATAGCCCACTAATCCATCGTTGTTCTTGCCCGGCTTACACTGGACCTGGAGCCTAGAGCGTGAGGACAGCCTAGGGCTAGGGCATGTCATGTGGCATAATGCAGTGTTATTCAGGTTTAAATAATACATGAATACTAAAAATGTCACCTGTAGTGATTTTAGTAGCCATTATATTTACATATTCTAATTTTATAATATTATATGTATAATTAGATTGAAATTCTATTGATTAACATTTTAAAATTATATTTTGTATTAATTAACATCATAGATTATTAACCTAAAAAGTATACTCCATTATATTATATAATTTGTTTTAAATATATAATAAATACAAAATTGACTAACTTTCTAGAAAAAGTTTTCTTGTCAATTTCTATTTGTTGACTAACTTATCAACTACTTTTTCCGAAACGTACTTTGTTAACGAGGCCTTTCAGTGTATTGGAAATATAAAAAAAGTGTGTAATGTTCATGTGTGTGAGAAGAGTAAGGGCACAACTAGCAATCATGAGGGTGCAATTAGTCTTTTCCTTACTTTGTGTCATCTCCAAAAGCTTTGCTATTTTAGAGAAACTTTTGTACAATTTTTGATGAAAATGCATTAAAAATTAGTTCACTCTCTTCAATGTAGCCAACTATTGGTTGGAATGCATTACAAGTTGTTTCTCTCTTCTAATTTAGAGATTTTAGAGAAATCTCTATATTTAGGAAAATCTTCAACTTTTTCTATTTTAGAGAATGGTTTAACAAATCTGTTGGAGAGGTTTAGCTAACAAAATTTCAAATTTTGTTATTTTAGCAATGCTGTTGAAGATGCTCTTAGCCATCAATTGGTTTATTATATAGTTTCCCAGAAAACCTTACTTTAACATGTATAGCTTAGTAATTTACCAACTTTGTTTCATTTTTTTAGTTTTGTTGAACAATTTCTCCATAATACTCTTATCTACTTCAATTTTATTGTCACATCAAACATCAAATAACAAGTTTTTGTCATGCTAACTTTTATTTTGTTTCTATGCACACTTTTAGGTAGTTTGTTTAAGTAATATTCCCATCCTTAACTCAACTCACACGATTTTTTTCGCTTATATGTGTATATATATAACTTACATTTGGTCCTTGTAATTTACATATTTATTTATTTATTTAAGAAAAATGAGATAAAAACAAAAAGGAACTAAATTAGCCTTGACTTAATGAGTTCCTCTAACGGCCATTAGAAGGAGGAACCAAATGTAGTCGTTTTTGCATATCAGAATGGCCAATTTGTAAAATCGAGACTATAAGAACCAAAAGTATTATAACCACCAAACGTAGTGACTTCGTATATATTGAACCAATCCCATCTAACAACAGGTCTCACCAACATACATCTCGCCATCAACTGTGCTCTGTCAACCAACCCTCACCCTACTTACTTTCGGCTTACCTCAATGACTTGCGTGAAACCTGCACCCTTGATTTGTTTGTTATCTACCCCCTTCACCTGCACATTCATTGATAAACCCTCACCCTCTCCCCTTTACAATCATTGTCTTTGATCATCACCATCATTCTGCATCCTTGATCACAACCAACCTCAACCCCTCTTTCGACTCCCTGACATGATTCAACCACCATAACTCACACATCCTTTTATAATTTGCTCCATTGTGCAATGTAAACTTGATTAGGGGTGTTTGTGGTTCGATTTGGATAGTTTAATCCCTCAGACTGTTGGGATTTTGTGGGATCCTCGTATCAAACTGACACGAAAAAAAACCGTGATCTCAAACCTAACTGGTCGAGACACACGACAAAACCACATGAAACAAACTGTTCCAAAGGTTTAACAATCAAACCTAACTGGTTTGATTAAGCGGAAGCAATAACGATTAAAATCCCGAAAACATCACAGATCTTATTTGTTTATCTTATTACAGTTAATATGTAGGTTTAGGATTATTACCTGGATTGCTTGAGATAGATCCACCCGTAAACGACCAAACGGAATTCCCTCTAGCTGGATCTAACCCCGGAACGCTTCACGAACAAACGGTACGCGAAGAACACGATCAATCAGAAACGAAACCGGATCTGGTTTCTTGCTTGGTGTGATCGACGAAGAGAGAGAGAGAGGAGAGAGGTTTCTTTCAGAATTAATTGAATGAATTGTGTGTCTTATTCTGATAACCTGGCATATCTATTTATATGGAAAACCTTCCATCTATCAGATAGCCTTTATTCTTTCTTTCTCTCTAAGAAAGAATAATTTCCATAATTATCTTATTCTTTCTTTCCAAGATAGAATATTTACCATAATTATATTTTCATATAATTACTTCTAGATAATTATAAACTAATTAATTAACTTATATATTTATTTAACTAATAAATATATAACCTGTAATTAATTATCAGAAACCTTTAACTTTGGGGTTTATACAGAAAACACCCAACAGTTTTATAATTCACTATTATAAAACTAAACTCTCCAAACTGGGGTTAATTTACTATCCGAATTATAGGTCCTCACAGGTGTGACCCTCAAGTGACTTATAACGTTGGATGTGCGATCAAACGGTTTGTCAACTTATGCACATAATGCCAACACAGACCACAACCCAAACCACAAGTGGCAGTTTATAAAACTTTCAAACCGAATGGTTTGACATCAATTGTACAAACTGGTCAAATCGAACCGTAGTTATCAATTGTTTGGTTCGACCGGTAACATTTTGGGCCTTTCATGGGTTTTGAAGTTTAATCTTAAAAACGTATATATAATTTTGAATTTTAAAACTTCATTGGCTTGGTTCCATTTGAAGTAAACACAGTTAACAAAAAGTTGGGCAATTCACCTCTTACCATCAAATGGAATGTGAATAATCCGTCTTCTTCTCTAACGAGGGTCTGCACTCACATGGTTCACCACCCATAACCCAACAAATAAAGTAAATTACGTAGGATTATATAATTTGTTAGGGAAAAGCCTTCGTATCTTAATGTACATACTTAGAAATGGTATTTTATTATTTCTATACTAAGATCGATCTCTTAAACTAATATGTACAAAAGATAAATAGCATACTATTAAATATAGTGAACTTAATAATATAATCAATATTGTAACTAATAAATAGATAATATGTTAGAGTTGTATATATATTTTTAAAATCATGTTTTTTATTTCAAAGAAATTTTAATTATTCTCATACCAGTTTTATGGTTTTCTGTCTACTTGTTTCAATGGCTATTTGAATCAACTTCTTTAATCTTTTTTATATTTTTTTTTCAACAATTAAGATATTAAAAGAAATTGTCTAAATGAATAATATGTAAATTTTGTTTTATTTATTGACATGGAGAAAAGAACAAGAAAAAAGGTGATGATGAGAAGGAAAGGGAGAAAATCTGAAAAGGGAAAACAAGAGACTTGACTTTAAAAAGTGAAGGGGGAATTAGAATCTTTGACCAAATGTGCCCCCCAACACATATATATTTCCCAAACCTCAAGAATCTAATCTCTGGCTTTTCAAAAGCTATCCCAACATCATTCCATAAACTTCTTCATACATTCATGATTTATATATACACGTTATATATATATATATATGTGTGTTATATTAACAATTTTATTATTTATATATAAACGTCGCACTGATTAACAATGTGCCTGAAGAACCACGCAAGGTCGACTTGTCAAGCCGGAAGTGACAAGTTCAATTTTTATAAACTTATAGTTAGTTAGTTAGTTTATCATCCCTTAATGAACAAAAAACTAACGTGAATAAATTTAGACATCTAAAGTTAGGTTCGTTGATGTCTATTTATTAATACTGATCTCGTTGATGTTGTTAGCAGTTATAGATCATTCAATGCATATGGCATATCGCCAACGTGGTATCATTCATGAAAAGAGTTATAGATCCGTAGATCTTACATAGACACGACCACCGTAGTCCATGGCATTGGAAATATGTCTTATCTCTACTAAAGTAGGAAGGTTCATAACTTCATATCACCATTATATAAAATCCGTTCCAATATGGTCTTTTCCTTCATTTTCACAAGCATACACTCTTTATTTTTTATATTTAGTTTATGGAATACTTGCTTGATCATTGAAGGGTTAACATATAATTGCAAAGGTCCCCCATCTTATATTAGTATAGGCATCATGATGATGTTGATAACAACACTAACAACTTATGCAACAAGCTCATAATCAACAATGTGAAAAACTTTCTATAGCATCATTTCTTGCCACTCATGGAACCTCTATTAACTTGACACGGTTCCTACATCTCTCCACCTTAATGAGTAAGGCACGAAACAAAAATGGTGAGACTTAATATGAACATTCCCTTCCTTCTACGGGGGTGGGATCAAAAACTACAATTCTATTGATCTTTGATCAATATAGAGGACTATCTACCCCCTTATCTTTGCTCTTTACTCCCATGTATATTCAAATCCACCGTTGCCTACTGCAAGACTTATGCAACTCTAAATGCACCACAAGTCATTTACTTATCTTATGGATGCTTCCAAAGCACCAATAAAGATCTTAAAAGAATTAGATCTTTGGACGGGCGAGGAGTTCGGGTTTTTTGTTGTTTAGAATTAAATCTTCAAAACTGGCCAAAGACTTGTGTAAAGGGTATATAACTTCACTTAACGGATAAGAGATGAGGGGATCTCATATAACCAAAGGACTTTGGTTTATTGATAACCTGTAACTTAACTTTCTTAAAGGTTGCAAGTCTAAAACTCATCAAAAGTGAAAAAGTGTATATAAGCCTTAAAATATTATATACTTCAAAAAATGGACAATGTTAATAACAACCTAATCCATATGAAAGTAATCTATCTTAGATAAAATTTATAATAAATGAAATGAAACAAAAACCCATAAAAGGGTGCAACATAATAACAAAAACTATAATCCAATAATTTTTGCCAATAATTTGTTGGGTATTAGTGGGGCCTTGCACTTTATGGAAAGTTAGGAAAGCAAGGAATTTGGTAACAAGTGAAAAATGAACATTTTCAGTTTTGTCCATAAAAGATTGTATTTTTTTTAACATATTTATAGTACAAAGTTTCTTTTCACGTCAATAAACTTTAATCAAAATATTGCTTTTTTAAACATTTAATAAAATTAAAAAGTTTTTATTAAATTCCCATATAATCATATATCACCAAACTTTAAAGAAGTATTTAAACCAATTCTTGTTAAAGAGCTATTTAACAAACAAACTTTAAGGCCATTGTAGAAGATGGTCTGGCGTCCACGGACCTGGAGTGGGATACACGGTGGCACGTGCCATTATATTATTTGTCCAACGAAACATAAAAAATATTTTTGATTTTGTGAATATGCAACCGCATCATTTTGAAGGGTGCTATCATATTATTTTTGAAACTTCAAATGAAACTTCAACTATGAAATCACTTATAAATCCATATACATTTCATTTTTTTTAACCCATTTTCATTTCCAACATCTATCTTGTAGTCAATTTATTGACGATAAATTTCTCATTCATATCAACTTCGAGTTACACTAGCAATATATCAAATCGAAGCTCTCACTAAGGATTGTGTAACACCCGTTTTCACTTTTCCCTTTATAACTTGGTTAGATGATTTATTTGGTTAACTGTCATGTTTATAAGAGTTGAAGGACTGAAGTGTCATTTTTGTAAGTGCAAGGAGAAGGGTTGGGGTGTATAGAAAGAGAAACCCTCAGTTTCTCTAGGCAGTTTCCAGGATACGTAAAGAGGGAGAGAAGGAGCGATTGTGAAGGGGAGAAGGCAAAGGAGTCAATTGGAGTTTCTTCTAAGCAATTGGGGTGGTGATTGCGTCAATTGCGTTTAAGGTAAGAGTTCCTTGTTGATTAGATGACTTTTGTAGTTTAATTTTGGAGTTTTGAGATGGTTAGGGTTGGGTATGGAATGATGATCTTTGGATCATCAAATTGATGTAATTGGGAGGTTTTAGAGTCGAATTACGTGTGTGTATTTGCTAAATATCGACCCTAGATGTTAAAGAATCGTATATTGAAGTGTTATGGTATGAAATTAGAGTTTTTGGCACAGAATTCGAGGCAGGTCGCGTGAGGGAATGCAGGCTGGAAAAGCCCGCGACCTGGCCCCGCGACCTAAGGTCGCGGGAGCAGGCCGCGCAACTCTCTGCCGATTTTAAAAAAAATTATTTTTCTCTTTTTGGAAATTGGGTTTTGGGATCATGTTAGGGATGTTATAAGAGGATGAGGTCTAGAGTTTGGGGTCAATTGGACTAGCCTAGCTATGTCTAAGGCTAGCTTTTCGGTAGGGAGTGTCGAGTGGTCCTTTTTGGACTAAATTGATGTGCTATGTGCTTATGTTTGATTAGGTGATTGCCAGTGACTGTTATAGCTTGTGGAGAGTATTGAATTGCTAGCACTTGTCAGGTGAGTACCTCACTTAACTTTTAATGTTATGTGTGCATGGTTATGTTTGCATGTGTAATTGTGTTATGTGTTCCTTCGGGGACGTTTGGAGAGTACCTAAGGTGGTAGTAATACCCCTAGGGAATTTGGAGAGGCCTGGTACCAGTGTCATTTACCTTTTGGCGGTATTGAATCGTGCGGAAGGTTGGAGTTTGCATGTTATGATTGCTTTGGGAACTAATTGTGTAAGCATGATAGTAAGAGTTTGTGTGTGTGCTCACTAAGCTTTATGCTTACCCCGTTGTTGTTTTACCTTTTAGTGGCAGGTACTTCCCGCAAGGGAAAAGAGAAGGCTACCGTTTGAGGCTCCGGGATTGTGGTTCAGTCAAGATAGTCGGGAGGAAATGTTTTGTCATGAGGATGAACTCTTTTGTGCATCTAAACTAGATTTCTATCATTTTTCGTAAACTTTTACTTTTAAGTTCGAGTTGGTTTATGGTTTAAAGTTTCAAACTTGTTGTTTTGGATGTAATTTGGACGAGCTTCCGCTTGATATGAAAATCTTGGTTACTTTTCCTTTTAAAGAATGTTTTTTTGAAATTGGGATGTTACAGATTGTGCAAACTTTTAAGTATTTATCCATTTTGAACATGGTTCAAGTATATTTTTTTGGGTCCGACAGTATAAAACCCAACTTTTCCACCAATGTCGTCTTGGAGGAAAGTGGTGAGACGTTTCTTGGTGGTTGTTTGGTTATATTGTCAGTTGCTTCTACTTCAATTTATACATAACTTTGGTGCTATTGTAATTTATTCCGATAATTTAAGAAAAATATCAAATCCTATTATCTTGAAAAGACGATATTATATCTTATCGACTCTTTTCGAATTTTCTTCAAAAACTTTATGGTTTCGTTATGAGTAGTAGTAGTTCATGGTGTTCATACACCAATTTCTATTATTTTATGAATCAGTTTTATTATTTCATACTCTTAATAATTAAATAACCTTGTCTTTTATTTGTAAATTGGTTAAGTTTTTTCAATAAAAAATTTAAGAGGAAGAATATTGAAGATAAAAAGTAGGACACGTGGTCAAATAGAGGGGAGAATACCTTGTCTCCGTTAAAGGGACCATGTTTCCCACCTTCTTTCACATGTTATTATTTTTCTATAAATATTTTAAGAACCACATCATTTATTACCGGTATTTATATTTTAAAATATATATCATTAATCTTTTAAACAAATACCATAAACTAGATTATTGTCCAGCCATAAATTACAGACCTAACTAATGTATTTCTAAAATATAATCTTAAATCTACACCATTGTCTATAATATGACTCGAACCCACAACCACAAAGGAGGATGACACCTTATAGACACTCCAAATACCGTTGAGTTACAAGCGCTTTGGTCCAAAAAGTCGCCAAAGAGCTTATAATCTAACACCATTTTGGTGTTATTGTATGCTGCCCCCTTCGTTTTGATTGTGGGCTCGAGTCTCATTGTGAATGTTGGTATAGATTTAAGAGTAGGTTTAGTGTGTGTGTCGGGGGTTGGGGTGGGGGGGGGGGGGTTCAAAAGAAAAAAAGATGGTCCAAAAAGTCAAAATAGGTTTTGGTGTTGTTTCCATGGAAATTTAGGTTCTAAATGACTTAAGATGAATTATGACATAACAACAAGGTGTCTATACGAGTTGTGATGAGATTAAAATATTTTTTAAGAGATGTCTTAAAACGATCATGTTAGTGTCTTGAATAACACCATGGATTTTTTCTAATTCAAATACAACTATAAATTAAAAAAGAAAATGAAACCCTTCATGTCAAATATATCAAGCTTATAAAAAAATATCTTGAGCCCCTTTTCGCTACTCGTTTTTCCCGATTGCAAAGAAGTCTTGTTCGAACCTCAATGTTTAAGAATGAGAGTAAGGAATTACTTATTTAAGTTATAGTTTCTAAGTTTCCTTATAATATCTATTTAAGTCTTAGGTATCATAAATCATTATCGTTCATCTCTCAAGCTATTTATTTATAAATTAGAAAAAAAAAACCCCCACAAAATAACGTTACGTACTGCACTATAACATGTCATAACACGTCAAAACATAAGCTAGACTTTAAAGTGAAGCTGCAATAGTTATCGTGAAGAAGAAATTAAGCCTTAGTGTTATAAGTTATAACATGTTATAACAAATTATTTAGAATTATGACTAATTGTTATTTCTCTAATGATTTTTACTAAATAGGGTAAATTACATATTTGGTCCCTGTGGTTTACACTTTATTGCATTGTTGGTCCCTATTTTGAAATAATTGTGGAAAAGGTCCTTGTGGTTTACACTATATTGCACTGTTGGTCCCTGTGGTTTACAATATATTGCACTGTTGGTCCCTATTTTGCCAATAGGTTAGGGACCAATAGTGCATTATAGTTTAAACCACAGGGACCAACAGTGCAATATAGAGTAAACCACAGGGACCAATAGTGCAATATAATGTAAACCATAAGGGCCTTTTTCATAATTTTTTCAAAATATGGACCAACAGTGCAATAAAATGTAAACTACAGGGACCAAACATGTAATTTACCCTACTAAATATGAAAAATTAACTAAGTTTGATATTTGTAAAAGGATGGTCTATTAAAAAATAGTTTAGAAAGAAAGTTACAAACATTTTGCTCGTTTTGTTAGTCACGTGACTCTCTTCTTGCCTAACAAGACAAGATCAACATAAAAATATTATAGTATATTATTTTTGTTTTATAAGAAACAGAAAAAGGGATTAATAAATCTTGTTTACTTGATAGCTACTCAATAGCCCCCAACAACTTCATTACAAGATCGAATATAGTTCTACTTAAATCACATGTAAGTATTTTTTATTTATTTTTTGATTGATAAGATGTAACTTTGAATTCTAAATTAATAAGATTATTGTTTTTATAAATCAGATAAGATAAGATAAGCAACTGGAGTGATTTCAAATGTGTGATTAGTAGCGGATACAGAAAGAAGAACATCTTCTTCTATGATGACATCCGCAACACATTCCTGCCTCAGTTTACACACTCTTAACTAGAAAAAAAAGAGTTAGAAGGATTCTCGTTAGAAGGTCACGTGAGAAGTGGATTAAACTAATAAATGTCTAGATTTGTTTAAATTGTAAACTGATAAATTGTAATAAATGTCTGAATTAGTTTAAGTTTGTCTATTTTACCCAATCAAAATGTTACAGTTGTGAATTTATATACAAATTTATACATTTCACATATGCATTCGTCATCATCATGAAAAGTGATGGATCGATTCAGAGAGGTGAGGGCTGATTTGACAAGGATCGATCGAGAGAGCTGATCGATAAAGTTAATGGATTGAGACATGTTAGGATCGATTGAGAGAACTGGTCGATAAAAGTTAATTGATTGAGACATGTTAGGATCGATTGAGATGAATGATCGATTAAGGTTAATTGATTAAGACATGTTAGGATCGATTGAGATAAACGATCGATTAAGGTTAATTGATTGAGACATATTAAGATCGATTTGGTAACAATCAATTAAGAAACATCGTTGTTTAAAGTTGGAGAATAATAAGAAGCGAATTAGGGATCAGTTTACCTCTTACTACTAGATAAGAGAATGGTAAAAATCTTAAAACACAAACAACCTGAATGAGATCATCTCTTATCCAAGCAGACATAAAAGCCTTATAAGATTAAAAAAGAAACAAAGCCTAAGGGGCCGTTTAGTTGATGCTTACCCGGTAAGTGTTTACCGGTCAATTTACCTTACGGGGCGAATATAAAAATGACTAGAATCTTACCCAATAAGAGCGATAACATGAAATTGTAAGAGTGATAGCATAAACCGAGAGTACTCACGCATTCGTGTACAAACTAGTGCAGACGAAGTAACACGAATATCCCCGGTAGTCAGTCCATTTCCATCAGCCGGCAGGTGGGAGCGAGAAGTTTGGGATATGTTTGGTGTTTCTTCCATCAATCATCCAGATCTACGCCGTATATCAACAGATTATGGTTTCGAGGGTCATCCATTACGAAAAGACCTTCCTCTGAGTGGATATGTGGAAGTACGCTATGATGATCCAGAGAAACGTGTGGTTTTATGAACCCATTGAGATGACCCAAGAATTTCGCTATTTCGATTCTGCTATCAAAAATCACGAGTGTTTAGTGGGTAAGTGAGATCGACAACTCTTACCCAGTAAGAGCTTACCGGGTAAATTGTTGCGTACGATATTGTTTTGAAAGGCTAAAATATTGTCCGAGTGATTGTGCTCAATTTTATCTAGCAAGCACTTACCTGGTAAGTGTTCAAGTAAACGCATATACACATAAGACTTGTTTTATGTCAATTTTAGACATACATATACACATACTCAATAGCCCGCATGCATGAGTAGGCATGAGAATGACCCATTGGGGAACCCGATCCATCCGCCCCGATCGGGGACGAGGATTCCACGATAGAACAGGTATTGGGGATGGGGATCTCCAGTTGGCTCAAACTAGGGATGGGGACACGGACGGAAATATGCGTGGTATCGAAAATCATACAATTATAAATTATCATACGATTATGTATGTGTGGTATCCCCTTTTAGTATTACATTTATAAATTATCATCAATCATGTACGCCTTTTTGTTTTAAATTGAATTCCTTTTGATTTTAGGTTTATTGAAATATGTGAGATTTAAATATGTAGTATCAGAAATCATTTGATTTAAAAGTCACTAACATAAACTGTAGAAAAAAATTCCCATCTCACCGCTGAGGACGGGGATGGGAATATGAACAATTCCCCCGTGGAGATAAGAGGGACATTTTTAAAACTCGACTTCCTACATTGAACATCCCCTTAAAGCTTACTGAATAAATCATTTTCTATATCATTAAGCCTTTACCAAACGATCTAACATAACTCGACCATATAAACATTGAATCTCATTAAGTTGCTAACAAATACACCCTACAGATAATTATGCCGGTATCTCTTACCATCATCCTTGGCCAAAAGAATGAAGGTTTATATGTTGAAACAATAACTTGAATGCTAACCACAAACCCATCAGATTGTAACCAAGATACCAAAAATTATATATCCAAAAACTGATTTACGTATCAAACTAGTTATTAAGAGCCCGGGCTTCGCGCCGGGTTACAAACTATGAGAGATTTTATCATTGATATGAAACATGAAGTTTATACGTATGTTGTCATACGAAAGGTTTAATAAGATAATAAAAATATTTGATAAGTCAATAAATACAAAAATACTAACTTTAAGAGATTTTAACCTAAAATTTTGAAAAAATATCATGTACTTATCAATAGTTTAATGAAATTATTTGATTATTGTCTTTTATTAAAGTTATAATAGTTTATAATTAACTATAATAAAAGAAAATGTCTTAATAAAATAAATAAATAAAGTAAAAAGTAATAAAATATGAATTATGTATTTTGAGAATAAAAAATATAAAGATGATCTACTATAAGGACCAAATATATAATTTAATCAAACATTTCTTTGGATGAGTTAACCACTTAATTTAACAAAGTTGGATGGAAGAATGAAAATGAAATAAAAATAAAATTGGAAGAATGAAAATAAAATAAAAATAAAAAGCATAGGGATAAAAAAAAGGATAAAAAAAGTTAAAAAAAATCAAGGATGAAAGGTGTTATAAACTTCAAACTACATGGACCAAAGATGTAATTTTGCTAAGTTTACTGTTCATACTTCCTGTGAATTGTTATATATATATAATACATGTTTCGGTCCGTTATTAAGTTCGAAAAAGAAACACAAATCGATTCCAGTTCCAGATTGAACTCGACCAAACCGACAACTGATTTTTGAGAAAATCTTGAACCGAAAATCCAAATGAAACCTGATCTTATTACTTATTAGTAAAAAGAAAAGCATAGATTTGAGACCATAAGCAAATATAGCAAGTTATGGTCCTACGGTTTACGAAAATGCTTACCGGTAAGGTCACCTCTCTCACTAACCTTATCTGGTAAGATTCACCGCCGTCAAAAGGGTATCATATGCAATAATCTTACCCGGTAAGCTCCTATCGATATGAGTCGCACCCTGACTTACCAGATAAGATGTTTGGCCCTTGCCATTAAGCACTCACCCTATAAACCAAGTTTTACGCATCCCAACCAAAAATCCGAACACCATAACCAAATAAGAGAAGTTTTGATAAACAGAATCAGAACTTAGAAACCATCTTAACATAAACCACAAATACCAAATTGAAACCATGAATTCAAACTCCCAATTTCCATCTTTTCTTATCCTATTTTTTTTTAATATTTTTGTTACCCTTTTTCTACTTTTGAGTCTAGTTTACAGAAATGTTGAATATGAACAACCCCAGATGATACAAGGGGGCAACACCATGTTCAAATCACAAAGAATATCTTCTGTTCTGTACAACAAAGAATTTTACAACCATCAAGAGTTAACTAATTACCTCCGGATTTCATTTCAAGCTGGAGAATGCTGCTGATAAGCACCGCCCTTAAGGAGCGTAATTCGTTGTGATCTCGAATGGCTTTGTCTGTTGTTAATAAGATCGATATACGTTCTAAGCCTATAACGATCTGAGTTTGTGATCGAGAATGGAGGGTTAAGAATCAGCGAAGGCGCTTCCACCAGAAGAAAACGTAACAAACGCACCGCTTTTGAATAGACAACGGCTGCGCTTTCGACAAAACCCATGTACTCATCCACCTGCCAATAACACACAATGAAATAGCGAATGCTCTTTTTATTAATTTCCTTCGCAGATCAAATTGAATAACTCTTAATGAGAAAACTGAAGAGGACTTACAGCCCCATGTTTGCCGAAATTAAGGGCGGCTTGAAATATTATTTCCATTGCATCTGGCATCCCAATGTTTCCTGGAGAAAACAGAAAACGAAGAAAAATAATGAAAGATATCCTTTTGATCATTTTTTAAATTGTAAAATTAATCGTCTTATATGTAGTTTATCTGTTTACCTTGATCATTTATTTATGTAGATATGAAGCTTTTGAAACCAAGTATTTTTAGTATTATGTTTAAATATTATCTAAAGCACACTTTTTTTGGAAGAGAATCTAAAGCACACTTGCACCCACCTTTTATAAGCTTCTTTTTGTTTTACGTTAATACGAGGGAACATATAATACAATTATTTTTAGGGGACCTATATGAGAAATAGTTAATTTTGAAAGAGCTTATTGTTAACCTCTTTCAGATATGAATCTATCTGATTCAGAAGGGAAGAACTTGTATCAGTATCTCAATTTCAATTCAAACATGGGTTTGATTATGTAATAGATAAGAAATGCAAATGAACTTTCAAATCCACACACAATCATTGACGGATTATACGTTCACCTATTTCATATACTTTTCTTAATAATAATAATGTATTTTATCATAGGGACAAACAAGGTGAACCCGACAAACCAAAAGATCAAGTACCAAAGACCAAAAGGTTCACCTAATTGTCTTTATCAATAGGTAAGAGAAAGGTTAAGAATTTGGGAAGGTTTTAGGGTTTTAAGTTGACATGGGTAGTTTAGTAATTTACCAATCTTGGCTCATCTCCCTGATTTTTGTTCCCTCTTTTTTCCCAAGACTAATGTTGCGCCAAACCGTAGGACACTTTTCTACTGTCATGTCCGAATATCAAACACACACTACGTTTAAGACAACAATAGGCATTCCACTACACGAAGATGTCAAAGACGTACCAGGCTCTATAACCTTGGCAAGTTCCTCGGCGTTTTCAACTTCACCAAGAAATATTCTCTCAATATGACTGCAAGCATCTTGCGGAGACTTGGCAGTTTCCAGACATTCTTGGATATCAGGACTATCACGTTCCCTGTTGCTGGTTGTGTTCAAAGTTGTAGTTTCTTGGCATGGACTTCCTTTAATAGCCGAAGCAGCCTGTGTGTGACAGATATCCAGTGCTTGCTTCCATATTGCAAGGATCACGAGCTGAATAGAGAATGCTTCTAGTCGCAGCCCTGCCTCAATCTTTTTAAGATAAGAAATGCGGCAATTAGAAGTAACTCAAATATAATGTGCGGATTTGACTAAAATGCCATTAAATTAAAGCAGTTGTCATTCACAAACGTACCTTGTCATTCACCAACTCGGAGATGGCAGAGGCACAATCCTGCAACGACTTGATCCTTGCCATGCAGTCGGTTGGTGGCTGTTCTGAAGCATCGATTATATCAACCGATCCATGGGATGTGCCAGAGGGTGCAGAGCATTGGCTTTCGAAGCTCCCAGTGCAGCGCATTTTACTGGCGGCTCCACCGATAATGGGTAATGGTGCACTGGATGTTGAATGAATATCTCTAGAAGGTACCGGAGGGCTCCCTGTTTTCGATGCGGATTGGATGGCCTTGGAAACACTTGCCAACGAAGATGTGTCCACCAGGGGACCAGATACTATAACATAATCCTGATCAATTGACTCCAGCACATCTACTGATATACAAATAAATTATATTAATCACAGTTGAACAGCAAAAACATAATCAATTGTAGTTTTGGAGAAATATGGAAAACATACCTTTGGAATGTGTGTTTATCGGTTTGTGTTCGATTGATCTCAGAGATTCTTTTAGATTCCCTTCTGACGATCTACGATTTCCTGGCCCAAAACCGTTATTATCTGGTTTCTGTCTGATACTGCTATACCTGGAAGAAATTTCCATGTCCTTTGAAAAGTCTCGTCTATCAACTTCAGTATCAAGGGAAAACCCATATGTAGATCTCAACGGTGACCTCCTAACGTAAGAGGGACTTCCTTCAGGATCGTTAGAATCATCATCTAGACTAAATGGTAAATTATCTTCTTGGAGATTTTCTTGTTTCTTCCTAAAAGCTGGGCTTTTAGGATAAGAAAACCCATCCGTTGTTCTCCGTGGCCTCCTATCTCTGCATATACCAGAGCAATGTCTATTAATTATTATGCAAAAGTTATGCAACAAAATGTCTTAATAACTGAAAGAAGCACTTCATAGTTCAGCCATTACCTTGACAACTCATCAGGTTTAGTTTGAGTCAAGTATGGGTGTGTAAAGAACTCCTCAAATGTTAACCTTTCCACTGAGCATCAATGTAATCAAAATCAGAAATAATAGGAGATCGGAATAGTTAAGCAATTGAGGATCAGCCACTTAAACAGGGAACTACTTCCTCAACATCAAATAACACAAACCATGTAAGAGAGGATTAAGAATCACATTTCAGTAAATACTTATCCTCATAAAAGTTAGGGGAATATTGTTGGGTTATGATATGCTGTAAAAGCTTTAAAACGCCTTAGTTAATAACTTAATATCAACCACCAGTACATCCTAGTTGCTCTTATATAAGTGAAGTACATTAGGAAATAAGATATTGGAAAAAAAAAGGAAACACAACTACTTATGTGATGAACTAAATAGAATCCACATTTTACATAATGTTGATGAAATCATTTTAACTTTATCATGATTAGTTTTTCTTAATGCCTATACTTTATTTCTTTTAAATCTTGATTATGATTGCTAGCCATTTTGTCTTTTCTCCCTTTTTTATATAGTTGCACCATAACTACTCTGTTGGATAATCGGTGTTAGTTTGGATACTTCTATGTTTTTCCTCAGCCAATTCATTTTTTTTTACTTTATTTAACATAGAACGTATTTTAAAATTATACATAACATGTATAATATGCAGCAAATAAAATTTGACATTTCAAAAATCAGCCATTATAAATCACATCTGACACACACCAGTTCCTTGCTTCTATAACTTCTGTCATGACGTGGGTCTAAACTGCAAATACCTGGATTTTGCCGTAGTAATTTCCGGCACAGATCTATGCACTCAGAACTTAAGTCCTTCACATCTGGAGGAAACTGCAATTCAGTTGACTTCATGATATTTTGAAGCAACTGCATGAAAGGTGAAATAAAAAGGCATAAATAATATTAGGTCAGATAGTTAACTTAGTTCATTATAGGAAAAGTCTAAGCATCCTTGAAACCAAAACACCTCATAATGATACAAGAAGCATAAACCTGAATTTGATTGTTTCCTGTGAACGGTGTTCTCCCTGTTACTAGTTGAAAGAGAATGGCACCAACACTCCATAGATCTGCCTGTGTTTCCATATAAGTTAATATAAAAGATAGGTTATAAAAGAACTTAACTAAAGCAATGTCTGCATTTGTTACAGCAAATAGCACCTTGGCATCATACTTATGAAGTTGCATTATTTCTGGTGCCATATAAAGCGGTGAACCACATAAGGTTTCTGCAAGGCCTCTAGGTTGCAAGGACCTGCAAATACAATTAGATGTTATTTTCATCTAGAGTTATTAGGCATGGTGCATGGTTATATGCAATGCTGGAATTACTTTACCTTGCAAAGCCAAAATCTGCAATCTTTAATGTTGAGTTGTCATCATTTGTAGACAGTAGGAGATTCTAATCAAGAGATAAGATACATAAGATATAAGCATAAACACTGAAGTTTAGATAGGTGTGTGCACCAGTCGAGGTCATAGATTGTCATCATTTGTAGACAGTACGGTAACTGTAATTCCAAAGACCAAATACAACATATTGATAATCACTAAAAAGGTTATCTACGAAATTCGGGATGTAAAAGTGAACATTAGCTTTAGAATCGGAGTTTAGAATTGAAAAGGGAATTTAAGTTTTTATGCTTAATTATTCTCATATATCAAAAATAAGCTCCAATGTTCAACTAATGAAAAGATCTGTTTGCCTTTCTTTTCTCAAAACTTTCCCAAAATACCCCTCCCTCCCTTTTCAGCCTTCTCTCTATTAGTCTCTCTCTCCCTCTCTTTGCCTCTCCCTCTCTCTATTTCCATGTTCTCCATTCTCTCTCCATCCTTGTTCACTTAAAATCGAAACTACAAAACTAGATCAACAATCAAAATCACCAATGGTTACTAAGCACGTGAGTCCAGCTTATTAGATTATTTCGAGTAGATCTGTGGCCATCTTTATGTGCTTTATTGGTTTGCCTTTTTCTGCGTATTTATCAGATATGTTATGCTTGATAGGGGCCTGATAAGATATGTAGTAAACTTTGATTGAAGACGGCTCTCCATAGAAGCTCAATGAAACTTGATGGTGATGGATGGCCAGCAGCGATATACTTCAAACTTGTTTTCGTCTTGGGGTGTGAAAAATTGTAGACTCTTTATCTTTTACACAAGAAAAACTACTAACCAAAAGGGTTCCATTTTCATTCATTGCATTTTTATTAGCCTTTGCTTTAATGAGCATTTGTTTATCTAATCAATGAATATAGCAGTTGAAAATTTGAAGCACGTAAAGCCAATCATCTATATGTTTCAAACTAAAAAGTTCCAACAAGCTTTCTTACATGAAAGATGCCAGTAAAATACATCATATTCGCAAGTCTTTTTTTCTGAATATATATTTATATACGGCAAAACTCTCACACACTAATCACCTCTCGTGAGGCTTGAACCCTTGACCCTCCAAGAAGTTTAGGATCCACAGGTAACTGAGGTCCCATTGGGTCAATGACCCTTCGAACTCGTATTTGCAAATTCATATAAAAAGTGAGACTAAATTCACAAAAAAGAAGCAGGTTTCAATATATTCCAAGACTATGGGAAGTTTTAGAGTGTTCTTTGGTCAGCTGCACAAGCACATATACATATGCACACTTTAAGTCTCTTTGTTGGTGTAAGAATGTGAACCAATAAATATAACCACATCTTGTGCAAAAGAATATGTGTCATCATTTCATGCACATACTATCACAAGTCATAAAAATTGGCCTAGAGGTACCCAAGTTACCGCTAGACCCCAACCTCCCTGCGGTCAAGGGTTCAAGTCTCCCCAAAGGTGAGGAGCGTGTGAGTTTTGCCGTAAGCCCGTAAATAAATATTAAGTACTTCAAAAAGAAGTTGATCGATTTGTAGGACTTCTTCACACATGGTTTGCTCTCGTAGAAGGATGAACAAAGAAATAAGCAATAAACCTCCTAGTGTTATAGCTTATTAAAATTTTAGCTTATAGCGAATGTCCAATGATCATGTTTCAACAGTAAATTAGTTTTTCACATATAGAAGTAAACTATAGGTGAGCATGTATTGAAAAATGACTAACACAAACAAGATTCAAATGGAAAAACTACTACGAACCTGTGGCTTTAAATCTCTATGGATAATTTGATTATCACGAAGGACCTTCAGACCAGCCGCTGTAAAAGAAACGATCTTTATTAATTTTCAATCACTCACCAATACCAATGATTACAAAAAACATAAAGAAAAAAGTTCTGAGATACCTAATTGCTGCATAAAGTGAACAGCCGTTGATTTGGGAATTCTACCTTGACGTCTTTGAATAAACATAGATAGATCACCTCCTTTGCAGTACTCCAGGACAAGATGTATCTTTCCAGGTTCCTAATTCCACAAACATGAGACTTCAAGAACAATTTCAAACCAGTTTTAAGAAACAGAAATGTTCCAATTTTTAGTCCACTTCGCTAAAAAATCAGTTTAATTTTGGCTCCATGATTTGAGGATAAATGGAGACGGGGTCAACAAAAGAAAGATGAAAAATGGAGTAAAAACTAACACCTAAGTTTCTAGAGGATCAACATGAGTTACCAAACCAAAACAGTCAACCGAGTCTATCCTGGACGGCTGGACCAAATATAAGTAGCAATGTGAATCCAGGATTTGTGAACCCAATACAACTCAGCCCAAATAAGATCTTATCCCTAACCAGCTCACGTAAGCTAAGGTGAAATAATTAGAAAAGAAAATTCATTATTAAGAAGGGCAGAGTCAAATCAAGTACTAAAGATGCCAACAGATGATAGTGGTTGACATTAAAAAGTAGAATGACTATTCTAGAGATAGAAAATAACCATCAGCCCAATAAAAGAACTTATATAGAGATCAAGAATGGGTAACCCCACCTGGGCCACCCGTATAATCTAAGCTTAATGGACCATACACTTCTTCAAGAAGATAGAGAGCATGAAGCTGAAACAACTATAAATAAATGTAAAGAGAAACCAAAAGAAAAAAATGATGAACAACCAGAAAGTAGAAGAGCAGAGAAAGAATAATTGAAGAGAATCAAAGAATTGAAGGAGGAAGAAGTAATGCCTGAAGGATAGAAAAAAGAAAGGATGGAACCCAGAAAAGAATACCAAGATGAAAATGATGTTAGGTTCAGACAACTTTGATCTAATAAATCAAGATACTTCCTTTTTTGTTATCTGATATCTCGCCTTGTATCCATACAAACTTACAACCTCCTTTCTCAAGCTACGATGCTGAAGCAAAACTAACTATGCACTGTTGCTAGCTGGCTTAAACCCCTCAACTTTCAAGACAATTTTATGCAAACAATAATACATTAATTCATCTCATATGTTGAAAATGATTTGTTGTTTGGGAGTACATGGCATCACTTGTTTCCACTCATGCCCTTTTCATAAGCCACATCACTCATATAAGTAAGACTAATCATATTCCATCCGCTTTTTCAAGCCATTTAGTACCTTAAAGAGATATTCTATATTTTCTTTGTAGCTTCATCTATTACCAACAACTAAAGTTTTCATCAGGGCTGGATTCTCATCAAGCAAGAACCTTGACAAAAGTTTCATCCTTTGCTTCTATTCATAATCCATTCTAAAGTGCTCGCTCAAGAGCTTCATTCTATAATTCATAAGCTAAGCACAACTCTATACACATCAAACATCCATACAAACTAGACCATTGTACTCTACTGCTCAAATATTTCCTTAACTGCTCAAAGATGCTTAAATCATCTGTACATTTGTAAACTGTGGTGAGGACATTGGCATATTGCCACCAAGGTCATCACTACACCCTGATTCCCTGTGTAAACTATTATATATTTTGAATGACATGGAACATTCGAACTAAAAATCTCAATTCCAAGTCCTATACACTATACAACACTATAACTGAATCGATAAATGTCATTGTTTAAAAAGCTACAAGTATCACTTCCAAGCTACACCAAGCACCAAATCAACCTCAAAAGAAATAACAAACTAATTCAGAAAGCCTGACTAGCATCAGGTAATTGTAAATTTGTAATCTAAACCAATAAATATCCATTTATTATGCACCCAACCATGTTCAACCCACTACATATATATATATATATATTATATAGAGGAAAGTTCAAATGTGAACTCAATTTTGGTTGTGAACATGAGGACGATACTCATCCGGTCAATAAAGACTGTTTTGACCGGGTCCCCTCCTTTATAATCTCCACCCTCCCATGAATCGCGTCAATCCTCCGTGATCGCGTCCACCGTAACCAAAGATGTGTGACTGAGATTCATCCTCACGTTCACAACCAAAATTGAGTTCACATTTAAACCTAGCCCTATATATATATATACATATATATATATATATATACACTCCCTCAAATCAAATAAAAACAACTAAACTCTAAAATTTGCAACTTGTTAGCAACATTAACACCAGGATTTTCCAATCATTCCATAGGCAACCAATCAAAACCATAAAAAAAAAAAAACACTTCAATTTCATTAAAAAAGAAACAAAATTGAGCACCTTGATCATTTCATGAAGACGAATGATGTTAGGATGATTAACGTTTCTCAAGATATCAATTTCAGACATCAAACTCTCTTCCAACTTCTTATTCAACTTTCCAGTAAGAATCTCCTTAATAGCAACTTCGGTGCCATGGATCTTATGCCGGGCGTGCCACACAACCGAAAACGAACCCGACCCGAGCTGCTTCCCAACCACATAATCCCCAACCGATCGAACTCTGTACGAAGAAGACGATTGAGCCATAATCCAAACCAAATTACGAAATTAAAACCACCAAAAAAACCCTAATTCCTAAATCATGAAGATGATGAACAAATTGAACTCAAATCAAGATCACAGCTACTGTTTTTTTTGAAATTGATTGAAGGAAGAACAAATTGATTGAATGAATTTGATAAATTGATGATTGCAATTTTGGGGATTTTTAATGTTGGAATTGAAGTTTGTTTTTGATCAATTGGATGATTGATTAGATTTGGAGTAAAATCGATAAGGTCAAAAAGGGGTTTTGTTTAATATTTATGTTTTTGTTTTAATTTGGAACGTTTTCACGCTTCCTTTGCTATTGTGCGCCGTGTGTGTTGTGTGCACCCCTTGTTGGATTCAAATTGGATAACTTCCCCCTTATAAAACTTATGATATGTATTGTATACAACAAACTTTTGAAAAAGTTTATCCATAAAAAATACCTTTTTAAAACTTGTCACCTATGACCTATATTAGCATCTTATGGTCAAATGTTTGGATAAATTCCTTAACTACTACTAATAGAATCTAGGGTAAATTACAAGTTTTGGTCCTTGTGGTTTGTTTGTTTTTTTGGTTTTTGGTATTTATAGTATTTTTATTACGAAAAAAAACCTCATTAGATTATAAAAGCGTTTGATTATGGTATTTATCGGTAACAAAAGTTAAATTTCATTTATTAATTCTCACATGTGATGTGCATATGAGGGTAAAGTAGTCATTTTATCTCTGAAAAATTATATGAAAACGTCATATATTAAAATAGTTTTTTTCAATTCACCTTTAACCGTAAAAGGCTAAAAGCTTATCCCATCTTCTCTCTCCCTCTCCCTCCCCAAGTGGCCTCCACATTCCACCCACAGCTATAGCTATTGTCAACTCTCCCTCTTTCCTTTCACGTCTTCAGCACCCATTCTTACATCGTCTTTGATGCCTTTTGTCTTCTTCGATGAATGCTAACACCTACTTTCTTACAACAATATAATTTTTTTACAATTATATTGTTGTAAAAAAGGTTGTGTAACATCTCAAAATGGACGTTTCATAACAATTGCCTAAGCTACAGGCTTGTCAAGTTTTTACACCTTCTTGGGTTCCTGTTTGCATCGATGGTGCTCTAGGCTTGGCTATGGGTTAGCCGAGTGGTGTTTGCCCCCTTGTGAAACTTTTATATCTCGTTTTATTTGGTAATAAATTCTTGGTGTTATTAAAAAAAGTTATTAACATTGTCATATTGATGCTCTGACATTGCATTAATTGGATATTGTCACATTGCCATATTAACATTGTTTATTGAATACGAGTATATTTAACAAATGCACTATAATGATTTAAATGCTTATTTTATCTAACAAAATATTACTAATTACAATATATATACACGAAAGTCAGCTGAAAGCTCATTTTTCATTGCAACACATGAGGATAGCTGAAAGCGCACCATGTATCTTATTCAGTATGAATAATACAAATATTTCGTCTCAACAATCATGATATGGAATGCGACATGTGATGCTTTCTCGACTGTCCTAAAGTTCGCAATATATACAAACATTTCATATCTTTTAGGGTGCGTTTGGTACGCAGACATGACAAGACAAGACAAGATGGGATAGAATGGGACAGGACATGACAAAACAGGTGTCCAACGTTTGGTAAGACATTAGGCTACACGCACCCGTGTGTTGGTTCACAGCGGGTTCCATCGAGTAAGCCCGCCGGGTTGAGTGGGTCGGGTGCGCGATCTCTTCAAGCCGACGGGTTGGGAGGTATGCGGCTTCTCCAACCCGCTTTACTTTTGTGTGTGTTGTGTGTGTGTGTGTTGTGTGTGTTGTGTGTGAGAGGGTTGAGAGGGTTGGGTGTGTGTTGTAGAGGGTTATGGGAGGGTAAAGAGAGGGTTGACAAAAAAGCTGATGTGTCAGCTGATGTGGCATTAAAAAAGTGAGTGGGTTCAGTGGGTTTAGTGGGTTGGGTGCGTGTAGCCTTATAAGATTGGACAGGACAGAGCATGACGGTTAAGACAATTCTATTGTTCTAGTGAGTTCCATGGGGTAAGCCTTGGACAGCCGTGTCCCATGCGTGTTCCATTGGGTTCTAGCTAGTTCCACTTTGGGACGTGCCAAACGTGGGACATAATTGTCCTATCGTGTCCTGTCCCATCCTGTCCGGTGCACCATGTGAAACCAACTTATTTTAAAATACTGTACTCGTAATTACATTTAAAAAATATATCATATTACAATTAGCATTTTCTGGAAACTTCGAGATCAGACATTGTTCTTGGGGATCGGTTTCAATTCATCGATCGAAGAAGAAGAAGAAGAAGAAATGGATTGGGGAACAGTAACAACAGAAGATCTGATCGATGCACTTAGGGAAGTCGATTGGTCATCACCTCCTCGTCCTCTTAACGAATTCTTCTCCAAATTCACCGTTCCTCGATCATCCAACAAATGGAACAGTCGCCTTAAGTGTAATCTCTACTAGTATGTTCTTAATTTTCATCTTATATACACTCGCCTTTTGTTTGAATTCTGATAATTCATAGTTGAATTCTGATGATTTATATTGTTGTTGTTGCAAATTGGAAATGGAGGAATGTGTTCAGTAGTAAACCCTAATTTACTGTAACAATTTTATTTAATCTGAATACTTGAATAGGTACTGTGGTGATCAATGATTGTTGAACTGTCTATATCTTCTGTTGAAAATATATGTTGAAATTAAAGATTATGGCAAGCTGGTGTGTATGTTGAGTTTGTTTTTGTTCTATAAAGAGTTGGAGTTCACCTTGGCCTTGAAGATAGTTCTTGTTAGCTTCTTAAAACATTGCATTCTTTTGTGGATATGAGCTTTGAAATTGTTAGGGAAGTTTGTGTTGAGTGTAAATCCCAAATTTTGCTATCAGTAGTTTGAGGTTTAGTAACCGAACAACAGAAAGTAGGAGGTCACCCTTGATGAAATGACTAATTATATATGTTTATGGGGGAATACAGAGTTTGTTTATTTGTATTTAAGTTATTTAAGTGTGGTTGGGTATTTTTATTCGTTATGTCAATTTGTTGTTTTTGCAGTATGATTTTGTAATCTATGTGTTAGCAAGTTTTATAACTAACAATTTACGAACAGTTTTAAGAAATTTTGCTTTTTGCAGCTACCGGACAAATTACTTCCTCATGATTCTGTTCATTCTTGGTAAGTCAGTGGTTCAGTTGCTTGATCTATTTTTGAAATTGCATTCAAATGCTAGGATATGAATTTGTCATTTGCAGGATTGGGATTTCTCAGGAGACCACTTACTATTGTTGCAGCTACATCTACAGCTCTAACAATGGCTTTCTTGAATGATAGGTACATCGCTCTTCACCTATATTATAATGTATAGAATATTTTATGGTGATGTAGTTGGTCATGATTGATGGGTTTAGATTTTTATTGATGATCATCATGCAAGCATCTAGAATGCACAACCATCATTTTCAAGGAAAGCTGTGGTGTGTGATTTGATGAGCAATAAAATGGCACAGCCTATTTAGGTGTGCATAATACATCTAATAGTCCATCCATTCCATGCTACTACAAATCCTGCTATTGACACCGGTTTAGGATTGATTTGAGATGAAATTTCTAGACCAATTGTCTCCTCTAACTTGGACTTCTATTGTGGTTGCTTAAGTGCGTGACTTTTCTTAGCAAAATGTTGACAGGAATGTCTACGACTGTGATTTAAGTCCTTTGAGTCATGGAACAAAGCCAGATGGAAAAAGACTTAAAGAGACCTGAGTGTTTTAAAACACTAATCTCGAATTCTCAATGCAAGTGTAGAAGTTATTGATCCAACTGTAGACACTGTACTTCACTTTTTTTGGGATGTATTTGCTGTAACTGTCTAAGAGCTTTTCGAGTGAGTAGAGAACAACCAATTTATTCGGAAGTATATGATATTTAATATGGCAAACCTCACACAAACTCCTCATCTTTGGTGAGCTTGAACCCTTGACCTTCAGGGAGGCTAGCCTGCTAGGATCTACCTGTAATGGTGTAACCTGAGTACCGCTGGGCCAATGACCCCGTGGTAGGAACAGCCAGTTTTGGTGGAACACTAATAATAAATTAATAATCGGGATTAATAGTCAGCTCAGCAAAAAGACTAGTGGCGTATTTGGTATGGAATGAAGGAAATGTCAATGTGATCGGATGGAACACTAATTGAGATAAATCGAGTAAGGTAATGGACCATTCACATTTCTTTTATAACTTTGGACTCAAATGAAACAAATCGAGTAAGGTAATGGACCATTCACATGTCAATGTGGTTTAACTGTAACTTGCTGATTGTTTTCTCAGGTCATGACTTATTAAATGTTCTCTAATGTGATAATGGACTGGTTTACAGCTTTGCAGGCACATTTAGTGAAAAGGCAACAAGAACTGTTAGGCAGTTTTCTCCACATTTAGCTGCAAAAATGAGACCTCCACTAACGTGAGCTTCTTTGCTATGGATAAAATGAACTTCTTTGCTTGATTTTTGCTATAAAACATGTAATGGTGGTTTTTCAAATTTTCTTATGCGATCATATGTAAACTTACAGACCTGTTCTTCGTGGGCGTCCTTCCTCCAAGAGGGCAATTTATATATGTGGACGGCCCCGCTGGGCATTTGTTTTGGCGTCCACTGCTGGTATGCAAAAGCTTTCTTACACTTATTAATTTTCTATTTCTGGGATAACGTTCTGATTTCTAAAAAGCTGATCCAGTATTTGTCCATTTGTCCTTTCGCAGTGAGTTTCATTCTTTGGTTTGCTTCTTCCGGCCTCTTGACTTTGTTATGGGCAATTGCGTTTGGCCTTCTTGGTATAGTTCAATCTTTATTATTCAATGAATAATATTAACTCTGTAAAACTGTAACAGTATCATGTTCTGGTTGCTAACTCTTCTGTTTCTCAGCTACTATCCTGCATGCAAGCTTTCGCACACCTAACCTGAAAGCACGTCTGAATACGTTTCGTGAGGAATTTCGTGCAGTTTGGCGCAATTACAGTGAACTGTAGTCTCTATTCAAGTATGTATGCACAACTCTTTTTTTTAGCTTTACCTTACCTGAATGTATTGCATTATGTTTTATGACATATGCATTCTACTTTCTGTTTCATGTTTTAGCGTTCTGATTTTTGCCATCTCTGCATTCTTGCTTCAGTTCTTTCTTTATGTTTACATCTTCTGTTTTGGGATTGCCCTACTTATTCGACTTAATATTGCATAAGTTTTACTTAAACTTGTGTATATGCTATTTAGATACATGCATGTTTCCTTAAATTTTAGGAGTTTAACAATTATGATTATTAGTGAAATGTCTAAAACACCCTTCAACGATGACAAGAAAGATGAACTTTGTGGTGATGTGCTTGGCAAATATGCTATTTGAGATTGAAAGTTCGGCAAAAATGGAAAGTATTGCAGCTGTTATAAGACGGGATTATAATTATTTAGAACTTAAATAACAACCATGGTGTAATAGAACTTATTACTTGAGAATATGGAAATTTTCTCTTCCTTTTTGCATCCTTATTTCTTGGTGGATGAAGTTATAAACACTCACTCATGTGATGCATAACTCGAAGATATAGTAATCAACCCATAATATTAGATTCATTAGTCCTACTTTAGATACATGAACAAATGCTACTTTTTGCATTCTCATGACTTCTTGTTTTTGTAGCTTTATACAAATAGTTTGTGCTTAACATCGACTCGTGTGTCCTGTATGATTTTTATTAATCTTTGCTCCTTTTAGGGACATCTATGAAGAAACATGTTGCAGTATTTTTGAGGCTGAACTTCCTATTGATGTTGCTGTTGTGGAATAATCCTTCTGGTTTGTGCTGCTCAATTCTCAACAAAGTACGGTCACTGTGGGTAATGGTTTGATAATTACCCTCTTATCCTTCGGTAACATGACATAAAGATATTAGCTGATCAAACCCCCAATGGGAAAAAAGGGAAAATGTAGAACAGGAAATCTGAAATCCTATGTAAAGTCTGCTGGGATTTGAATATTTTGACACATATGCTTTAAAGCTGGTAGTTTATCCAGCTATAGCTTCAATTTTGTTTCATAAAGGTGTGAAAGGATCAAATTTTGAACGGTTTTTTGCCGAGTATCATTTCTGATTATACGATGTGAGTGCTCTTTTGAACCATACTTTGATGTGGCATCTTTGTTTTATGGGTCTTTTCCATTTTAGGTGCTTAGTTGGTTCGGATACTCATTTTGGAGTCGTTTTGAAATCATGACCTATAAAGTTGCAAGTCATTGGTTATATTCATCCTTCTGTGAAAATTCTGAACCTGGTTACCAGGATTTAGGGGCTGTTTGGTTGGTTGGTTTTTCATCAAGTTCTTTATGGATGAAGTTTTTGTAGATTGATATGTCTGTATAGAAGTTTTTTTGTTTGCGAGGGTTTTTATCATAGATAGAAGGTGCTTGTTTTTTAATTGAGGGGCAGATCTAGAAACACTTGGCTTTTTGCATAAAAACCCCTGCCTACTCAAAGCTTATTGAATAAGACACTTTTTAGATCGCTAGGACACTGTCAAACAGTCATATGTATATTTGACCAAATTAGCCGTGAATCTCTTTAAACTGCTAAAATGGGGCCCTTAGTTCCAAACCTTGGCCCAAACAGAACTTTCAGGCATTGGGCATGGACTTGGCATTGATTGATGGTTTACTATTTGGTAAAGAGGTTTTGGGTTCAAGACCTAGCCAAATGGGAACTTGCAGCAATTGGACAACCACAATAGCATCATTCCGATACGAATCAGGTTCGTTTTTTTCTTCAGCAAACCAACCGCTTTACTCTTTGGGGTAGAGGTTCTGCGTATACCTCACCCCTACGCCCTACTTTTGAGTGGGATTTACTGTCTTTATTTGGTTCAGTTCCCCCATTGGGACTTGTAGGGATTTACAGATCGTCTCACATCTATATGATTTTTGTTCCACCTATTTTGACATTTTTGTCCCACCGAGTGCTATCACGTTCCACGTTAGTGTCATATTAAACGTGTTGTCTTTTGCGTACCAAATAGCATAGTCGATAGATCCTTCAGTTTCTGCCTTTAGTTCTAAATCCACTTGCCAAATAGTGTCTTGCAAGAACGGGGCACAAACACTTGCTACTCATGAACACATTTTCCCAGTGTCACTTGTTAGGGCCATTTTGTGCACACCATGACTAATCCATTGGACCATGAAGATAACAGCCGAAAAAAAGCCGGTGGTTCTCAACAAACTCAAACAGACAATCTTTTTCAGGGCCTAGCCTTTGTTTGCCGGTTGAGCTGGCAATCCTGTTCCTATAGGCTCAAGAAAGCAAAGCAAAAAGGTCCATATGTAATTTATTTATTTTGCCCAACAAACACAGAACCAAGGTTCAGAACTCAATTGCCGAAACAAGGACTAGACTGTCACATACGATAATTAACAACGAAAGACTCGGAGAAGCATCAACTCATTCAGAAACCAAACCAAACAAACCCAGTACATCCCCCAACTCTCAGCAAAATTTGCGTCGAAAAACTTCAAACTACAAAATACGATTACATTCCATGTACCACTAAACCCTCCTTCGGTTGGGTTTTATGTACCATAACTTCGATCTCCTGCATCACCAAGCCCCGGGATAATCATCCTGAAATCACCGTTCAAACATGCACTTTAGAATAAACTCAGTAACACGTTATTTTTGTTTGTTTCGTTTCGTGAATTTACTCACCCTTTATCGGTAATTGTTGGATCGATGATTCCAGCATATACATGAAGCCTGCGGAAATTGCAAAACACGTCACTCTCTAAAGATAAAAATATGCATTATTAAGTGTCGATGGTTTTCGGTGTTTTAGTACAATCGTACCCAGGATAATTCTCACTCAGCTTTTGGAGGGCTGAAGGGCAAGTCACTGCACATACCTATATACATCCAAAAATAAGCATCCATGATGAAAAAGACATATACAGGCTTGTAATTTATAATTATTACATTTTTTTCATTAATTAAACTACAATTTTGATCTTAGTAATAAAGGGAGTAATTAATTTCTCTATCTCATAATTAATTTTAAAATTAGAAAGCAGATGCTTATTTTGAAACAAACTAACATAGAAATATGGATACTATAATTGACAAATATGTAATCATAACATAAAGGGTTTGCAAAAATGTCGTCGTTTGATCAGACAATGAAAACCGTAAAATGTTGTAATTTTCATAATACGGAGGAAGTATAAGATGGCCACGGCCTATTTCGTGTGTTACAGAAGTCGAATTTAGAACACTTTCTCTACATACCACTTTGATGCGCTCGTTGTCAACTCCGCGCTCCTTAACTAGGTCGATGGCTGCAACTATCGTTCCGCCTAAAGATTATTCAAGTACAAAAAGATTCGTTAAATGGCAGCGAAAAATTAAATTAAATTTATACAAACAGAAACAAACTTATAGTCTACGGTGCTTATATTAAATCTTTATCTTCTTTAATTCACAAACCAAACCAAACCAAACCAAACCAAACCAAACCAAACCAAACCAAACCAAACCAAACCAAACGAGCCCAATATCCTAGAGGTGGGGTTTGGCAGATAAGACGTACACAGACTTAATTTTTACCGTAAAGAGCAAAATTACTATTTCCTTGAAGACTGCAACCAACAAGAAGCGTGTGGAAGTGGGAAAAAAACAAATAAGCTAAGTTGGTTAGTTTTACAATAAGTCCTGTATAGATAAAGTTTTCTGTGTGGATTAATCTGTCTGTATAGATTGCAAAGGTTTTTGTTTGGGAGGATTTTTTTCATAGGTGGGATGAGCGTGTTTTTTAATTGGGAGGGGCAGTTGGGAAAAAACTTGGCTTTCTGCATAAAGCTCCCCTCTAGAACCTTACTGAATAAGCCACTAGCAAATAGTCATGTATAGCTGACTGAATAAGCTATGAGTCCCATTAAGTTCGCCCTAAAATTTGAAAAGTTAGATATGACTTTTTACCTGTTGCTAGCATAGGATCAACAACCAACACTCGAGTTCCTTCGGAAATTTTTTTAGGCAATCTGCACAAGGAACATCATGGAGTATCGGAAGCCATTCATTGATCAAACCCGATGATATTTAGAGAAAATGAACAAATATAAAGCTATATGGCTTGTAAACATGATGACGACAGGTTCGGTGATAATATACGAAGAACACGACCATATAATTGCTGAGTTGGAACTTCTTACTTGTTCAAATAGACGGTTGGTTGAAGTGTCTCCTCGTCTCTGCTAACCCCTACGTTTAGAAAAATAGACGATAAAAAGAACGAGCAAGAGATGCAAACTTAACATAGAACTATCAAAAGAAATTATACACCGATATTAAGACAGACATTGAAATTGAAAGAATGATGGTAGACGGAAATAAGAGGTAATTAAGTGGCTAGATTGTCACTATAATTTACCAGAGGACATTAAGTTGTCGTTTGTTTTTTTAAGCGGTCTGAAGTCTTATTTCGCATCTATAAAAAATAAGAGGTGGATGGTGCACCTCTTAAAATATCAGAGGACAGTAAAAAGTTTTCAGACCTTTTCTTAAAAATAAAACAAACAGTCTTAAGTCAACAAACCTCTTAATTTTCAGACTTAACTGATAACCTTGAGCCATGGATTGGACACAAGAACTTATACGATAGTTACCTAGGTGGTACGTGTTGGTTGCCGGTAAGATGGATGACGCATGCTCTGCAAGAGCAAGACCGGCTCTTAAGAGGGGAACAACCTACAAGTTGACCAATAAATACGATTAAATAAACTTTTATCGTGCCTAAAGTTGAAATTTAGAGATGGAAAAATACCGAACAAGAGGGAGGTTTTCATTTATGAACGTTAAATATTTTAGGAACCCAAGGCCCACCCTTTTTGTGAGTGTTCATGATGAATAATGTGATAAAATATTCATGTTGAATGTTGTGAAAGATATTCATAATGAATAACACTCATCATGAATGTATTCATTATGAATACTCACAAAATAGGTGGTTCCAAAATCAACTAGCCCCTACAATGAAGATGGATATTCCCGGAGAAAACTTCTAGATCAAATATTTACGCAAGAAAAGTCTTGAAATAAAGCATAGTAGTGAAAGGGCTGTTAATATACTAACCGCTACAGGCTCTCGAGGATCAACAAACTCTACTGAAGCAACCCCGAGTGGTGACTGAATTTCCCCTGAAATGGTAGGCTGCAAAAGCCGATAAAATTGTACTTACATTCAAAATTTCATGTATCCGAAAAAGCTAAATCACAAAGGCACAAGTAGGCATCTCAAAACCGACATTTTCACTTGTATGTTAAATGGGTTATATCTCGAATTAAAGCTTTGATGAAAATTAAAAATATTGGAAAGATGTATACCAACCAATCCCTGGATGCTTCATATATAAGCAGCCTTCCCAATTCAGCCATGGCATTTCCTACAAATAAATTCACAATGAATAACAACTTGTATCATTGGATATTAAGCCCTTGTGTTACAGTATTCACATGTGCAGCAATTGACTTGAAACAAAACTCATGAACACATAAATGAACATAAAGGGTACCCAAATACACCATCAATTTAGCACCTTGCTTCATATCAAAGATAATATTTACCATATATATATATATATATAATATAGAGAGAGAACACTTGCAAAGATATCAAATATGCTTGATTAAAATTGACATTTATTTGGTTTATTCATCATGCTGGTCCATCAGAACTCAAGCAGTCAAGCTATTTTGTAATCTTTAAAAACCAAAAATGGGAGAATCTTCATGAAAATTAAATTAAAATTATTTACAATATTGTTTGATTCAAATAAACAAATTAGAGGTTTAATCACTTATTAGAGCACCTCCAATAGCTATGCGATATTTTTTCTAAAACAGAGTGTTAGAAGTCAAAATCTCTATAAAAAGTTTACATTTGACT
This sequence comes from Centaurea solstitialis, assembly GCA_030169165.1. Classification (NCBI taxonomy): domain Eukaryota; kingdom Viridiplantae; phylum Streptophyta; class Magnoliopsida; order Asterales; family Asteraceae; genus Centaurea; species Centaurea solstitialis. The sequence goes on from CM058044.1 coordinate 45,235,617, forward strand.
CTAGCAACTACTCTATTTTAGCAATTTTAAGCATCAACTATATTCTTAAAATATTCAACTACATTTTAAAATATTATCTCTCCTAAATATTTATTTTCAATACAAAAGAATAATAATACTACTTTTCACTTCAAGCTTCCTCTAAATTTAAAGACTTTAATACTCTTATCACTTCTTAATAAATCTACCATACAATATAACATAGCATTTTGACATGCATAGCCTTTTGAGCACAAAACTCTCATAATTCACCAAAATTTCTATTATAGCGTATCTATTCGAGATGCTCTTAACATGAGAATCATTGAGAAGTAGTTATTAACCGTTAGATGCATGTAAAGATGACATGCATTGAAATAAGATGTACCACGATGCACCAGATCAATTCCCTTCTAGAAAGTAATATTGAATATGCTTAGATTAAAATTGACATTTTTATTTGGGCTTAGATGCCATCAATCTTTGCAGTAGATAAATCTTGATTCTGAGCATCTTCAATTTAAATTAAAAATTGTTTACAATCTGCCAACAAGATCATGCTCATCCAATTGCATGCCACATTCAAAAAACAAAAAATGCAGAATCACAATCCAAACCAATTCTTGACACCTTCACTTTAATCAAAACTAACAAAACCCAAAAAAGAAAAAAGAAAAAAGCAAGAAACTTTAAAGAAATTACTTACTAAAGATAGGGCTGGGTGTTTGCTCATTTCTAAGCACTGAAACCCAATGTTTAATCAAAGGATGAGGAGGCACAAACACCTACAAACAAATTCAAATTCAAGAAACAACCCAACAATTTCAATCCAATTTCACAAGAAATCAAACAAATGGGTATTTTTATTTTTTGCATTTTCTTACCAACATTCTAGTATCCAAAGGAGTTTTCTTTTCAGCTGTAGCTTGGGCCTTCAATGTCATGAAGGTGGTGCGTTTATTATAGCATGAAAACTGTAAAGAAAGACAATAAATTAGGGTTCTTTATTGCAGAAAAGAAAAAAACAGAAAATTGGGATTAAAGAAATAAGGGTTTATATTATACGTTGTTGTTGAAAAGGGAAAGTGAGAGTGAGAGAAAATTGTGATGTGGGTTGTGAAGATAAAGGGGTGCCGGCGATGAAAATGAGGAAGCCATCATGAAAAGTGTGAGAAGAAATCGGTTTTTTAGGGGATTTGGTTTGTTTGTTGGATGGATATTCATGTGTGAATTGTTGTTATCTTTCATTTTTATTTTATTTTTTGGGAACTTTTTCTTCATCAAAATAACTTTGACTTAAGTTTTGATATAAGAAAATAGATTCATGTAACCAACTATACAACTACAAGTTGATCTTGGAAGTAATTTTTTATTAGAAGTTGGAATTTGGAAACCTTAAAGGCATTAATTTAATCTATAGATTAGCTTAAATTAAGGGTTATTATAGAAGTAAGTATGTTTGTAATAGAATGGGGGGAATAAGGGTATTTTGGTCAAATTGAAAGTAGATTAAAAGGGAATATTATGAGCCAGACTCACATTCTTCACCAAGTCAATTAGAACACAGATAGTCGTCATTCAACCACCTCTTGTCGACATCCAACATCACTCACCCCACCTGCATTTGAAATGCACACGAAGATCATCATTTACTATTGCTCCCTCCTGTTAAAAGATCTCTGACACTTCCTCGCTCTTAAAGATTGGGTTAGTTGTCCAAGTTTGTCGGTGTTGTCTCCAGATTTGCGTTTGGTCAAGGTGGTTAGCATATTGCTCAAGGTGAATGAGAATTGAAATAACCTAACTAAAATATTGTGCATGGAAAATGGAGCCATATAGATGAATCCAATTTAGGGTAAGGTAAAGTGTTCTACATTAAAAAAATGACCTTTGAGGGGTTGCACGTGCACCTTTTAGTAGTAACATGGCCCCGCTAGTGTATTAAGAGTCATGGGATATTCATCATGAATGGTGTATCATTCATGCTAAATAGCACAAAAAATGTTTGTTATTCATGGTGAATGGAAACAAATGAGAACACATATCAAATGCTTGTTTGTCTCCGAGTTTATAATGAGAAACAAGCTTGTAATTGAATGATATATGTAATGTATTTTTGTGATTATTTTTTGTATCATTAATGTGTAATTTGAATTTATGTAGCGAATCATATAATCTTTGTATTTGTGTAATTATAATGTTGTCATATTAAAAGTAATTTACATTTATTTTATCCACGTGATCTTATGAAATTAACGGATCAATGGTCAATTTCAACATCCGACCGAGTTGCTAACCTCAAGTAAGCAATCAAGGGAATGTTTACACAAGTAGAAGACATTTAGCAATAGATTTACGTATATAAAAGTCGTCGATGATATATTTTAGAGTGAATTGTGTACGTGGTCTATGCTATGTTATATTTATCATGAATGCTATGTTATATTTATCCAATGGTTGTAATTTGTCCCTTGGCATATTTTTTAAATGGACTACTATATAGAACACAAGTCTGTTTTTATTTATATCAAGGACTTTTTGCTAAATAGATTCAATCAAACATTTAGGACTTATAAAACTCCTGTTCCGGTTCTGTATAGTCTGCAGATTAAATAATTATTCTATGACTATATCTCGATCGATGTAAGGTATCGTAGTTGAGCTTTGCTAGCGATTGCATAAATCGATATTTTCTAAGTTGATCAAGGAATAAACATATCGAGAGAGTGGCTTTCCAAGAAAATGTAAAATGGTTCTGTTAACCAAATAAATACACTTAAGATCGAGAAGGGCATTAATTACTCGATCATTAGTAGTAAAAACTAATGATCATACTGAGACCGACTCAGCAAATAAATCGGTTAGTAATTATTCGTCCATACCACCATCATCTCCATAATCCTCCTCATCGGGTGGAGGCTGATCAGCTTCAATGGCAACATCATAACCAATTGCATCGGTGTCCATGTCATCTGGACCCAACCCCTGTGGCTCTGGCACAGCCTCCTCCGATGTCATGGATGCGAGGCTATTGTCACTAAAGAAGTCGGCGTAGGGCTTAGACACCTGAAAAGACAATTCTCACACCAAGTCAGTCTATACATGCATTCTCAATAATATCATTCGATTTATTTGTAGGGGGTTCATTCGTTCGTTCTAAGGGGATGTGAAAAATGCTAACTTGTTGTTAACTAAGATTAGGAAACCAACCTACCTTGAATAGAACATTTCTCTCCTCTGCACTTGCAATTAGGTTTTTCCAGTGCTCTTCTTTTCTCAGGGCATCAGCTGAGCCAACCACCTAGCGCAACAATAACATCAATCAATTTGACGACTAATAAAACGCAGCAGAGGTCCCAACATTACGCTATATTTAGTAGAAACCATAAGAATTGAAGCCAACAAACCATACCAGGACAGAAGCTCTTGCTCTAGTTATACCAACATTCATACGCCGAAACTTTGCCACAAACCCAATGCCTTTATCTTCCTCTTTGCTTGCCCTAACACATGAAAATATTGCAACATCTTTTTCTCGGCCCTGTATATACACGAAAAAAAATGTTCTTTTTCACGCAGCTAGCTAAATCAATGCGTATTCAAGGAGATGGATACTAGCCTACCTGGAAACCATCCACAGTGTTGATGTCCACAACTTTCTCTGAATCCACACCAAATATGTCGTTAAATCTACTACGAAAGAGCTTCACTTGACTTCTGTAAGGGGATATGATTGCGAGTCGAGAACTTGTCTTCAGCTCTGGATAACCGCTAACCAATTTATGATACATTAGCAACACAAAGTCAACCTCGTCAACATTTTCCCATGATCCACTCCCTGAAGACTGTGTTTCTACCCCTTGATGTATATCGAAAAAGCAAAAAGGTCCAAAACAACGGTAATTTATGCCACAAACGATATGTCTTGTCTTTAACATCCGATCCATCTTCCAATTCTCCATCATAGAATTCTTTTGAAGGGAAGCTTCTTATCTGTGAAAATTAAGCTGGTGTAATTAATACGAGTTTCTACTACTGTGAGTAGAGATACCATAATTTGTAAGGATGCTAAAGCAGGACCTCAGGATGCATCCTGTATTGTGTCTTCAACATCTGTACCGGATATCCAGCCTTTTGAAACCTTTCAAACAAGCTCATGCCGTAACTGTTGTACAAAGAAGGGTGGTCAGAATTAGAACCTAACCAAGAGGATGGATGACAGCTAGTGCTTTTATACTCCATCATCATCAAGTTCTTACCCAAGCTTTTCTGCAACTGAGGATATAACAGTTGCTGGCAATTGAACAGGATCACCAACCTACGAAAAAAAAAAGAATTATATGAAAAACACATAAAATGGAACAAAGTGACCAACTGATGTACATACATACCAAGAATACTTGTTTGCATCCACTGGTGGTTAAAGGGACTAGTGTTGCTGGTTCCACCTGTTGAAAGAAAAGATTGAAGCTCATCAGTCATCACAAAGACGATCACGAATAATTTCTTACAAGAACAGGAAAGGTCAACGCAAACAGCTGGCTAGTGATGATGTCTCAAATTATCAAATATTTTGTTACAAGTAAAAGTGATCTTTATGACGGTGGTTTAGCGTCTAGAAGAAAGAACTTACTGCTTGAGCAGCTTCATCTATCACAACGATGTCAAAGGTTCGATTAAGTTTCTTGAAGAGACTTGAACCGCTAAAACTAAGAGTAGAGAAGACCTGCCAAGAAACCAATAATTTTTAAGTCATACGTAGTGAATTGTATATCACAATTAATAAGGGTGCTGAAAATACATACAATTGCTGACTCGTCCATGATTGAAGCTCGAATTGTGTCTCTATCGGTACTACCTTCCTTCTGCTTGTCAGAAGTTTGGAAATCCATGCCCGCAAGCTTTTGCTCTACCTGAGAGAGGTCAAATCTCACATTTTAACATTCACTTTATATTCTAATTTCTAAAATGAGTCCTTTCAACCCAAATCCGTTTAACTAGGTACCCAACCCACCCGTCTTGCAATATCTAGATACAAGTAGTAATTCATTCTAAAATTGTATTGGTGACTCCCAGATACTCACTAGGTAATCCATAGATACAGCTTGGACAGAATGATGTGCCTTCAAACCAATCCGAACAATTTTAGGAGTGTATGCACGATCATTTTCATCACGAATGCCTGAAGATAATAATGAACAAATATTCCTCAAAGTACTCATCTAAGGAGATAAATAAAAGTAAAGATGACAACCATATACCGGTGCTTAAAAGCCGCAACACAATCTCATCAAGTGCAGAATTTGATGGTGCACACACCAGAACACGTACACGATATTTCCGGCTAGAATTAACGACTTCTGGCTTCTGTGTAAACATACGAAACTCTAAATATGGCCACTAAATGAATATAAAAGGAAAGAAACAAAAACTTACCAGCTCACTACCAGTAGTGGGAAAAAAACCGTCATCGCCATCTTGAGGCATCTTTGCATCTCTAGGATTAACGGTAGAAAACCATGGAGAAGCTTTTTCCCAGTGATTGTATCTGCAAGAAACAAATTTACATGGCAGACAAACACATATAGAAAAAGAACATAAAGTGGCAGGAAAACGTACTTGTCTTTAACGTGTAAATCCGACCCACGTTTTATTTCACTAATTTGACCCCTGCACAAGACATCATATAATTACCAGAAGCAATCACTTATGAAAATAATAAAATGTTTGCAAGATGCTTACTTGGTATTATGTATACGTGAAGGAGTCGCGTGCAATATGGCACTAAGAAGCCCAAGAATTGTTTGTGTTTTTCCTGTTCCTGGTGGACCCTAAAAGGAGCACAAGATAAAATTACATCAATTCGGCTAATGGTTCATATATTGTGTACTTTGCTGGAAATAAGTAATTTTGATAGACGGAAAACCTGAATCAGAACAAACTTTCTGCGTGAGAGACCAGCCTGCAAGAGAAAAAAACACATGTAAGCTCATGTGTAAAGCTGATCGATGTCAGCGATCTAGAATTAAAACATTGTAATGACATCATGTCTCACACGTATAGCTTCCAGCTGTGTTGAGTTATGGTTTGTTTGGATATATTCCATAAGAGGCTTAGAAATTTTCCAGGCCTGATCTTCAGAACTGTGAATGCTATCAGCAGGTTTTAAAATCAAATCCTTGTATGGCAAGCGGCTAATTGAACGCATAGCAACATATTCACGAGCTATGGTTGATAAACTACAAATCTGCACTTGGCAAAAATAAGATGATTAACGACACCAATATGCTCAATTTCACACACCTACCTAAGAAAAACCGCAACAAAGATAGCAAACAAAAACTAATGCCTATGTTATAAAAGTTCAAGAGAGATACCTTCTTAACGTTCCACATTTTCTTTCTATGATTAATAAGCGGATGTGTTCTGAGTGTAATCTTATCGGGCAGACGCTGCTCAACCAATGCAAATGCATACGTGGAAAGATGTTTACCGACTTCAAACTACAAAACGCATCAATCTTAGCGTGTTAATTAGTCCAGCAACTAATTAACAAGGGGGTAGAGTAGAATTTAAGTTGTTTACAAACAAAATAACACTCGAATAGAATACCTCCTTTTTAAGGGATGCTTCATTTATCGATAGTAATAACAAATCATTCTGCGATACAGATCCCGGGTCTCCACCAACTACCTCCGGATAACGAAACCCATCAGTCTCATCATGAGACGGAATTTCCACCTTCCAGTACATTTCTTTAAAACAGGAAAAAAAATTCACATTAGTATATCATACTTATACAGAGAAAATGTAATAAACACACACACACACAACTCATGGCATTATAGCACTTAAAGATGGAATAATTCCATGTCATCCACAAGCTAAAGAAAGAAGTAAAAAGGAACATCAAATATGTAGGATTTTCTATCCATGAACTGACTTGAAATGTAAATAAATTAAAATTCATAAATAAATGATAGAATATAAAAAGTAAGTATTAGGTTCAAATGAGAAGTGCTAAAAAAATGAGAAGTGGAGAAGTGTTCTCCACCACTCATCCGGTCAATAAATGCGGCTTTGACCAGTCCCCTCTTTTAATAATCTCTACCCTCCCATGAATTGCGTCAATCCCCCGTGATCACGTCTACCGTAACCGGTCAAAGCCACCTTTATTGACGAATGAGTGATGGAGATCACTTCTCTACTTCGTATTTTTTTAGCACTTCTCATTTGAACCTTTCTCATATAAGTAATCATATGAATATGGACTTGGAAACAAAAATCACCACTCCATAAGCACATTATTAGCTAATACATACATACATACATATAAGGATATATAAAGAAGGAATACAAATTTAGTACTACACTAGTCTTATAAATGAACACAAAATTGCTACTTTAATACCTTGTTCCTCCTCAATCTCATCTTTTTGTTTTTGTAAAATTTGAGCTTTAACTTCTTGAAATAAGAGGGGCTCAAATGTAGCAAGGTAATCATCAACATCTTCATACGTCTTCTTCACTTCTTTCAAATCTGCAGTATTATTTTTCTCCTCCTGCTCAAATTCAAACCAAGTGACTAATTTGCAAAACACGAAATCAGTGGTGATGTGTGTGTATGTGTATGTGTGTGTGTGTGATATATATATATACACGAATGTGTACGAACACATTCATATATGAATCTTCACACTACAATGATTCATATATGAATAATTTGAATGGTTCATATATGAATTATGCGAATAATTACTAAGACCATCTCCGATGGGGTCACTAAATCTTACACTAAACATCAAATTTGGTGTAAATATTACTCTTCACATCTTCAATGGGGTCACTACTTTTCACATTAAATTTAGTGTGATGAATAGTATAACACCAAATTTGGTGTAACACTATTTTTCACACTATTTTCCACACCGTGTAAAAAATAGTGTTACCCATTGGAGAAGATTTAGTAGTAACACTAAATCTTACACTACTTTTTACACTATTTTTAACATTTAGTGTAAAAAATAGTGTTACCCATTGGAGATGCTTAAAATACCCTTTCGTATTCCACAAAATAGAAGGCTATGATCACTTCTCTACTTCTCATTTATTTAGCACTTCTCATTTGAACCTAATACTATATATATATATATATATATATACATACAACGGAATCCTTGAGACGGACGTAATCCCATGCAAGAACAGTTTCGTAGAAGTGATTCAGGAAGTCTTTTTCTTCTTCTTCGATTAGAAGATTCCTATCTACGGCCATCTTCTCCCTAAAACCCTTCGATTAGGGTTTTACTTTTACCTGTTAAAGAGTTTTTATTGTTAGAGGAGGAGGTTAAAACTTTTAAACTTCAAATTATATATGGAAAAGATGATCGTATATTCGTATCTATATTAATTTATACATAAAATTACAAAGATACCCTCAATTTCCCCTTGCCATAGTGAGTTGCATGCTAAGCATAATTCTTTTACGATCGTAAGCTATGTGCATTACGATCGTAAGCATATTGCGATCGCAAGCCTATGATTTGCGATCGCAAATAGTTGTTCATCGGTGCAGGTACGAGCAACTACTTGCAGCTCGTTTTTAACCTAAATTTAACCACGTACAATTGGTTTGGGGTGTTTTCCTACACCCCTAACAGATAAACAAACATCAATATTATATTAACAACAATTGTACACCAACAAGGTTTTGATACCCGCGCTTCGCTGCGGGTCATTATGTATATAACGTTTTTTTTAAACTAAATTTTGAAGTTGTAGACGATTTAAAGTTATTAAGATGATTAAATTATTAATGAGTGTCATTAACCAAATAAGCTAAATCGTAACTTTTACAATTCAAATAATATAATCGTATTATTTTATTTATCATTATAATTTTTTTTTGATTAATGAGTTTGATTAAATGACGTTTTAGTCCTTTGACTATTTTTGAGTAAATATATAATCGTAATATATATGGTATACAATAAGATGATTAGACCAAAAAATATTCAATATTATGCTCATTTGGAAGGTATCGACGATACGATTATAACGACGTAATTTGTTTAAACTGAAACATATTTTTTTAATATATTTTAGCCGGTATACGATATATAGCTAAAACGTGAAATGAAATATAGAAAACTAAATGGTATAAAGTGAATAAATATTATAAGTCTAAGGGAGCAAAATGTATTCACACCCATTTCAAGATGGACCATTTTAATGACAGGTAAATTTCTGAATTCCAAATTTCTTGCATTTTTTCCTATATAATCTCAAGATTATGATTATATACGTATTTAAGATAATTAGATAAAAAAATATTCAATATTAGGCTCATTTCGAAGGTATCGACAATACGATTATAATGATGTAACTTGTTTAAACTAAATCGCATTTTTTTAATCATATTTTAGCCAGTATAAAATATATGGCTAAAACGTGAAATGAAATATAGAAAACTAAAAGACATAAAGTGAATAAATATTATATGTCTAAGAGGGTAAAATGTAACTTTCACAACTACGATTGTGTATATATATATTATATAATTGTACTATATATAATATACAATAAAATAGTTAGATAAAAAAATATATTCAATATTAGGTTCATTTCGAAGGTATCGACGACACGATTATAATAACGTAATTTGTTAAAATTATTACGTCTTTTTTAACCATATTTTCACAAATATATGACATGCTAAATCGTAAAAAGAGATATAAAAAACAAAAAGGTATAAAGTGAATCAATATTATAAATCTAAGGGGATAAGCCGTAACTTTTACAATTTAAACTTATTATAATAAAATTTTGATTAATAAGTTTGATTAAATGACGTTTTTAGTTCTTTTACTCTTTTAGAGTAATATATAATCGTATTATATATGGTATTGAATAAGGTAATTAGATAAAAAAATATTCAATATTAGGCTCATTTCAAAGGTATCGACGATAGGATTATGATGACGTAATTTGTTTAAATTGAAACACATTTTTTAAACATATTTTAGCCGGTATACGATATATTGCTAAAACGTGAAATAAAATATAGAAAATTAAAAGATATAAAGTGATAAAGATTATAAATTTAAGGGGGATAAAATGTAAATTTCAAAATTCATGAAAATAACAACAGTAAAGCGTATGTTTTTATTAATTTATATGAAATGGATTAGTTTATATTAAATTTACTGTTCATATGTATTATTTTATATTAAATGTACTGTTCAAATTACTATGACAAATGTATATATGTATAATGAGATTCATGCTTAAACCTAACTAACTTCAAGAATACATACACACATGTATATAACCCAATTCAAGCAACCAAATACATACCTATAACTTGATTAATCTTCAACTACAACTGATTCTTCAATTACAATCACCAATTAAGCTTCGATTCAAATAAAATCAATAAGAGCAGTTGAAGAGAGAAATATGTGTGTGTGTCGTGGTTTGCCTTGGAGGTTGAAGATGGTGTATTTTGACTAGAGATGGGAAAAAATCGGGCCGGGCTTTGACCGGGCTTTGAAAAGACCGGGTTTTTAGGGCCTTTGTTTGACCGGTCTGGGTCGGGCCTTGGGTGTCATACCTGGGCTCGTTATAGGTAGAAAAAGCCTAGGGTTTAAAGCCCGGGCCTTGAAAAAACAATTTTTTCTTCCTATTTTTCAAAATAATATTTGTGATTATCTCATATATTAAAATTCTTTCAATGTATTAGTTACTATATTTATTTCTAAACAAGTAAACATATCGAAAGACCTTCATTTGAGAACTTAATAAAACATTTGTGACTAGGTGCATTATATGTAACTTTATATTATTATTTTTGTTTACTATTTGGATTTAGCATATTGATTTGTGTTATAATATACTTGCTTTGCATGTTTTTATTTTTTAATGCTAACATTTTTGTGTTCAAGGAATAAATGATACAACTAACAAATAAACGACTATATTTCAAAAATTCAAAAAAAAACCGAAAATGCCACTGAAAACGGGCCGGGCCTTGGATCGGACCCGTCGGGCCTGCCGGGATTTCAAAACTTCCTAAACTAGGCCTGGGCTAGGACCGGGCTTTGGCCGGACCTGGCCAGGGTTTTCATCGGGCCGGGTCGGGCTTTTCGTCGGGCCCGGGCCGGATGCCCATCTCTTATTTTGACTAAGTTAAAATACCAACCTTTATATTATACAAGTTTCAATTGTCACAACAGCCCTTGGACTTAACAAGTTTTAGATTTGTCAACATTATTCTCTCAAGTTAACATGTATCATACTAGTCAATCAAATAGCATTTAAATACATCACATAATATATAATATCATAGCAACAGATAATAAATAAATATAATACTTACTAGGATAAATACGCGGATGTTACAAATCTCCCTTCCTTAAAGAGATTATGTCCCTAGAATCTCATCGCTCTCAAACAAACGCGAGTAGCGAGATCTCATATATGCTTCTGTCTCCCAAGTATCTGAATCATCGCCCAACTGAGTATTCCAAAAATTTATAATTATTTCTCTTCTCGTCTAGTTTCTGTGGTTTTTTGAATCACCTCGATCCGAGCTTGTACGAGTGAGATATGATTAAAATAGCGAGCGTACATCAAAATTGTCATTTCCGAACCACCGGGCCTGCTGGCTACTGCCGCTTCAACTTGGCTGCGAATCTCCTTGGTTAACTTCTCCTTATTTGGGCAAAAAGGCCCAGAAGTATGTCATGCAGAACCTCGCCAACCTCCTCAAATATCATATCCCTCAGATCGGGAATCTCTTGGTCCTCCTCAACAGCTGCTTTATTGCTATCCTTTCGTGGTTTCCCCATACTGATTCATAAGACATGATGGTTTAGATAAACAAGTCTATCTCTCCCTCCTGATCCAGTTAGTTTTGGATTCATGACCCATGCCTCATAGGCTTTTTACTAACATGCTCCTTAGGGGGTGTTTGGGATTCCATTTTGAGTTCAAAAGTGCTTTTTACCAAAAGTCCTTATTGACTTATGGTGGTGGGGAAAAGGAGCTTTTAGAATGGTGTTTGGATTAGCTTATTGAGATAGTGTGAGATGGTAATGAAATAAGTCAATAAGTTAGGTTTTTGTTACTTATGAAAACTCCATTTTGCTTCCTTCTCCAAATGGAGTTTCAAAAGGACTTTTGTATTTGCCAAACATGCTTTTTAACTTATTGACTTCTTGAAGAAGTCAATAAGTTAAAAAGGAGTTTCAAAATGGAATCCCAAACACCCTCTTAGTGGTCTGTCTATTCACTTGAGGACACACAAGGCCCTATCATGCTACTACCCCATCCCGCACAACCTTGCTGGTTCATAGAAACTCTCGCAACTATGTCAATTCCCGACATGCACAGTGTATTTGCAATGATATGGGCCCTTTTTTTTGGAAGAGGTATCCCAGACCGCATTGGGCCCAGACTAATCCTCGATAATTTTTTGGCCGAAGCCCGACTGCTAAAGCATGCTGCCCGGGGTCGAAACCCCCGTACCTCCAGAATGCGTCCCCCAAGGCTTGAACTCGGGTTCACCACTATGTAGTGCCCAAACCTTACCACTAGGCTAACACTCTTTTGGTATGGGCCCTTATATCATTGTAACTAACCCTCCATGCCTAGCCTCGACACCATTACTAAAGTCCTAATCCCCTACTTAGTTGTCATACACAATAATCATACGCTAAGCTTTATTAGCTCATTTACCAGTTAAGTACATAACAAGTATCATGCTTCTACTCTTAACCACATATCTCTAAGCCTACGTGAGGCATACATGCATACATACACTCCATAATAGCTATCATAGGGTACATGCTCAAATTTAACTGCATCGCACTAGTAATCCAGATAACTAGTGGCTCACTTATCACACATGCCATACATTCACATAATACATATGTGCGTTCACCAACATAGTAAATCAACATGTTTAACAAAGGTAAGGTTAGTGTGCTCACCCCCGTTCTGATACTCCGGTTCGCTATTCAGTCTCACCATCCATTTCTCCTTAAAACACGAGCATTTGGTTTAAGTTCAAGTATCCCCCCACTTGTGAACACTCGAATCCCTTAAACCTCGGCTATGATACCAACTTGTAACACCCATATCTTAAAACCATCATCAATGACTGAGAAATAACCAAAATCTTTATAATTGCGAAAGCTTGTCCAAAACCAACATTTGAAACTGCCAAAAGATTGAAGATTTAACTCATAGGTCATTACTAACAAAACATAAGTATTTAAGTCTAAGAAAAACCAACCAATTGTTTACATTTCAAAACATAAAAGAGTTTTAATTCCCAAATAATACTTCCTCCAAAATCCTCTTGACTGAACTGCCGTCCCGGAGCCTCATACGGTGACTTTCTCCTTCCCCTTTCGGGACGTATAACCTGACACTAAAAAGATAAACAACAACGGGGTAAGCATAAAGCTTAGTGAGCACACACCTAACTACTTACCATCATGCACATACAATCACAAGTACATAGCAACTATATACATGTAAAACTCCCACCTTCCTTACGGCTCAATACCATCAAGGAAGGATTTAATGACACTGGTACCAGGCCTCTACATCCAATCTTCCCTAGGGGTATTTCTACCACCATAGGTACTATCTGCGTTGTCCTCGAAGGAACACACATACACATAATCGCACATGCATTTATAATCATACACACATAACAACAAGAGTTAAGTAGAGTACTCACCTGACAAGATGCTAGCAATTCAAGCACTTCACAAGCTAACACAATCACTTCGTACCACCTAACCATACACAAGCACATAAACACATCAAACATAGCCCATAATGGGTCCCTAACTCATTCTCGACTCACTATCACGAAATGACCAAGCTACCCTCAACCAATTTCCACGAAACTTCATGTAACATCTAGTTACAGTAGCCCTTAGGGGTCTATAAGCAAATGAACCCCAAACGATCCCGATTGGAACAAGTCCAAAATCAACTCAGTGGAGTCGGCGGGTTACCCGCGGGTCACTACCCGCAGATGGCCTTCCAGTCGCGGGTTGCGACTTCTGCCAAGGGTTTTCACCCTATAACTCCAAATTCGACTTTACGAAGCCAAAATTATGTTCCTACATCAACTAGGGTCGATATCCAACGATTATACGCAACCAAATCGACCCTAATTGATGATTCTATGATCACCATTCTATACCATAACCCTAACCCACAACCCTACTCGAAATTGACATCAAATGAATACTTAAACATGTGAGGATTCATACATTTAGTGCAATTAGCGTAATTGCTAACACAATCGATCCACCACATGCCTCAATTGCGCCTTTGCTTTACCTTCTACAATTGCCCTCCCTCTGTCTCTCGTACGTTCTCTAGAAACTGATTTGAAAGTTGAGGGTTTTCCCTTTCTTATCATAAGCCACACCCCCCCTTGCACTTTCATATTTAACCTTTTAGCCCATAAGCTCCTACAAACATGCCAATTGGGTTATTTAACTAACCAAACATTGTTAAGTGCAAAAAGTGAAAACGGGGTGTTACACTTCAAGAATCTTCATCCACGAGTTCGAGGTTAATTAGCGAGTTCTAGGGCTTCCAGGAGAGAGAATGATGATCAGGATTCATTTCTTTCAAAATGTTAAGCAGTTGTTGTTATGGTTTCCAGAAGAGAGAATGAGATGGTGTGGCTATGGCTTCCAAGAGGGAGAATATATGAGATGAGTTGGGTGTGAGGATGAAGAAATGAGTGGAGGAGTGAGACTTAATGAAGGGAATAAAGTTGACACAATTCATTCCCATTTACCGCTTTAATTCCAAATATACATTACACGACAACACGCGATTTCATTTTATTTCATGCAAATCCCCTGATATGTGTAGCTAATTAATTTGATATTCTATTAAATTCTTACAGAAAGTTCATTAAAACATGTAAACAAAGATATGATCAAATGGTAGTTGTTTAATGTTACTCTTGTCATCATTAATTATTTATATATAATATGATGTGATTAAATAATATTTGTTTATATTAAATGATGATGTGTATATGGTTTTCCCATTTTGTGATATAAAATAGTACTATTATGGTATCATAAAGGTGACTTTGTACACAACTGGTTTCGGCCTTTTGGTGTGACTGAGACAGACAAAAAAAGCTTTATTCATCTTTTAGGAGGATATATCTTCTGAAGGGACGTATTTGTACATTGCTCTTTTTATGTTTCCTCCGTACATCACCTCGATCCGAGCTCGTACAAGTGATATATGATCAAAATAGTGAGCCTACATCGAAATTGTCATTTCGCCTACTTTCTTTACCTTTTCTCATCAAATTCTATATTTCTTTTCCCAAGAGCCCTAAAACACAATAATATAACAAAATAACCTTATGAACACAAACAATTTTTTTTAAGAATGTGACCGTTAAAAGCGGCTATTTTTTAGAATTTTTTTTTAATTTTTTTAAACTTTTATTCAATCCTATAAATAACCTTATATCCAAACATTTTTTCACACCAATTTCATCTCTTTCTCTTTTTACACTTCTATTTCTCACACAAATTTCACCCAATTTCATTTCTTTACACACTATGGCACAACCCGATTACTCGACCGATTCATCATCCACGGATACCGACGGGGAATGGGAATGAGATGTGCAAATGTTTGCGTCGTTCATTCAAGAGGCGACCGCATCACCGTCAATTCGCCGTTCAAGGGCCGCTAACATAGACAAGGGTTGGGTAGCTGCACACGAACGGCTAATGGCGAACTACTTTTGCGATTACCCGACGCACACACTTGATATGTTAAAACGATGTTTCAGGATGAGGAAGGAGCTATTCCTACAAATAGTTAATGATTTAAGCACAACGTATCCATATTTTCAACAACAATACGACGCTATAGGTGTACGAGGTTTCTCTCCGATACAAAACGACGGCAATAAGGCAATTGGCGTACGGAATTTCTAGCGACGCATTTGACGAGTACGTCCGCATGGGAGATAAAACATCACGCGATTGTCTAAACAACTTCTGCACAAGTATTATTGAGGTGTATGGACAACTATTGTAACACCCCAAAAAAAATGCTACGGAAACGGGATCTCCAAATATCAAAATCATATACTAATAATTCTTAAAATTAACCCAAGCATATAAGTAACTTAAAGCACAAATTAAAGAAAATGTCAAATCTAAAATAACTTGAATCCTAAAATAAAATCTTCTAACTAAAGCGATAATACTTCAAATAAATAGATTAAAATCCTCAAAGCAACTCATCATCTCTCACAAGCCCCCTGTTTGCCCCAAGCTAAAAACCTGCCGGAAGAAAAACACAGCGTGAGCCAATTGCCCAGTACGGATTAAGATTACAAAGTCAACAAAGCATAGAAAATTTTAAAGATCAAATTCAAGTGAAGGAAAGATAAAGCTTCAAATTTCCTCCAATCCAAAATCGCCACCGATCTCCAGAGTAAACAAAGAAATTAAGGCTGAAGCAATGAAGGGTTAGTTTACACATAAATAACGAGCTTCATACAAAGAGCTAAATCACATAACATCGCATCACAGGATCCAACAAAACATAATACACTTGGATTTGCAACTCCAAGTGTATCCAAAATCGGGCATGTATGGCACTACAATGCACACCGATCAAAAGCTCCCAAAATTCCTAGGGTCGACCCATACGCCTCCTAAATAAACCACCCGTCAAACCACATACAAATATCGAAAGGAGACGCCGTGGACTAATCACACCGCCACGGATAGTGTCATGCCACTGGCGCCACAATGACATGCCTGTAGTACCCCTACAGGTGGTTAGCTCGGTTTTCCGGTCCACCAGACCATCTAACAAAAGGGTTCTAATTTGCACATGTGAATATAAAACCAACCTCAACACCAAATATATTCACCGTGCATCAAGATCTTATAAATCGTAAGGATCAACAAAAGTAAGTCATCACATAATAATAAGTCAACCAATCGAATCCAAGTAAACGTCTCAATAACAAGGTCTTTAAAAAAAACAATTATTTCGAAAATCTCAATTTGTATAAAAACCAACATAACAATTAAACGGATGAGTTAAAACCATGTCGCAAGTTAACAAACGAAATCGAATAGAGTATCGCTGAAAGAAGTACGGAGATCCGTACCTGGTACAATCTCGATGATAAAAAAAAACGCGCTAAAAATACTCGAAGTCTACTAAAGCCTTCTCCAACGCCTAAAATTCCAAATTATAATAAATCACTACTAAACAATATACTTACAGTCCTTATTGCTAAAAACATAACCTGTGTTTAGCCAACCCTAAAATATTTAGATTTCAAAAAAAACAATGCATTAATCTTTATAGTAAATTTTTAAGAAAATAATTGTTTCAGTAAATTGCTAAACACTGTTTTGAAACTATGACACCAAAGTTTTGAGATTGCTAGATACAACATTGTTTTGGCAAGCTAAAAAAAGAATATATATTTTATAAAATAGATTATGGAGTTTTAAATAATTTTAATAAGAACACCTTACTGCACTTCTTGGAAGTTTTACTTTAAAATTGTAAAAGTAGCATTCTTTTAAAAACAATATTTTATTGAAGGACACAATTGTAAATAATCCAAGATTGGGAGTGCTAAAGAAAACCCACATGTGATACGTGTTGTCTTCTTCCATGAGAAAGTCATATATATATATATATATTATATTCTCCTTTTCTTTTACTGCATAACCTTTCCAGAAATTCTTTGGGTTTTGACTTTGATTTTGTAATAAAATCTTATATATTTACCAGAAATCAAGGTGAAAAGCCATATTTAATTAAGTGATTCAAAAATTTTGGTTAGAACACACTAGTGTCGGCGAAACTTCCAAGATTACAGATTACATGACCAAAACTTAAAATCAAGAAGGTAACAATGATTTATCAAACAAAAATTGAAGTTAAAACTTACCTTTAAAAGTACCCAGATCTTGAACCCAAAGACTCCAATTGAACGAATATAATATTTGTTTAGCAACTCACTATTTTAACCAATTCTCTAAACAAACTGTACTTTATATAAGGGTGAACTAACCTAAAGATAAGGTTAGTTTGGAATCCTAATCCCTTAAATAGAGGACACCTAAGGTTTCCCAGATACAACATAACAATTCAATTTCAATAATATTTTAATAATTATCCCTAAACTCCCAAAGATAATCTAATTCCTCTTGAACTTAACTTACCCATATATCTAAATATAAGAAAAAAAATATTACGGTCATTACAATCTACCCTCCTTAAAAAAATTCCGTCCTCGGAATTCAATCTTATGCTTACACAAAGTAATACTATTAATAATAACCGACATAACAAAACGGTACCTTAAGCATTTTCCTTTTGACTGCCGCTTAGTGCAAAAACCCTGCCACTTGCATTTGCTTTACTCTGCTTATTTCCATCGTCGCCATTATTATTCTTCTTATGTTGTTTCGGACAGTCTTTCACTTTGTGCCCTTTGTCACCACAAGAAAAGCATGCTCCTAATGTCCGATAACAAGGCTTACCCGGATGATAAGATCCACATGTGTTGCACGACATGTTATTCGGGTTGCTCGCACTGGTTTGTCCATTATCATTCCGATTTTGACCATGACTTTGCTGTTGGTTTTGACCGCGCCATGCTTCCTTGCTATTACGACTCCCTTGATTCTCACGATCATTCCTTGGTTGTTGTGCTTTTCTCTCATCTTGCTGGGTCGATTGACTATCCCTATTTCTTTTCTTGTTGTTTGAGGCTTCATAATCAAGCCGTTCCATTTCTATATTTCTAGCCGCATTAGCTGCTTGTGCCACATCGGTAAAGTTCTGATTAATTAACTTAGAACGATACTTATAGTTAACCGTCCATTAAAATTTTTCCGCTTGTTCTTCCGACGTCCCTGCTAAGGTTCCGGCAAATCCCGCAAGTCTCAGAAATCTTGCCACATACTCCGTGACAGACTCATCATCCCGTTGACGAATAGTGGCATATTCCCTTACGTATGAATTTTTATCAGCAGCCGAGAAATATTGTTCATAAAACGCCCTTCGAAACTCCATCCATGAAAGACCATTAATATAATCATCACCTTTTGCCTGCCTAATTGCATTCCACCACCTTTGAGCATCCCCTTCAAGTTTGTACGCCCCTAACTTAACCTTATGCACGTCTGGACATCCTAGA
The DNA here is from genome assembly GCA_030169165.1 of Centaurea solstitialis. NCBI lineage: Eukaryota > Viridiplantae > Streptophyta > Magnoliopsida > Asterales > Asteraceae > Centaurea > Centaurea solstitialis. The sequence goes on from CM058044.1 coordinate 45,254,848, forward strand.
ACCTCGAAAATCTTTTGTATGTGAGCGACCCAATTTTCTGCGTCCACGGGAGTTGGTGCTGAGCTGAATGATTGGGGCTTCTGCTTCTGAAACCTCTCTAGCCATATGTGAATGTCCCCAGATGCCCCACTAGTACCCATTGTTCCATTATTCAGCTGAAGATTTAGTTGCTCGCCTCCTTCATTTAGTATGTGTCCATTATTAGCTTGTTGTAAGGCTGCTTGAACAGCTTGAGCTACAATGTTGGGTAACTGCGCTGCTACTGCTTGATTCACCGATGCCAATAAGTTTGGATCCACCTGACCCGTATTCTCGTTTTCACCCGTATTCTCGTTTTGACCCGTATTCTCGTTTTGACCTGTATTCTCGTTTTGATTAGATCCTCCCCCAGAATTCCGATTGCGTCGATTAGACATACGTTGAGATCGACGAACCATCCTAAGTCCAAGAAACAAGATATTACATACGCCTCATAAGCGCTTGAGAAAAAAAAATACACAACTAGCTAACACAAATAAATCTTAATCCCAATTCTACCCATAACTCACAGATCAAACCTTACGGCAATCTACAGAATCGAACCTAAGCTCTGATACCATAATTGTAACACCCCAAAAAAAATGCTACGGAAACGGGATCTCCAAATATCAAAATCATATACTAATAATTCTTAAAATTAACCCAAGCATATAAGTAACTTAAAGCACAAATTAAAGAAAATGTCAAATCTAAAATAACTTGAATCCTAAAATAAAATCTTCTAACTAAAGCGATAATACTTCAAATAAATAGATTAAAATCCTCAAAGCAACTCATCATCTCTCACAAGCCCCCTGTTTGCCCCAAGCTAAAAACCTGCCGGAAGAAAAACACAGCGTGAGCCAATTGCCCAGTACGGATTAAGATTACAAAGTCAACAAAGCATAGAAAATTTTAAAGATCAAATTCAAGTGAAGGAAAGATAAAGACTTACCTTTAAAAGTACCCAGATCTTGAACCCAAAGACTCCAATTGAACGAATATAATATTTGTTTAGCAACTCACTATTTTAACCAATTCTCTAAACAAACTGTACTTTATATAAGGGTGAACTAACCTAAAGATAAGGTTAGTTTGGAATCCTAATCCCTTAAATAGAGGACACCTAAGGTTTCCCAGATACAACATAACAATTCAATTTCAATAATATTTTAATAATTATCCCTAAACTCCCAAAGATAATCTAATTCCTCTTGAACTTAACTTACCCATATATCTAAATATAAGAAAAAAAATATTACGGTCATTACAACTATATTTACGCAGGCGAGTTACCGAGATATTCAGCAGTTGTATGCCGCGCACAAAGATCGTCACGGATTTCCCGGCATGCTCGGTAGCGTTGACTGCATGCATTGGGATTATGGAATTGCACGGTTGCATGGCAAGGTCAATTCAAGCGAGGCGGTCATCCGTACCCGTCAATCATCTTAGAAGTGGTGGCCTCCCAAGACACATGGATCTGGCACACATTCTTTGGTTGTGCCGGTGCCATGAACGACCTCAACGTACTAGGTCAGTCGCCCCTCTTCGACGATGTGTATGACGAGAAAGCACCCGAGTGCCCTTTTCAGGTGAACGGAGCCACGTACAAACATGGATATTATCTCGATGAATGGGATATATCCGAGATGGGCTACTTTTGTCAAATACTTTTCGTTTCCTGAAGATGATAAACGAAAAAAGATTAAAAAAGCGCAAGAAGCGACACATAAAGATGTCGAACGAGCTTTTGGCGTGCTCCAAAAATAGTGGAATATAATTGTACAACCGGCACGTGGATGGGAGTTAGGTAGATTGAGAAACATTATATACCCGTGTATCATATTACACAATATGATACTCGAAAACAAAAACAAAGCTATTTGTGTTGTCCCTAATTATATATCGGATGCACCTAACCCACAACTCTCTGAGGCAGAACATTTCATGAATGTTCCTGCAGTGAGAAACAAAGAGACTCATCATAATCTTCGATCGGATCTGGTCAAACATATATGGCCTCTCGAGTACGGTTTGTAGTTTTTAGTTTCAATATTTATTATGTTTTATTTTTCTGTAAATTTTTAAAATTTAATATTAATGTTTTGTAATTTCTAATTTTAATATTTTAGTATTTAGTTATTTTAGTATTTAATTAATATTTTAAGTTAATTATTTATTTATATTAATTAAATAAATTAATTAAAAAGTGAGAAGGTTGAGAGGGTTGGATACTTATCCGAGAGGGTTCCAAAGAGTTAATTGGAGGGTTGGAGAAAAGCTAATATGATAGCTGATGTGGCAGTGGGGTTGAAAGGTGTTAATTGTATATATTTTGTGTATATTGGGCCTCGGCCCATAGGTCTCCTTTAGTGTCTTTTAGGGTTTTGTATATTGTATATATAGAGGGTTCACCCTCCTTGTTTTAGTCATCAAATAATACACTTTCATGGTATCAGAGCCACTCTGATATCTCCATCCTTGCCGACATCGTCGGACCGCAGCCGCCGACATCGTCGGACCGCTGCCTCCGAAAACCCTCGCCGGACCTGCTGCCGGAAACCCTCGCCGGACCCGCCGCCGGACCTACCGCCTGAAACCGCCGCCTGAAACCGCCGCCGGACCTGCCGCCTGAAACCGCCGCCGGACCTGCCGCCTGCAACCGCCGTCGGATCTGCCGGAACCCTAGCCGACTTCGCCGGAACCCTAGCTGCCGCCACCATTGCCTGCCACCGCCAGCCGCCACCCGCTGCCAGCCGCTGCCAGCCGCCGCTGCTGCCTGCTGCCGCCGCCACCTGCCGCCTGCTGCCGCCGCCACCTGCCGCCGCCAGCCGCCATTGCCACCTGCAGCCGCTGCCACTGTTGACTTCTGTTGACTGCCGCTGCTGTTCCGTCACCGCCACTGCTGCCTGCCATCGTTGACTGACGCAATGCCTGATACAGAAGAAAAGAGAAGTGATGTTGACAAAGAAAAGTCAAGTGACCTTGCAACTCCAGGTATAATCAACTATCTTGCTATCCTGAAGATTCCCGTTAAACTGAATTCCTCTAATTGGGCTCAATGGAGTATGTTCGCTAAGAAAGGCCTTTCGAGCGTAGACAAAGCTCATCATCTGATGGAACAACCTCCTGATCCGATTTCGCGGGAATGGTCTATTGATGACAGTGGGATTCAGATGGCCCTATGGAATGCTATGGATCCACAGATACTCACTATTGCTCAGAACTTTCCCACCGTGAAAGAAATGTGGGATCACCTTTCCTCATCCTTCTCGGCAAAGGAATCTCTATCTCATGCATATTCTGTGGTCCAAGCCTATAGCAGAGCCGAGCAAGGTGAGTCTTCATCTACAGACTACTTTACTCGGTTCTCAAAACTTAGGGATGAACTACGGACGATGTTTCCACCCACTACTGATATAAAGGTTCAGGAGGAGCAGAACAACAAGATGGATGTAATGATGTTTATTGCTGGCCTATCATCTAAATACTCCAATGCTCGCCCCTTGTTGTTGAGCAACCCTACCGCTACATCCTCTGTTGTGTCCACATACCATCTATTACGGGAAATGTATGGTCCGGATACAATCACTACTGACATATCTGGCATGCATACCTCTGCTGATAAAGGTACTGGCCGAAACTCTCGTGTGATTCCAAAGAAGGATAGTGGACGTGGAAGTGGAAGTGGAAGTGGAAGTGGTATTCAATGTAACTACTGCAAAGAATTCGGACATACGAAGTGGAATTGTCCGAATCGTCCTCCTGGATCTCAGCCACCCCCTCGTCCGAAAGCTCGAATTGCCACTAGTGGTGAGCCTGCTGATCAACCTCCAGCCTACACACTTAGTGAGGAAGACTATCACCGACTCCAGCAACTCCTAGCCTCCCTGTCGATCTCCCCCACTCCACGCGCTAACTCGGCTAAATCAGGTACATCTTCTAGTCTTGATTCATCGTGGGTTGTTGATTCTGGAGCTACTCACCACATGACTGGGAATCGAAGTATCCTATCTAGCCTGCATAAAGCTTTCCATCCACCCGTTAGTCTTGCTGATGGATCTTCATGCCCAGTTCAGGGCTTTGGATCCATTAACAATTCAACAAACCTACGCCTCTCCTCTATTTTGTTTGTTCCTAAATTTCCTAATAATCTTTGTTCAGTGAGTCAAATTACAAAACAAAATAACTGTTCTGCAATCTTCTTTCCTACTCACTGTCTTTTTCAGGAATTGGGGACGAACCGACTGATTGGCACGGGTATTGAATCAAGAGGTCTCTACCATTTATCCTTACCTTCCCGTCCTACAGCAAACATGTGTGATTCCAGTATAAGGGAGGCTCACTGCCGGCTAGGCCACCCCTCTGCAACAGTTCTGAGACAAATGAGACCGGATATTCCACTTTCGTCTATTAATTTTCATTGTGAGTCATGTCAGCTTGGTAAACACACTAGGCGTCCCTATCCCCCTAGAGTCTCTAGTAGAGTCAGTTTTTCTTTTGAACTTGTGCATTCTGATGTATGGGGACCTTGCCCTACAAAATCTACTTTGGGTTTTGAGTATTTCATTACTTTTATTGATGATTATTCGCGTGCTACTTGGGTTTATTTATTAAAATCTCGTAGTGAAGTATTTACCATTTTTCAAGAGTTCCATTCATATGTTCAGAACCATTTTAACTCATCAATCAAAACCTTACGATCCGATAATGCAAAGGAATATTTCTCTACTGACTTTACTTCGTATCTGAAACAACACGGCATTGTTCATGAGTCTTCATGTGTATACACATCCCAACAAAATGGTGTTGCTGAACGCAAGAATCGCCACTTGTTGGATGTTGCTCGAACACTTATGTTTCAATCCCATGTCCCTAAACGATTTTGGGGGGACGCGATTCTTACTGCCGCATACCTGATAAACCGCATGCCTACACCTGTCCTTCATAATAAATCCCCTTTTCTGTGCTCTTTCCTAAAGGGACTCCCTTTCCTCTTACACCGAGAATCTTTGGATGCGTAGCCTATGTTCATGATCATCGTCCACAACTTACTAAACTTGATCCACGAGCCATTCGTTGTGTCTTCCTTGGTTACTCACGAGTCCAGAAAGGGTATCGATGTTATAGTCCTTCTCTTCATCGCTACTTTACTAGTGCCGATGTCACTTTTCATGAGTCATGCCCTTACTTCCTTGAACATTCTCATCCCGTTTCCGACTCGTTCCCTGATGATGACATACCGGACTCTCCCCTTGTTCCTACTATTCCTGTATCCGATGTACACTCTGTTCCTCCGATCTCAGACGCTCCGACTCCTGCTACAACCGGCCTTCCGGTAGAACCTCCCCCGTTACTTTTCACATATGCTCGACGAGGTAAGGATCAAACAACAGAGCCACTTGATTCACAACCAAACCATGAGTCTGGTCCATCCTCAGTTCCGCTTCCCATGCATGAGCCTAACACACCAATGCCAGCTACACCCTTACCAGAAACAACCATACCTACTACCATCTCGCCTACACTTGATGTTCCTATCTATGATCCTCCTGGAGCACCATTCCCTGACATACCTATTGCCCTTCGCAAAGAACCCCGACAATGCACCCGTTATCCTATCCAAAATTATGTTGCCTACTCTCACCTCTCCTCCGAATCTAAAGCCTATACCAGTACCCTTGATTCCTACCCGATTCCCAGAGATGTGCGTAGTGCTCTAGCTCACCCAGGATGGCGACAGGCTATGGAAGATGAGTTAGGAGCTCTCCGGGGTAATCATACATGGGATCTTGAAACACTTCCTCCGGGAAAACGTGTTGTTGGCTGTCGTTGGGTATTTATTGTTAAACTACACCCGGATGGCTCCTTACATCGCCTGAAAGCTCGGTTAGTTGCTAAAGGGTATTCGCAGGCATACGGCATTGATTATGATGAAACTTTCTCCCCGGTTGCTAAAATGCCGTCTGTCCGTATTTGCATTGCCCTTGCTGCAATTCATCATTGGCCGCTCCATCAACTTGATGTCAAGAACGCCTTTCTTAATGGGGTTCTTGAGGAGGAGGTATATATGGAGCAGCCACCTGGATTTATTGTCGAGGAAGAGGCCTCGAAAGTTTGCCGGTTACGACGTTCTTTATATGGTCTTAAGCAGTCTCCCAGAGCATGGTTTGGTTGATTTTCTAGTGTTATGGGAGAATTTGGGATGGTTCGCAGTGCATCTGATTATTCTGTGTTCTTTAGACATAAGCAAGGCAAAAGGATTATTGTGGTGGTTTATGTTGATGACATCATAATTACAGGAGATGATGAGGTCGGGATTACCGAACTCAAACAGTTTCTTCAGTCACAGTTTCAGATAAGCGACTTAGGTCGACTTCGATACTTCCTCGGCATAGAGGTATCTCGCTCTCCACAGGGAATACTTCTCTCACAACGGAAGTATGTCCTTGATATGTTGACCGAATGTGGCTTGTTGGGTTGCAAACCTGTTGATACTCCAATGCTTCCTACAAGGAAGCTCCTTCCCGAGGATGGAGATCCGATGAAGGATCCTGAGCGCTACAGACGATTAGTCGGGAAGCTTAACTACTTAACAGTCACACGACCTGATATTTCTTTCACTGTCAGTGTCCTGAGCCAATTCATGGCTGCTCCATACACTGGACATTGGGAGGCTGCTCTTCGTGTTTTGAGATATCTCAAGACCACGCCAGGTCTTGGCATCTTGTATTCTGATCAGGGGCATTGTCGTGTAGGTGCTTTTACAGAAGAGGGAGATGGTCGGATATCTGGTTTTTCAGATGCAGATTGGGCAGGTTGTCCGATCTCTCGACGATCTACTACCGGATATTGTGTATTTGTTGGAGGAAATCTTGTGTCATGGAAGAGTAAAAAACAACATACGGTATCTAGATCCAGTGCTGAATCAGAATATAGAGCCATGGCAGATGTTACATCAGAAATGATATGGGTTCGTCGTCTTCTCATGGAGCTCGGAGTAGTTTCTAATAACTTGATGCGCTTATACTGCGATAGCCAATCGGCGATTCATATAGCAAAGAATCAAGTTTTTCATGAGAGGACGAAACACATTGAGGTTGACTGTCATCTTATCAGAGACCGAGTAGTAGGCACACAAGCAGATCCTCCATCCATTCAACCAGTTCATGTTAAGACAGAATATCAGCTTGCGGACATCCTCACTAAACCTCTTCGAAAAACTCAAATAGATTTTATTTGTAACAAGTTGGGCATGATTAACATTTATGCTCCAACTTGAGGAGGAGTGTTAATTGTATATATTTTGTGTATATTGGGCCTCGGCCCATAGGTCTCCTTTAGTGTCTTTTAGGGTTTTGTATATTGTATATATAGAGGGTTCACCCTCCTTGTTTTAATCATCAAATAATACACTTTCAAAAGGGTTTAGAAGATTGGCTACTGATAGCCTAAGGCCATTAACATCCATCACATACCATCCCATCTTTTCTGTCTGCCACATCAGCGCCACATCATTCCCCAACTTTCATCACACAAACCCCACATCAATCACATCTCATCACATATTAATTATTAATAAAAAAATATATTAATTAATATGAGAGAGAGAAAAGAAGGGAAAAAAAGAAAAAAACAAATGTTCTCGTGAGGACCGTGACCACCATCCCATTTTCCATCACGAGAAGGGCCATCACACACCTCCACGATGGTGTTCCCATTGTGATGACCTAACTATTTTGTGCATTGAAATATATTCTCTCCAAGCCTTTCAATAAAGAAAAAAAAACAATTCTATAAATATTCATGCTATTTTTAATGTCGTTAAATCTTGAAATTACTTTATCCACCGATAAAAATGATATAACAAGAATATGGAAATCAAATGTCGATGAGTAATAGGACGTCAATGTGTTTTTAGCCAACAGATGGAATTATGAATATCATTGGTAAATGTGTTTACCTAGAGAGCTAGTTACAGAAAATTTTCCATTAGACACTATGTAATTTCAGAGAAAAATATAAATAAATATCAATTATCTAAATAATACAAAAATTTGCTACTGCATATCATTGTTTAAACTTTATGCCCTTCAGAGTCTCACTCCTCCATCCCTTCATCATCACCCCACTCAATTCATTCTCTCCTGGAAGCCATAGCCACAAGCTTAACATTTTGAAATAAATGAATCCTAATCCTCATCAAAATCATTTTGATCGTATACCAGCTGAGCTCAAGACAGCTATGATTCTATTTGATTTGCCTGAGGTAGTCTAGTTAAAAATACTGAGTCGGAGTTTTAACTCTTTAATTTCTGAAAATGAAAGTTTTATTAGATCATACAACAAGCGTAGTAATACCTTCCCCTGGTCATTTGTATTTGTTCATGATTCTTTGAATCTTCAAGGTGCTCTTCGTGGAAGGAGGGTTTTTGATGGAAAACAACTGTATTTTCCCATCAATGAGGAGCAGATTTTTGCTCTTATCCATCGAATGAATGAAGTTACTCTTCTCACATCAGGTGGTAATCTTTTCTTGTTTTATTAATTGTTTTTTTCACCTGCTAGGTGGGTTGGCTGATGACCCGTAGGGACTTCGTGTTCTTGATCCATTCAACAATCATGTCTACCTATACATTGTCCACATGAAATTTTCCAAAAGATGTTTTTAGTGAGCGTAATAGTTTTATCCAAATTAAACCAAATATAAACAATCTGTATTTTTTTAGCATCAAGTATGTTACCTTACGTGATGGTTTACCGTGGTTTTTTAGCATCAAGTATGTTACCTTACGTGGTTTTAAGAATATAACCCCCCTCCCAACGGCTCTTAACGACTCTTTTTTTAAAAAAAAAATCTTTTTTTCCATTTACCTATATATATATATATATTTATTTCCTATTCATTTTATTTACATCTCAATATCCATCTTCAACTCAATCTCAACCTCTTATTCTCCTTTTATCTCCTCTTATTCTCAACCTTAACATCTTCTCTATGATCAACAAAACACCTCTATCGGTTCCAAACGTTCTCGATCAAAACTTACAAATGTCTCAACGTCCCAAATGCCGACGGGGGCCTACCACCCCCGAAATACCGAGCCCGACGGGGGCCTACCACCCGAGAATTGGGCTTATGCAAACATCTCGCCACCCTCCTACATGCAATCCTCAAACCTTCTCGCAAACCCACAAGCATCATTTACGAGCTTGCTTTCGCAACCCCCAATAATACCATATGTTCCTCCCATCCAACATCATACCACGCAACAACAAATGTACGAACCACGAGATCACGACAATCATCTCCCGATGACATTGGTGATGATGCCAATGTTGTACCTGAAACGCAACCGCCATCGCCACCACCACAACCGCAACCCAAAAATACATCCACTACGGGTAAAAAGACGACTATGGGAAAAGCAAAGTGTAAACCTTGGAAAGCGAATGAGAAGGTCGAGTTGTCAAAAGCATGGGCCGAGACCTCGGAGGATCCTAGTATAGGTAACTATCGAGATGGAGGTAAATCAAAAAAAGTTTTTAACAATAATTGTATACTTTGATTAATGGTTTTTTTAAACTTGTTTTGTAGATGCGTTTTGGAGGGAGGTGAAGGCGTTCTTTGACATACGAATGGGATACGGCCTCGATTACCTTGCTAAGTAGCATTGCAAAACTTGCTTGCATCTACAACACACTAAACACGAGGAAAAGCGGCGAGAACGACATGATCGTTTTGCAAAAGGCTCGCTACCGCTACCAACAAGAGGTTCACAAGCCTTTTCCACACGAGCATGCTTGGAACATTCTTAAAGATTCCCCGAAATTCAAACCAATCGATATCATCAGGCCATCCAACGTCTGCACTCCCCCGCCAATGTGTCTTCCGATGCACACTTACTTCAACATCGACAACGATGAAGAAGTCAAAGGAGAGACCAAGCGGCCACAATCCATGGGTAGAAACGTGGCCAGACGTGCGGGGTATTCCTCTACGACGGCCGCGTCGAGCGATAACGTGACGGCGTTGTTGGCCGAACTAACCACATATAACACGTCAAATCAAAGATATCACGACCATCACAAAGAGGAACTCGAGATTCGCCGAAGGAATTCGTTGACGCGTGAGGCGAAAAAAGCAACAAGACCTCTAGTTCTACATTTCCCCCTCACAGACATCTTACGGGTGGTGCTTTGTCGGCGGTGTTGCAAACCAAGGAGGGGATCTCGAGTAGGTAGCTTTTTTTTTGAAAAATTTTATTTTTAATTTTAACGTAATTTTTTCCCGTGTTTAATGTAATTTTTTTAGTTTTAATATATTATATTATTTAAAAAGTTTAATATTACTAGTAGTCTAATTTAAAAATAATTGTTTTAATTATGTATTTTAGCATTTAAAAAATAAAAAATTAAAATACTTTTGGCAAGAGTCAAAACCATTGAGGATGAATTGGTAAGGATTGGTAAGGTGTTGGTAAGATAATGGAAAGTTGATGTGGCGCTGACGTGGCAGCTGGTACCATTGGTAAGGGGTAAAACCATTGTGAATGGTCTTAAGGATGCTATTATAAGGCCATTAGCATCCATCACATACTATCCCAACTTTTCTGTCTGCCACATTAGCGCCACATCATTCCCCCACTTTCATCACACAAACCTCGCATCAATCACATCTCATCGCATATTAATTATTAATAAAACATATATTAATTAATATAAGAGAGAGAGAGAGAGAAAAAAAAAAGAAGGGAAAAAAACAAAAAAAAAACAAATGTTCTCATCGCAAGTATGGTTCCATTTGATTTGCCTGAGGTAGTCCGGTTAAAAATATTGAGCCAGAGTTTTAACTCTTTGATTTCTGAAAATGAAAGTTCTATTAGATCGTACAACAAGCGTAGTAATACCTGCATGCCCCCCTGGTCGTTTGTATTTGTTCATGATTCTCTGAATCTTCAAGGCGCTCTTCGTGGAAGGAGGTTTTTTTTTATGGAAAACAACTGCATTTTCCCATCAATTAGGAGCAGATTTTTGCTCTTACCCATCGAATGAATCTTGTTACTCTTCTCACATCAGGTGGTAATCTTTTCTTGTTTTATGTATTGTTTTCTTCACCTGCTGGGTTGGTTGATATGACCCGTACGGACTTCGTGTTCTTGATCCATTCAACAATCATGTCTACCTTATACATATATTGTCCACATGAAACTTTCCCACAAGACGCTTTTAGTAAGCGTAATAGTATTATCCAGATTAAACCAAATATAAACAATGAGTATGTTTTTAGCAACAAGTATGTTACCTTATGTAATGGTTTACCGTGGTTTTATGAATATAATCTTCCACAAAAAGAAATAGCAATAATTAAACTGGGTTGTTAGGGCTTGGCGTACCTATAAAATAGGTTGATTATTCTTAAATGTTGAAGTTAAAAAAAATATTTTGATTGATCATGAAGGTTTGTTATACGTTATCTTCTTTTTGGATGACATAAATAATTCATTTTTCATATGTCACCAACATCTAGACTTGGATGGTCAAGAACTTGTCATGTTGCCAGCCGCAATACCTGATCAAGGATTACAATCGGTGTGGCATATATATTCGAACCACTGGTAGATAGTGTTTGTTAATTCAAACGATTCCAAGGTTGTTTCCTCCTACTAAAAGTTTGAGAAGGATTTACATACATGAGTACCAAAATGGAAATGAAGGCTTACAATTGATCAGTGGTATCATTAGCTGTTGGTGATTTTGGAGAACCATTAATGGTGGGTTTTTGGACTCGTGAGTGTGTAATGGAATTTGAGGGTATTATATATGTATCTTTTCTAGGTGAAGATGATGAAGAAAGAAATTATCATTAGAGATTCCTATTCACTTACGACATCAAAAACAGTTAGTGGAGCCTACCGCGCACACTACCTGTTCCTCAACCTGTTGTTGCCGTCCATGGACATTATTCTCAATCACTAACAAATCGGCTTACTCTACCGAACTGGTATTTCTAACATAAGAAGGCTATCATATCATGCTTATATATTGATTGTTCAATATTCACATTGTATGCATAGATTTTAAATTTTCTTTGCATATATCTGATTCAGTATTACATGATTAAAGGTAAATTTGCTTCCTGATTATTCTTGCACATTTCTCATGTTGTTGTTTTGATGACAACTATTTCCTATTCATTTTATTTACATCTCAATATCCATCTTCATCTCAATCTCAACCTCTTATTCTCCTTTTATCTTCTCTTATTCTCAACCTCAGCCTTAACATCTTCTCTATGGATCAACAAAATACCCCTATCGCTTCCAAACATTTTCGATCAAAACTCGGAAATGTCTCGACGTCCCAAATGCCGACGGAGGCCTACCACCCCCAAATGCCGAACCCGACGGGGGCCTACCACCCCCAAATTCCCGAGAATTGGGCTTATGCAAACATCTCGCCACCCCCTAAGCGCAATCCTCAAACTTTCTCGCAAACCCGCAAGTGTCATTTACGAGCTTGCTTTTGCAACCCCCAACACACAACATCATACCACACAACAACAAATGTATAAACTGCAAGATCAACAATCATCTCCCGATGACGATGGTGATGATGCCGATGTTGTACCCGAAATGCAACCGCCATCGCCACCATCGCAACCGCAACCCACAAATACATCCACTTGGGGTAAAAAGACGACCACGGGAAAAGCGAATTGTAAACCGTAGAAAGCGAATGAGGAGGTCGAGTTGTCAAAAGCATAGGCTGAGACCTCGGAGGATCCTAGTATGGGTAAACTATGAGATGGACGTAAATCAAAACAAAGTTTTTAACGATAATTGTATACTTTGATTAATGTTTTCTAATTTGTTTTGTAGATGCGTTTTGGAGGGCGGTGAAGGCGTCCTTTGACATACGAATGGGATACGGCCCCGATAACCGCTCCTTAGATGCCATAAGTAGCAAAGTTAAAACCTTGGTAAGTAACGTGGCAAAATTCGCTTGCATCTACAACAACACACTAAACACGATGAAAAGCGGCGAGAACGACATGATCGTCTTCCAAAAGGCTTGCTACCGCTACCAACAAGAGGTTCACAAGCCTTTTTCACACGAGCATGCTTGGAGCATTCTTAAAGATTCCCTGAAATTCAAACCAATCGATATCATCGGTCCCTCCAACGTCTGCACTCCAAAACGGTAAAAAAACGTTCGAATCTGCCTCCCCCGCCATTAGAGATGGCCAAATAAGCCCGGTCCAACCGGTTACGGACGGTTAATCGAGCACGGGATAGAAATACACCCGGTTTTTTAAAGCCCGTCGAAGACCGGTTAAGGCCCGTCAGGCCCAGACCGGTTGCAGATTTGAACATAAAAAAGGCCCGATTAAGCGTGTGACTGGTTAAGGCAAGGCCCAGGCCCAAGCCCAAGCCCGGTTAAGCCCGACGTGGTTTTAGTGTATTTGTTTTATGTGTTTTAGTGGTTTAAAATAACTTTGTTTATGAAATAAATGTAGTTTATAAGTTTATTACATAATTTACATATATATACTTTATATTATAATTTACATTTATAATATAAGTTATCTTTAGGATATAAAATCAATTTATAAACTAATTGTAGTGTTACTATATGTTAAAAAACCAAAAGAATCAATCCAACAAAAGTCCGATTATAGGCCGGTTACCAATAACCGGTTAAATGGTCAAGAGACTGGTTATGGTATTTTCCCCCTATGCCCGGCCCGTTCCGGGCATGGTCAAAGAAAGCCCGGGCCCAAAAAACACTGTTGAGGCCCGATCCTTGGGAGGCCTGGTTAAGGCCATCTCTACTTGCCACTACGTCTTCCGATGCACACACACTTACTTCAACGTCGACACTTACTTCAACGTCGACAATGACAAAGAAGTCGGAGAAGAGACCGAGCGGCCACGACCCATGGGTAGAAACGCGGCGAGACGTGCGGGGTCTTCCTCTACGGCGGCCGTGTCGAGCGATAACATGAGGGCGTTGTTGGCCGAACTAACCATGTACAACGCGTCGAATCAAAGATATCACGACCGTCACTAAGAGGAACTCGAGATTCGTCGAAGGAATTCGTTGACGTGTGCGGCAAAACAAAAGCAACAAGACCTCAAGTTCTACATTTCCTTGCACGAACATCTTACGGGAGGTGCTTTATCGACGGTGTTGCAAGCCAAGGAGAAACTCCGCTAAAAATACAGATGAGACCCTCTCGAGTAGCTAGCTTTTTTTATGAAAAAATTTATTTTTAATTTTAACGTAATTTTTTTCCATGTTTAATATATTTTTTTAGTTTAAATATATTATTATTTAAAAAGTTTAATATTACTAGTAGTCTAATTTAAAAATAATTATTTTAATTATGTCTTTTAGTGTTTAAAAAGTTAAAAATTAAAATGTTTTTGGCGAGAGTCAAAACCATTGAGGATGAATTGGTAAGGATTGGTAATGTATTGGTAAGATAGTGGAAAACCGATGTGATGCTGACGTGGCAGCTAGTACCATTGGTAAGAGGTGAAACCATTGTGGATGGTCTTAGGGATGCTACTATAAGGCCATTAGCATCCATCATATACCATCCCATCTTTTATGCCGGCCACATCAGCGCCACGTCATTCGCCCACTTTCATCACACAAACCCCGCATCAATCACATCTCATCGCATATTATATATTAATAAAAAATATATTAATTAATATGAAAGAGAGAGATGTCTTTCAAAAAAATATGAAAGAGAGAGAGGAGAGAAGAGAAGAGTCTGAAGAGAAAGGAAAAAAACAAAAAAAAAAACAAATGTTCTCATGAGACTGTGACCACCATTCCATTTTCCATCACGAGAAGGGCCATCACACACCTCTGCGATGGTGTTCCCATCGTGATGACCCCTCACGAGCTCGTGAAAGGGGGCCGATGCGGATGGTTTAACTATTTTGTGCATAGAAATATATTCTCTCCAAGCCTTTCAAAAAAGAAAAAAAAACTTCTATAAATATTCATGCTATTTTTAATGTCGCTAAATCTTGAAATTACTTTATATACCGATAAAAATGATATAACAAGAATATGGAAATAAAATGTCGATGAGTAATAGGACGTCGATGTGTTTTTAGTCAACATATGGAATTATGAAAATCATTGGTAAATGTGTTTAGCTTGAGAGCTAGCTTTTTCCATTAGACACTAGGTAATTTCAGTGAGAAATATAAATAAATATTTAAATATCTATAAATATCAATTATCCAAATAATACAAAAGTATGCTGATGCATATTATTGTGTAAACTTTATGCCTTTCAGAGTCTCACTCCTCCACCCCTTCATCCTCAGTCCTCCCCTCACTGACCCACTCATCTCATTCTCTCTCATGGAAGCCATAGCCACACCTGCTTAACATTTTGAAAGAAATGAATCCTAATCCTCAAGGCACCTATTATTCCATTTCATTTGCTTGAGGTAGTCCAGTTAAAAGTATTGAGTCGGAGTTTTAACTCTTTGATTTCTGAAAATGAAAGTTTTATTAGATCATACAACGAGCGTAGTAATACGTGTATGCCCCCTGGTCATTTGTATTTGTTCATGATTCTCTGAATCTTCAAGGCGCTCGGAGGGTTTTTGATGGAAAATAACTTGATTTTCCCATCAATGAGGAGCATATTTTTTGCTCTTACCCCATCGAATGAATCTTGTTACTCTTCTCACATCAGGTGGTAATCTTTTCTTGTTTTTTGTATTGTTTTTTCAGCACCTTCCGTGTTGGTTGGCTGATGACCCGTACAGACTTCATGTTCTTGATCCATTCAACAATTAATCATGTCTACCTTATACGTTGTCCTTATGAAATTTTCCCACAAGATGCTTTTAGTGAGCGTAATAGTATTATCCAGATTAAACCAAATATAAACAATTAGCCAGTATGTTTTTAGCATCAAGTATTTTACCTTACGTGATGGTTTACCTGTGGTTTTATGAATATAATCTACCACAAGGAGAAATAGCAGTAAACTTGGTCGTTAGGGCTTGCGTGCATACCTACGAATAGGTTATTCTTAAATGTTGAAGATAAAAAATATTTTGATTGATCATGAAGATGTGCTATACGTTATCTTCTTTTTGGATGACATAAACAATCCATTTTTCATATGTCACCAACATCTAGACTTGGGTGGTCAAGAACTTGTCATGTAGCCAGCCGCAATATATATCTGATCAAGGATTACAATCGGAATGGCATATTCAAACCACTGGTAGATGGTGTTTGTTAGTTCAAACGATTCCAAGGTTGTTTCCTCCTACTAAAAGTTTAAGAAGGATTTATATATATATGAGTACCAAAATGGAAATGAAGGCTTACAATTTATCAGTGGTACCGTTGTTGGTGATTTTGGAGAACCATTAATGGTGTTTTTGGACTCGTGGGTGTGTAATGGAATTTAAGAGTATTATATATGTATCTTTTCTAGGTGAAGATGATGAAGAAAGAAATTAGCATGAGAGATTCCTATTCACTTACGACATCAAAAACACTGAGTGGAGCCTACCGCGCACACTACCTGTTCCTCAACCTGTTGTTGCCATCCATGGGCATTATTCTCAGTCACTAACAAATCGGCTGACTCTACCAAACTAGTATTTCTAACATTAGAAGGCTATCATATCATGCTTATATATTGATTTTTCAATATTCACATTGTATGCTTAGTTTTTAAATTTTCTTTGCATATATCTGATTCGGTATTACATGATTAAAGCTTAATTTGCTTCCTGATTATTCTTGCAGATTTCTCATGTTGTTGTTTTGATGACAACTATTTCCTATTCATTTTATTTACATCTCAATATCCATCTTCATCTCAATCTCAACCTCTTATTCTCCTTTTATCTCCTCTTATTCTCAACCTCAACCTCTTATTCTCAACCTCAACCTTAACATCTTCTCTATGGATCAACAAAATACCCCCTACCGCTTCCAAACATTCTCGATCAAAACTCGGAAATGTCTCGACGTCCCAAATGCCGACGGAGGCCTACCACCCCCAAATGCCGAGCCCGACGGGGGCCTACCACCCCTAAATTCTCGAGAATTGGGCTTATGCAAACATCTCGCCACCCCCTACGCGCAATCCTCAAACTTTCTCGCAAACCCACAAGTGTCATTTACGAGCTTGCTTTCGCAACCCCCAATAATATCATATGTTCCTCCCACACAACATCATACCACACAACAACAAATGTACGAACCGCGAGATTGACAATCATCTCCCGATGACAATCGGTGTGGCATATATATTCGAACCACCGGTAGATGGTGTTTGTTAATTCAAACGATTCCAGGGTTGTTTCCTCCTACTAAAAGTTTGAGAAGGATTTACATACATGAGTACCAAAATGGAAATGAAGGCTTACAATTTATCAGTGGTATCACTAGCTGTTGGTGATTTTGGCGAACCATTAATGGTAGGTTTTTGGACTTGTGAGTGTGTAATGGAATTTGAGGGTATTATATATGTATCTTTTCTAGGTGAAGATGATGAAGAAAGAAATTATATTAGAGATTCCTATTCACTTACGACATCAAAAACAGTGAGTGGAGCCTACCGCGCACACTACCTGTTCCTCAACCTGTTGTTGCCATCCATGGGCATTATTCTCAGTCACTAACGAATCGGTTGACTCTACTGAACTGGTATTTCTAACATAAGAAGGCTATCATATCATGCTTATATATTGATTGTTCAATATTCACATTGTTTGCTTAGATTTTAAGTTTTCTTGCATATATTTGCTTTCTGATTATTCTTGCAGATTTCTCATGCATGTTGTTGTTTTGATGACAACTATTGTCTTGAAGATTGCATGTTTTTTGCTACTTACTATATATCATCAACTTTTTGTACTAGAATTCTCAAGGAAGTTAAAAACTTCTATTATGTTTAAAATTGAGTGTATTTGCTAGTTTCTACCATATCAACCTTTAGTGCTTGACTTCTTAATGAAGATTTATGTTATTGTTAATCTTTGATAAAATTAATCTAGTGTTACTTTTGGAAAATAATGAAGTAATTTTATATTTGTTTAATTGGCACATCGCTTTCTTTGATTTTTTGTGTTGGATTTCATCGAATCAAAGCGGGGCAAGTCGACAGGTTTGGGGGTACTGGTGTATTTAATTAGCTTGGTTTTAATCGTTTTGTGATGTGGGCGGTGATCCCGTGCCAAGACCGGACATGGCTGGGAATGCTAGAGATAAGCAGGGAGTTAGGAATGGAAGAAAGGGTGCTAAGAGCGGATTGTTGAAGTATACACAAAGAATGGAGAACTAGGGGCAGAATTTTGCTAAGTGGAGGGCCGGCTTTAGGTTTCCAATGAAGGTGGCCGGAAAAGGCAAAGGAGGTGGCAGCAATACTGGCGAAGATTGTCGTAGGATAAAGGGTGGATTGGTGGCGTTGCAGAATTAAGTAGGTGAGAAAATTGCATGTTTCACTAGATCATGAGGAGCATGGCTATTGGTGGAGCTTGATGTTATTGATTAGGTCAACAAGATAGCCACACCACCAGTGTCATGCCATATTAAACAAAACCATACATGCATGCACCATAAAGTATAAGCTTTCATTAATTTGTTTGTACAACTTTTAGAGAAGTTACTAAATTATGATGTTTAAATTCCATTGGCAATCTTGATTCTTGACCTAGACTCTCCAAAACGGTCATATTGGGCTTTTCTACTTAATTGTGGTGTTATGTTGAAATATAGATTCAGGATTTGAATCATTTCCCAGCTTCCCTAGTTTCTTTCCCTACAAACAATGGTTATAATAAATAAAATAAAACAAAAGTCAAAAGTAATAAAATTAATGGTTAGATGGACCAAAAATTAAACGTAAACCAATTAAACCATGGGCCTAAAGTATTAAAAGCATTCTTAATGACTAGCATTATACTTGCGTAATGTTGCGACGACGAATAACGTTTACCCAATAACAAATCATTTAATAGAATATAGGTATATGATATCCTACGAACAGTTTCTACACGATAACATGCCGTCTCATTTGTGTATCTTTTTTTTCATCAATTATTTTCTTCATTTTTAAAACAAATTTTAAAAAGATTACAAAACAAATTTTTTCTTGTTTTTTTGTAGGTGATAAAATGTGTTATGAAAAAACGTGTTTATCGGTAAATGCGTAAAGTAGGAGAGAGAGAGATAGAGAGAGTATGTGGTTGTAAAATGGGATTATTTGAGGGGTATAATAGTAATTTACTATTGTTGAATTTTAAGAGATTAAGTAAAGTAGAAAATAGAGTGTTAAATGGTTTATAATGTAGTATAGATTACACAGAAGTTGAGTTTGGTGTCGGCCAAGGTGCTTAAGACCATCCACAATGGTTTTACCTGATACCAGTTGCCACGTCAGCGTCACATCAGCTTTCTACTATCTTACCAACACCTTACCAATACTTACCAATACATCCACAATGATTTTACTATTTGCCAAAAAACATTTTAATTTTTAAAATATTAAAATACATAACTAAGACAATTATTTTTAAATTAAACTAATAATAATATTAAACTTTTTAAATAATAATATATTAAAACTAAAAAAAATTACATTAAACACGGAAAACAAATTACGTTAAAATTAAAAATTAAATTTTTCATAAAGAAAAGCTAGCTACTCGAGAGGATCTCATCCGTATTTTTGGCGGAGCTCCTCCTTGGTTTGCAACACCGTCGACAAAGCACCTCCCGTAAGATGTCCGTGCGGGGAAATGTAGAACTGGAGGTCTTGCTGCTTTTGTTTCGCCTCACACGTCAACGAATTCCTTCGATGAATCTCGAGTTCCTCTTGGTTACGGTCGTGATATCTTTTGATTCGGCGTGTTGTACGTGGTTAGTTCGGCCAACAACGCCGTCACGTTATCGCTCGACGCGACCGCCGTAGAGGAAAACCCTGCACGTTTCGTCGCGTTTCTACCCACGGGTCATGGCCGCTCGGTCTCTTCTTCGACTTCTTTGTCATTGTCAACGTTGAAGTAAGTGTGCGCATCGGAAGACACGGTGGCATGGGAGGCGAATTCAAATGTTTTCGACCGTTTCAGAGCGTTGGATGGCACGACGATATCGATTGGTTTGAATTTCGGGAATTTGTAAAGATGTTCCAAGCAAGCTCGTGTGGAAAAGGCTTGTGAACCTCTTGTTGGTAGCGGTAGCGAGCCTTTTGCAAGACGATCGTATCGTTCCCGCCGCTTTTCTTCGTGTTTAGTGTGTTGTTGTAGATGCAAATGAATTTTGCCACGCTACTTAGCAAGTTTTAACCTTGCTACTTATGGCGTGTAGGGAGCGGTTATCGGGGTCGTATCCCATTCGTATGTCAAAGGACGCCTTCACCGCCCTCCAAAACGCATCTACAAAACAAATAAAAAAAACATTAATCAAGGTATACAATTATCGTTAAAAACTTTTTTTGATTTACCTCCATCTCGATAGTTACCTATATTAGGATCCTCCAAGGTCTCGGCTCATGCTTTTGACAACTCGACCTCTTCATTCGCTTTCCAAGGTTTACACTTCGCTTTTCTCGTGGTCGTCTTTTTACCCCAAGTGGATGTATTTGTGGGTTGTGATTGTGGTGGTGGCGATGGCAGTTGCGTTTCAGGTACAACCTCGGCATCATCACCGTCGTCATCGGGAGATGATTGTCGATCTCGCGATTCAGACATTTGTTGTTGTGTGGTATGATGTTATGGGGGAGGAACATATGGTATTATTGGGGGTTGCGAATGTTGGGTTTTTGGTTGACCTCGGACCAAACTGGTTCGAGTCACGGTTCGAAAAACAAACTGTTAATTCGAACATCAAACCAAACTGGTTTGATCAGCGGAAGCATAATTGTGTAAAAACCCGAAAGCACATGATCTTTTATTGTTTATCTAAACAGTCATATAATCCGGGGTTTAGAAAGCTTACCTGAATTGCTTGAGCTTGATCCACCCGTGATGAACCTTACGAACGACCTTCTAGCCGGTTACAACTCCAAATTCCCGAACACCTGAACAGAACCCGAACTTCCTCCGGATTTGTGATTGGCGTCGATCAAGGAAGAGAGAGAGAGAGAGTTTTTTTCGGTTTCTATGGTTGGGAGTGAATAATGAGTTATCAATTCAATGAATGAAAAAGGTTTAACCATGGCTGGATATATATAACTGAATAAACACAATCTGTATCATATTCAGTTTCCTTTTTCTATAATTATCCATAAATAAATCTTTCTTTTCCACTAAGAAAGATTATTTCCATATATACAACTAATATATTAGTCAGGATAATTACCATATATATATTTAACTAATATATATATTTACCATATATAACAAATATTAATTAAAACCAGTTATATATTTATTTAACTAATAAATATATAATCCCTGTTTAATTAATAATAGAAACCTTTAACTTTGGAGTTTCTTACAGAAAACACCCAATAGATTTATAATTGACTATTATAAATCTTTTCTCTCTATACTGGAGTTATCTTACTTGTTCGTTTTACAGGCCTCACAAGTGTGACCCTCAAGTGTCTTATAACATTGGATGTGTAGTCTGGTTTGTCAACTTCTGCACATAATTACTAACAGACTCCCACTTGTGCAAGTTGGCAATACCGGCTTGACCACACGGACCTAAGGAGGCCCCTAGACAGGCACTTAGGCTAACCAGGTTATAAGCACTCTTATACCCAGGTAGGTGATAAAACGTCCCTTTTAAAGGATACAACATTTATGAACACACTGTTCACAAATCGGGTATAACTAGGCTTTTCCTTTTGCAACACGATATTTCAATTTTGAGTACGAGCATGGATACAGTCAACTCAGAATACTCAAGATTATGTTCATGACTATCCGACTTCCAACTGATTGGTAAACGACAAAGAACAAATCAGTTCGTTTGGGCATGGCCATGCACTTCATCAGTTCTTGTAGTCAGTCAAGGGGCCCGGAAATATCTCTCTTCATAGAAGAGGTGCAAATCCCATCTTGCATATCTGCATTTGCCACCACGACTTCCGCTGAATCTAGTTACGCCCCGTATGACCACCCTGTTACGGTGTGATGTTAGAACGTACTAAGTATCCAATAGTCCCCGTGATTCCAAACCAGATACCTCAGGTATTGAGGACAACCTACTGTGAGATTTACTTATGACAAAATCCATGAAGTAATCTCAACCAGCGGATCACATCCGATATTCGCTGCTCTATCGAATATCCGTGCAGTTTTTGGTCTACATCGCTTGTAGCTGTTACTCTGTTTTATAACTACCCAAAAACTCACGATGACTTTAAAACCCTATCAGGTTCCCACCTTGATAAGTTGTCACGGATAATTTCAAATAAAACTTATACTAGTTTTATTCCCGGATCAAAAACATGCTAAGTATAAAAGAAACAGAGAAACTAATTTTGTATAGTCCATATTCCACTCTGTAATAATAACAAAATTAATAGCATTTCTAAGTTACTTTTATGGTGTCTATTCAATATGTACTTATACTGATTTAAATGAAGTATCACCTTCCTTCAATTTAAACCCTTCGATTAGTGTTTACCATCCTAATCAAAGAAATAACCAAAACAACGCAAGTTATTAAATGATATTTTAACTTGGTTCTGCTAGTTTTGTTTCTGCAAACACATTTAAACAAAATCTAGACTTTTCTTTACCATATTGCCTAAATCTTGGAGATACTGGAATAACTCCAAGTTTCTTGAATATGTAAAGTCAACTCCGCAACTTTCCTTAGTTGTTGTGTAGATAAAGATTTCTACCTGAAATCTGACAAAATTTCCATTTACCAAACTGGTGAATTCCAGGAAATTTATCCTAGTGTTCTACAACACTTGATGGTCTAAAAAGATACTTGAATATCTTTATTATCACAACACATATAATTATTGATTTTCTTAAAGTCAAAACTTTGACTTTATTGTTTCGAAACTTTGAAACTCTATATTTCTCATGAATTCTTATCCTCTCTGGATTATGAATTCCTAGAAATACTAATCAATAATATAGCTTTTATTCTTTATCGGAAGCATAGATGGAGAATAAATTGGGCTCCCACTAACCTATATGAAAACTGACTATTACTTAAATTTAATGCTTCATTGACTCAGTCAAGACTTGACTATTTAGTCAATTTTATATTTTTAAGTAATAAGTTTAAAACTATAAACTTGAATTTTACTATTCATAAAACTTAACTGGATCTTATTAGATCCCTAATTCCAAAACTTGGAATTTACTAGTTTTATAAATACTGATATTATCAACGTCATCTGTGATAATATCCTAAATTCCCTTTTTAAAACATATGAGTAATTTGAACTTGACTACAATGTACCTGTTATAATCATATTACTCGTAAATGTTTTATTCCAAAAACACATTCCTATAAAATAGTACTTCGTGTGTTTTTGACAGTTTTCATATATCACTTCGAATTACTAAATTTTGAAGTATATTTGTTAGTGTGGTAGACAATATCTAGGATCAACAAACTGAATCAAGTCTACCTTGACTTAGATTCAAAATAAAATTAGATATATATAAATCAAGACAATAATTTTAAATTTAAAATACCAAAATCCATAAATTTAAATCAACCAACATTTCAAAATATCCAAAATAAAATGTCTTAAAATAAGTTTAAAATGTCTTGATAATATCTAAAATAAATCTTGTCTGATCCTCGGGACCCGGGCACTTCATTTCTCCTGACCACCTGCAAACAAACATTTGCTCTAGGTGTCAGTTAACTTGTAAACTAACAAGTAGTAATGATAAACTGAAGCAGTCATAAAACGTCCTAGGTGTTTATACCTGTTTCATGACGCTTCGGGCAATTGTGTCTCCAATGTCCGACCTCATGACACGTAAAGCATCGATTCTCGGTCTTCGCTTTGTTGACTTTAACCTTTTTGCCCTTGCCCTTGCCCTTGCCCTTTCTATTGTCAACGGCCTTTGGTACACTCTGGCTGACCTGAACCTGGTCCTTGCCCTTGCTGGTGTTCCTTTGCCCTCTTTTCTTCTTCACTCCACCATCCCTGACCATCAGAACATCTTTGGTCTTGGTCCCCGTCCCCATACTTTGTTCAGCAGTTTTCAACATGGAGTGCAATTCAGCTATGCTCCTTTCCATGTTGTTCATATTAAAATTCATCACAAACTGCTTGTAATCATCGGACAATGAATTAAGTATGGTATCCGTTGCCAACTGCAACGGAACTGGGTGACCTAACCTCTCTAGGTGGTCAAGTAGCCTCTTCATTTTCATAACGTGGGCACTGACAGAGGTCCCCTTGGCCATTTTGCACGCGTTTAGAGCCCTTGTGGCATCATAACGCTCTGTGCGAGCTTGCGTTTGAAACATGTCCCTCAACTGGCGGATCATGTCGTAAGCATTAGTGTTCATGAGCCCTGTTTGTAGTTCTGGGCTCATAGTCGCAAGCATCAAGCAGCCAACATCCAGCAAATCATCCGAACGCTTTTGATAAGCATTTCTGATTGCCGTACTGGCATTTGCTGGTGGGGCCTCACCTAGAGGTTCTTCTAGGACATACCACTTTCTCTCGTGCCTGAGCACAATCTGGAGATTGCGCTCCCAGTCGAGAAAATTTGGACCAGTGAGTTTGTCCTTTTCTAGGATCGAGCGAAGAGAAAGGTTATTGGTGTTGGTAACCGTGTTTGCCATCTACACATTTAAAAAACTTGGTTTTAGTACCTTTGAATAAACGATTCCGAATAAATATCAATAAACCCTAAAATGATAATTATCGGACTAGGATCCTTATTTCATACGTCCTGATGCGCGGTATGCTCACGCCCCACCAGGCCCGTACTATTTCGGTAGGTAAGGACTTTTACCAATCATATCTAACTGACATGACTCCTAGATCTTTTCGGGACATCGGATAAAACCGTACATGTTTTAGTCCCTCTTAGTGCTCTTTGGCCCGGTACCACCCGGTGAATTGTAACAATTACCAAAATAGATCTCACCATTTTGAACTGGATGTACTCTGGTCGGTACCACCCGATATCGCAGAGTCTTTTCATCCCCTTCAGTTTGGGGTTTGAACGTGGGTGCTAAAGGTTCGACTCCTTCGAGCTCCAACGTACCTTACACCAAAGGTGTCCACAAATGGGTTGCACTACTGATCTATGATTTTATGGGTTTTAGCTAAGTTTTTGAAAAACTTTAAATTTCCAGCATTTTTAAAATCGCTATTAAAGGCATTTGTTGTTCTGAAACTAACTGTTTTAAGAAACAACCGATGTTTAAAACTAACTGTTCTAAAACTTACTTGCTAATAAAACTAACTGTTTTAAAAGCATGCCTCTTATAAGAAAACAATCTTATAATGGTTTTAAAAATAATTTGACCATCTAAAAATGTTCATAAAATGGTAACTTTAGGTTTTTTAAAACCAACCTCGTGATATAACTAGTTTTAATTTTTAAAAACATTTGATAAAACCTAAGCATGTAATATCAATAATCACGAGCAAGCATAATAATCACAATCATGCAGTTAAAGAAACAAAAACAAGCAATTATTGATTTGCCAATTAATTCCTAAAGGACCAAAATTGTCCTAAAACTATTTTCCTTCGTTTTCCCCGCGTGGCTCCGATCTCCTTGCGTAGCTCCCACTGGCCTCGGCATCTCTTGACGGAACTCCGGGAAAAGAAAAGGAAAAATCTATCCTAAAGGTCATTTTGCACATTACCGGGGTCGAAAGTGGCACCCAGGTTTCTCCAAATAGATTAAGTGTCTAAATTGGCATTCTTTATAATTACTATAGCATATATATATATACTAAGCAGATATATATATTAACATTTAACCACGCAAGTTTTATAGAGCAATAAAGCATATAAAATTAAACAATCCTAGATCCGTTAAGATTATTCTGTTTATCATAAACCATGGTATTAACTGATTTATAAAAACAAACTGTTTTATAAACCAAAACTGATATTTTAATCTGAAATCGGCTTTTAACTAATTTATAAAATACCCAAGATTTATAAACTATAAATCTATTTTATAAAATAAAACCAATTTTCTAAAATATTTGCTTTTATCCAAAAACATATCAAACCGGATATTCCGGACCAACTGCTCGGAATATTAAATACTGGCCTAAAAACTGTGTCGTGGTTCGACCAACTGGTCAAACATGACATCCGGCCCATTTGACCAGACGGGTCAAATTACTGGTTTGATAAAAACAACACAATTTTATTATAACACTATCTAAATAAAATTAATTTTGGATAAAAAACTTAAAACCATATAAATCCTTTTGGGCCATAACGTGGTCCAAAATACTGGGTTTTGGGTCTGGTTGTATCGTGGCCCAATTAGAATCGAAAAACCCTTGATTTCGTGACTCGTGGTCCACCGATAATTTATCGATGTCGATTACCACCATACGGTGGCGATCAACCCTTGTCGGCGACGACGGCAGCACAACGCCACTACCGTCCCGTGGCAGCCACCACCGCCACCATGTGGCCGGCGATGGTGATGGTAAACGGCCATCGCCATCACCATCGTTTTGGCGATCGAACAAAAATCACATTATCGTTGCCACCGTCGACTATCGCCACCTCCGTTGACAATCGCCACCACCGTTGACAATCGCCACCACCGTTGACAATCGCCACCACCGTCGACAAACGTCACCACCGTCGACAACCGCCACCACCATTGACAGCAGCAGCAGTCGGCTGCCACTGCCGTGGCATGGCCGGCTGTCGATAGCCAAAAAACGCGCACGATGGCGACGCCAAGGCGCCACCGCCGCCGTCACCTAGGGTTTGCCCAAAGCGGCCGGCGGTCGCCGGGTCACAACCGCCCCAGCCGTGCCCCAGCCGGCGATTGAAAACAACAACAACACCATCACCGTTCACCACCGCTGCAGTCGCCATCAGGCGAGAGGGGGCTTTGGCTTCATCGGCCGCCGCCGCCGTTGGTGGTGGCGCACGACGACAATAGCAACACGCCTTCATCGCCGCCGCTGCCCTCGGTCAGCCACCGCACACCATCGCCACTTATGTGGCTTCGGTGGTTCCGGCTTCATAACAAAAACGACCACCGCCACCGCTAGGCGTGGCCGTGAGGCAGCCAGCCGTGGTTGGTCTCGGCCGTCGATTGTCACCGCCACCATCGCTGATGCGGTTCCTGGTGGCTTTGGTGCCAAAACAAACGACCATGCGCCACCGTCGTAGCGGTGCGACGACAGCAGCGGCAAAAACATGCCACCACTGTCGCCATTCGCCGGGGACGATCACTACGGTGGCTTTTCGATGCCACCGCCGTCGATTGCCGTGACCATCACCGAACTGGTGGTTTGGTCGCGGTTTCGATTTTCGGCAATCGAGATTTGGTTGCGATTCGTGGTTTTATAACAAAAATCCAATAATGCGATAAACTGATAAAGATAAAACTTTGAATCTGATAAAGATGAATTCTACCTAAACTGATAAAAAACCAAACTTTATACAAGCTAATAAAATCAATCTTGATACAACACTGATAAAGATTAATTTTAAACCGATAAATATCAATCTTTATGCAAACTGATAAAGATTAATTTACTCAAACTGATAAAATTTTAATTCTTAAACAAACTGTTATAAATTAAAACTTTATTCAACTCAAACAATTATAACGGATCTCAAAGATTTATCAGATAAAGCAATTTTACATGAACAGATAAAATCAGGATTATCAGATAAAACAATTTTATACAAACAGATAAAATTTAGCAAACTGATAAAACTTAAAACAGATAAAGATTTAATCTTTTAAGCAAACTGATAAAAGTTAAAGCTTTATACAAACAGATAAAGATTTAATCCTTATCCAAAACTGATAAAGATTAAAACTTTATACAAACAGATACGAGATAAACAATAAGAAAAACCAATGGCTCTGATACCACTGTTGGGTTTTTGGTTGACCTCGGACCAAACTGGTTCGAGTCACGGTTCGAAAAACAAACTGTTAATTCGAACATCAAACCAAACTGGTTTGATCAGCGGAAGCATAATTGTGTAAAAACCCGAAAGCACATGATCTTTTATTGTTTATCTAAACAGTCATATAATCCGGGGTTTAGAAAGCTTACCTGAATTGCTTGAGCTTGATCCACCCGTGATGAACCTTACGAACGACCTTCTAGCCGATTACAACTCCAAATTCCCGAACACCTGAACAGAACCCGAACTTCCTCCGGATTTGTGATTGGCGTCGATCAAGGAAGAAAAGAGAGAGAGAGTTTTTTTCGGTTTCTATGGTTGGGAGTGAATAATGAGTTATCAATTCAATGAATGAAAAAGGTTTAACCATGGCTGGATATATATAACTGAATAAACACAATCTGTATCATATTCAGTTTCCTTTTTCTATAATTATCCATAAATAAATCTTTCTTTTCCACTAAGAAAGATTATTTCCATATATACAACTAATATATTAGTCAGGATAATTACCATATATATATTTAACTAATATATATATTTACCATATATAACAAATATTAATTAAAACCAGTTATATATTTATTTAACTAATAAATATATAATCCCTGTTTAATTAATAATAGAAACCTTTAACTTTGGAGTTTCTTACAGAAAACACCCAATAGATTTATAATTGACTATTATAAATCTTTTCTCTCTATACTGGAGTTATCTTACTTGTTCGTTTTACAGGCCTCACAAGTGTGACCCTCAAGTGTCTTATAACATTGGATGTGTAGTCTGGTTTGTCAACTTCTGCACATAATTACTAACAGCGAAAGCAAGCTCGTAAACGACACTTGCGGGTTTGCGAGAAAGTTTGAGGATTGTGTGTAGGGGTGGAGAGATGTTTGCATAAGCCTAATTCTCGGGCATTTGGGGGTAGTAGACCCCCGTCGGGCTTGGCATTTGGGGGTGGTAGGCCCCCGTCGGCATTTGGGACGTCAAGACATTTGCGAGATTTCATCGAGAACGTTTGGAACCGGTAGGGGTATTTTGTTGATCCATAGAGAAGATGTTAAGGTTGAGGATGAGAATAAGAGGTTGAGGTTGAGAATAAGAGGTTGAGATTGAGAATAAGGGGAGATAAAAGGAGCATAAGGGGAAATAAAAGAAGAATAAGAGGTTGAGATTGAGATGAAGATGGATATTGAGTTGTAAATAAAATGATTAGGACATATATATATAGGTAAATGGAAAAAAACTAAAAAAAGATCCGTTGAAAGAGCCATTGGGAGGAGGGGGTAGGGTGGGGAGGTCTCGTTGTTGCAACGGCATGGAAGTACCGGTTTGAACTGCTACCGGTTACCCTCGACGGTGTTACCGGGGGTACCGGCCTCCATACCGGTCCCAATGCTGATGGTCTTATAAGACCATCCACAATGGTTTTACCAGCTGCCAATGGTACTAATTGCCACGCCAGCGCCACATCAGCTTTCCACTATCTTACCAATACCTTACCAATTCATCCTCAATGGTTTTACCCTCTTGCCAAAAACATTTTATATTTTTATTTATTTATATACAAAAATACACAATTAAAAAAATTAATTTTATATTAAACTAATAATAATATTAATTAATATTGATAATTAAAAATTACATTCAAATTAAAAAATACATTCAAATGATAAAAAAAACATTAAAATTAATGTTGGGCATTGACAATAGAGTTTCACACGTGTAGAGATATATCAGTGCGAATGTTGGCGTGTGTTCTCGGTTTTTTAATAGGCTGACGTTTATTGCTCGGTTTTCTTCGGAGATATTTGTTTCAATATCTTCTACTAAAACCTCCGTTTCATCAAAATGATAATGTGAAAACCCTTCGTATTCACAAATCATGTTATGTAAAATTATACAAGCGTACATAGTTTCCTCAATTTCTTTTGTGTCCATGCTCGCGCCGTCTACCAACAACGTGTCATTTTTCTTGAACTGTGGTGAATGTCCGTTCAATGTCTTTCCTAGCTGATTATTGGCATTTCGCGGACTCGATTCGTCTCTCGTCCGTTGGGTACTTAAATGATTTGACGAATGTCGTCCACTCTGGATAAATCCCATTGGCGAGATAATATTCGTGTTTGTAGTTTGTGCCATTCACAACAAACGAACTATCGGGTGCTTTATCTTCGAATAGATCGTTGAAAATCGGTGATAAATTTACAACGATTATGTCGTTCATGGCACCCGAAACCCCGAAGAATGCGTGCCAAATCCATTGATCATGTGATGCGACCGTCTCTAGAATTACTGACGGTCCAGAATGATCACCTCTATGGAATTGACATGGAAGGGACAATTATTCCAATACCAGTGCATATAATCAATGCTACTAAGCATGCCGGGTAAGCCATGTTTTTCTTCATGCAACGCGTAGATAGCCTGAATATCGCTACCACTAGGCTTTCGTATATATTTTCGCCTATAGAGGTGAATAATACCTTGGCAAAAATTCTCTAGGCATTCCCTTGATGTCGTTTCTCCCATCCTCAAGTACTCTTCGGTCGAATCTGCAGCAGACCCGTCGCCAATTGTCGGATAGCGGACGTACACTTTTGTAGTAGAGAAAACCCCTTAACACCTCTTGCATCCCACACTTGCTTGAAATAATCAAACTCACTCTAAGTAGGGGTGTGCATCGGGCGGGTTCGGGTTTTTAAGTTCGGGTAACCGAACTTGTTGGGTTGAAATTTGTCAAACTGTACTCAGTCCGAAAATTTCGGGTTGAGCGGGTTCAGGTTCGGGTTGGGCCTAGCCGAATTTATTATAAAAAGCCCATTTCAGCCCATTTCAGATTAAATTTAAAAAATTCGGCCCAACCCAATTTTTAACCAATTTTTCAACTTCTTAATTTCTAAATTTTTATACCAAAAAACAGGTCCATAAATTTTTATATATAGTAGTAACTACTAACTAGTAAACCACAAGTCGATAATAATCATAAGTAAACCACAAAAAAACACAAGTTAAAAACTATTCTAAACCACAAACAAAATATTACATATTATTTTTTGATAATGTTAGATAATAGTCTAATACATATAGAATATTATATATTATTTTATTTATATATAATGAAAATAAAAAGGTTTTTTTATAAGTTCGGGCTTCGGGCGGGTTCGGGTTTGAAAATAGCAACCCAACCCGACCCAAACTTTATTCGGATAGCTCGGGTTTGGGTAGGGCGGTTTTCGGGTTGGCGGTTTTCGGTTTTTGGTCTACTTTACGGTTCGGTTTTCGGACGGGTAGTTTGGGTAAGGCGGGTTTTGCTCACCCCTACTCTCAAGATCGACAACTCTCCTACGAATAGTCGTCGGGTCATACGAAACCGCCGTTTGAAGTCGACGTCGATGTAAACCGGGTTATCAGAAAAGTAGTCAGCGACAAGTTTATCGTGTCCATCTTGTCGACCTCTATTTTTATTCGGCCCTCTCAGTCGTGGATTCGACGTTCCTATTATCTCGTTTTCGATAACTATATTGGCCGCTTCCATCGCAACAACACCGAAAACCCGAAAGTGTTTATCGACAAGGCCTTCATTCGCTTCCTCCCATGATGATTCAGAAGACGTTGACATTTTTTGGAATAAAGGTTGAGTGAGAGAAGGAGGTTGAGAATAAGAGGTTGAGTGAGAGAAGGAGGTTGAGATAGAGATAAAATGAATACGAAATAGATATATCTATATATAGGTAATTGAAAAAAAATCAAAAAAATAGCTGTTAAGAGACGTTGGGAGGGGGTGGGGTGGTCTCGTTGTTGCAACGGCATGGAGGTACCGGTTTGAACCGGTACCGATTACCCTCGGCGGTGTTACCAGGGGTACCGGCCTCCATGCCGGCTCTCTACCGCTTCCAATGCGGATGGTCTAATATTCATAAGCATTTAAGGTTTTTGTAATTTTTGCTGATATTATATTCTATCATATACTTCTCTCTCGTGTAAATTCACAATCTACTTTTTAAAATTTATATTTGAAATTTATAATTTTATGGTTTTACCCTTCAACGGGTCACACACGCAACTTTCTGGATGTCGGCATAAACCGAACCTGACATTTCTTTCATCCAGACCCACTTTTGACCCATTTCAAATTCGTGTTACTTTTTTCGTGTTGAATCAATCCAAAAATTGCTAGAGAAAATAGTGAATAAGTTTTTTAATCATTAGATTGATACTTTTTAAAAAAGATTTAACATTAACTCTCCTTTGTTCATTGATTTTAACATGAAACCGAATATTTGATCGATGATAGGAGAAGGATAAAAACACATCAAAACCTTTAAATAACTAAATAGAGATGTTATATCTCCTACTAAATATTGGTACTTGTTATTTAAGATTTTTGAGTAAATTGTGGATTTGGTCCCTGTGGTTTAATAATTTTTTTGGTCATGGTCCCTATTGTATGTTTATCTTGGATACGGTCCTTGTAGTTTTCATTTCGTTTTGGCCATGGTCCTCAGAATAACTCCGTCGTTAACTCCGTTAAATTAAGGACTATTTTAGTAAACTTTTATTCTTTTGTTTTTTTTTCTTGTAAAAAGGTAAAAATAATAATTTTAAACACACAAATTCATATATTCAATATATATATATATATTTATATAATGGTATCAAAATAAATAAAATAAGAGCTTAGTTTACAATTTGATTTTTTAAATTAAAAAGTTAATTATATTACAGATAATTTGATTAATTTTAATAAATTAAATCATAAAAAAAACTTATCCATTCACTCTAAATAAAACAAGAAATGATTTTATGATTTGATATGTTTAAATTAAAATTTTACTTAAATGAAAACAATAAAACCATATTATTTCCACCATTTGAATAAAACAATAAAATTTAACGTTATAAATAATTAATCATTCAAAAAACTTAAATAATCAAATATAAAACAAGATATTATCAATTAATTATATTACGTATACAAACATGTATATACATACACACACATACTTACTGTTAATGACATGAAATCATATAATAATATTTTGTTCTATATTTGATTATTTAAAATCTTTAAAACATAATTTATATTAAAAACATTTATTTTTATTATTTTAATCAAATGGTAGAAGATGATATGGTTTTATTGTTTTAACGTAGCTAAAACTTTAATTTAAATAAATCAAATCATAATACTTTATTTTTCCATTAAAAAATATAATACTTTATTTTATTTTGTTTAGAGCGAATAAAATTAGATATGGTTTTATGAATTGATTTATTTAAATTAGAAAAATAATTAAATTGTATATGATATAATTAAATGTTTAATTTAAAAAAAATCAAATTGTAAAAGAATCTCTTATTTTATTTAGTTTGATTAATCTGTGTGTTTAAAAATATATATATTTTTTATTTTTTTACAAGAAAAATGCAAAAGAACAAAAAATTACTAAAATAGTCCTTGATTTAACGGAGTTAACGAATGGGTTAGTTAGAGGGACCATGACCAAGACGAAATGAAAACCACAAGGATCATATTCAAGATAAACATACAATAGGGACCATGGCCAAAAAAATTATTAAACCACAAGGACCAAATCCACAATTCACTCAAGATTTTTTTTTTACCTCTTTCTTATTATTTTCCTTCTAATTCATTTTTCTACTTACATAAGATGATATATGTAATTCATTAATCTTTTTTTCTTATCTCTTTTATTAATTTTGACACTTGTATTAATCTTGAGAATAAAATAATAAGTAGAAACTTTTTGTAAAGGAATATATAAATTCTTATTCACTGATTCACTTGATAAATATAAGTAATAAAATCAAGGAAACTCTCTTATATATTCGAAAAAATAGGATTATGACATCATTATTGTTTTTTAAATAGTTTTAAATTAATAAGTACTACCTCCGTCCCAAAATTATTGTCCAGTTTTGACTTTTAAAAGTCTTTCTTTGTCTACTTTGACCTTAAATATTTTTGTTTGTGTTATATAATACTTGATGAAAATTATACCAATGAAAATACAATAAAAACACAACCCATTCATATATTTTGCATTAAGTATTATATAACACAAACAAAAATATTTAAGATCAAAGTCGAGAAAGACAGTCTTTCAAAAATCAAAACAGGACAATAATTTTGGGACGGAGGGAGTAACAATTTCAATTAGTTTATCATGAACGTATCATGAACGTTGATATTATTCAAACCCATATGTAAAATATTTAACAATTATTACAAATTCACGATTTCAAACACCATTAACATGCAATTATCAAAATAAAAAATAAAAAATATTAATAATAATTTGAATATTTATAATTGTATATTAAAGTAAAATTTCTTTCGTGTCGAGCTCTCGGCTGTCCTCACGTTCACAACCAAAAAGTGGTTCACATTTGAACTTTCCTCTATATATATAAAGGTGGGTTCAAATGTGAACCACTTTTTCATTGTGAACCGTGAGGACGAATTCAACCACACATCTCGCGGTTACGGTGGACGTGATCACGGGGAATTGACGAGATTCATGGGATGGTAGAGATTATTAAAGGGGGGACCGGTCAAAGTCGCCTTTATTGACCGGATGAGTGGTTGAGATTCGTCCTTACGATTCACAATCAAAAAATGGTTCACATTTGAACTTTCTTCTCTCTCTCTCTCCTCTCTCTCTCTCTCTCTATATATATATATATATATATATATATATGGACAGATGATTTTGGACAGCATGCACCCAAAAAATTAAGTTTTTGATGAATAGATTTTAACTACGTTAGTTCTAACTATTGAATCTTGGTATTTGCTTCAATGGGTTCGGTTCTTATTATAATTTCGAATTTAGGGCTGCTACCCTTTTTAGTCGAATCTTCATTTAATTGATATGGTTTTATATAGAGGCTCAATCAAATGAGCACCATGCAATTGTTGCACACCTTAAGAACCAATCTCATGCATTCATCTAGTCTTAATGGATATATGGATTCATAAATACATTCATAGTTTCCTATTATAAGTGGTGATGATAATGAATGAACTCTAATTACCTTCTATAAATATTTAAATCATAATAAATAAATCTTCATTATTTCCATAAAATGCGCTAATTTATTGGTTCTTTGGATGTGCAACAATTACATGGTGCTCATTTGATTTTCCCTCTTATCCGGTAATATTCCATCTTTTAAATTTAAATGAAGAGTACTTAGTGGACAGGTATTAAGTTCACTTAACTTTACCCAAGTATTCGAGACCACAATAGCTTTATTGATTGTTATATTTTGTACGATTGACTATTTATTCTATCGATGTGTGAATCTTATCACTCTTATGTTTTTAAAATGTAATTTACATGTAATTATTTTTTCTGATGAGATGTGGAAATTAAGTGTTTGTTTCTTGTTATTGAATTGCCTTTTTCTTATTCTTGTACAACTAATAGTTTAAGGGGTTATTTACTAAATGCTTACCATGGTAATTGTTTACTAATATCATTTACCTTATTCATTGAACATGGCGAGGACCAAGAACCTTACCCGGTAAACGACAAGGCAATAAGCCAAGGACCGAGAGACTCTTACATGGTAAGTGTGAGAAATGACTCTTTCTAGGTAATTATCGGGCTTAAAACTCTTACCAACAATCAACTTTCAAGACCAAGGATGTAAAACAAACACGGTAACCGAATGTTAATCTTTTGCCTGGTAAAAATTTGGTAAACGACACCTAATACTTGCATGCTTTCTCTATTTGAAATCTCATTTAGGGGTGTTTGATTAGAGGTACTAAACAGTAATTAATGAGAATGATAATTTAGGGGTGCTTGTTTGTGATTATTTAGGTTTCAATGATGCCATAGGTTATCGGTCCTTGGTATGCCTCTTATCGGGTGATAACAATACTCGTTAAATAGGTTTTATTGTATATACAAAAAACTCCTTTTGCATTTATAAACGAATTTGAATTGGATCTTTATTTATTTTGTATCATTTTATATTTACAACTAACTATTATCCACTATAACCCTAAAGCTTTTATATTTCCATAATTTATACAATTGAGAATACTATTGCTACAAGTCTTCACACCCGCCGTATCGGACGGATACGTTTACTTGTTATATCTTAAATAAAAATAACGTCAATTTTAATGCTTAACTAGGAGGAGTTGGTGGTGGGTTATTGAAAAGTTCACCAAACAAAAATTGTAAATCTTAATTGGTTTGGGCTCAGACCCAGTCATTGCTGGGCTGATCAAAACTTTGGGCTGGGCTTGGTCTTAATTCGGTCTCACACTCACTTATGGTAATATGGTATATTGCATGGATTTTAAAGGAATTTGATTTTTATTATAATCATGGTTGAATCGTATACAATCGGTCCAACTTGTTAGACGTTGATCGTCTTCTTTACTAGAAATTTGGGTTTAAACAACCATTGTCGAAAAAAAATCCATTTGAATGCTCTCTCGAGATTCATTTGGGAAAGAAAAAAAACAATTACGACGTATCACCCTAAATAAATACTTAAATTATCTTTATCAGTGATATGATCATGACCTTATTTTGACCATTAACAAAACTCTTAGATCCATTACTATTGATATATTATTGATCTTATAGATTATTAGTGGATCCGCGACCGACCTGTTAACACCAATCGACAAGGTATTTTGCCGATCGGCACCGTCGGCTACACCGCCGTGGTCCATTGGCAAACACGAAAATTGGTACCCTCATGCCGATTTGTTAGACTACCCCACCCACTCTCTCTCTCTCTCTCTTTTCTCTCTATCCCTTTCTCTCTGTCTCTTTTTTATTAATTATTTAGATTGATATAAGTGTGGATGAATTAGTAAAGATTGATAAGATTTTGGTAAAATTATGAAAAACTGATATGGTGCTGATATAACGACTGATACCATTGGCAAAAGACGTTATCACTGATGGATGGTTTTAGATTATATTGAGCTCAAAAGAAAACCCTTCCTCATTGTATTTAGTTTCATGTCTTTATTCTATTTTAAATATTAAAATGATTTCAATATAAATATATTATCAAGTATAACAGAATTTTATAAAATAAAAACGAATATTCGAAGGGCACATGGTTTGAGGAAATAATTTTATTATACAAGATAAGTTGATAATTCACGTTCCACGAGATACTTGAATCCCTCAACCTATTAGATTTGTTTTACGATAACCAATTTGAGACCTTTATTGGTTTTATTTCGAATTTATTCCGATTTAATTGGTTGGATCTCCTTTGAATTGATCTAGATGAGACAAAATTCATTCATGTTAATTTTTTATTTTGAATAAAACATGTTATTAATGGGTATTTTTTTATACCAAATTAAAATATTAATAAATTCTTAAAATACACGTTTAAGGTTTCGTTGGTTGAAACGTAAAAACTAATTAAGAGAACATAAGAACGGTTAAAATGCATTAACTTTTTATTACAATCGTGTGTAAAATGATATGTCTACTTACTTTTGCTTTCTTTGTATTCATAATCACGATCATTTCAGTATACAATTACATGTGATTGGTTTTGTTTTCATTTTTTTTTCTTTCTGATTTGACTTGTTCTCGTTTGCTTATTCCTCATAAAGCTCATATCTTTTGAAAATGTGTCATATACAAAAATTTGAAGCATGTAACCAAAATAGTAAATGAATGAAAAATGCATTTCCTTTAGATAAAGTTTTGTCTATTATAAACTTTCTTTTTGTAAATTAAAAAGATTTAGGGGTTAAATCTTATTACAGATATTAAACGTGTTTTAAATTTAATTTATAATGTTTATAGTAGATTATGATTTATGTGTTCATATTTATGTGTTTGAATCTATAGAAGTTCATGATACTCACTTTTTAGAACCAAAAAATATGTGAATTGTGTTTTTTTTCTTGTTGTACAAAGCTACACCTCAATAATTATAGACGTTATTGTGGTGGTACTAATAATACTCATTGGTCAAATGGCTAGTTTTAATTGTTATGTTATCGGTACTAATCAAATGGATTTCAACTCATTGATAAGGTAGATAGATATGCACAACAAACTTGTTCAAAGAGAAAATCATTCAATCCTAATTCTCAAGGTTTTTAGCCAAATTAATCTAGTCTCATCTAGTTTTATAAAGATACTAAGGGTGTGCTCGATTCGGTTTGGTTCGGTTTTGAGGTAAAACCGAAACCAAACCAAAATTTTCGGAGTTTAGAAAACCAAAAGCAAAACCAATCGGTTGTTCGGTATGAAAGCATTGTCATATGGCTTAATGAAGCCATTGCCAAAATACATTCAAACCAAAATATGTTTTGTTAATTTAACCTTGTGAATCGCCATTGATATCTTTTCTATAACACTAAAGTCTCTCATTTTTAACTCAATAACTCGTCACTAAGTTGCCTATTTTTGCCCTTTAAAGCATAATGAATATGTGATCCACATTAAGCAACAAAATAAACACAGATATACAAAACAACCATCAAATAAAGCATAATGAATATGTCATACCATTCTAGACCTAGGTTTCAAGAAGCGAATCAAATGCAAAATCGTACATAGGTTTTAAGAATCAAAAACATAAATAGAATCAGTATGTTGTCGATTTGAAGAAGCAAGAATCAAAATGATACGTATGTTTCAAGAAGTAGAAGCAAAAGAAAAATCAAAATTGCACATAGGTTTTAAGAATCAAAATCATACATAGAATTAGTAGGTTGCCGATTTGAAGAAGTAAGAATCAAAATCATACATAGAATTAAGAACCAAAAGCAAATTCACAAAAAAAAATTGTACATTTGCAAGAATGGTTGTCGATTTGAAGATGGAAGTCGCAAGAAAGCTGTCGATTTGAAGATGGAAGCTGCAAGGTTGTCGATTTGAACTTTGAAGAAGGAAGGAAGTCGCAAGAAGTTGTCGATTTGGAGAAGAGAAATAAGAGGTTGTCGATTTGATCTGAGCGGGGATGAGTCGTCGACTTACTTAGGGTAGAATTAGTTTGGGATGGCAAAAAATCCCGAACCCGACGGGGAAACCCGAAATAATCGGGCCGGGTTTGGGGACAATAATCGGGGATGGGGACGGGGATCCTCACTAACTTTTAATGGGAACGCGACGGGAACGGGGAGTATAAATCCCTATTTACCCGTCCGATTACTCGTTTAAATACCCATTTAAATATCCGATATTTCCTTTAATATTTTAATATTTAATCTATCTAATCCTATTATTCATTTATTCCAAATACCCAAAAGACTAAAGTCTAACCCTAACACTTCAATAGCCGTCTCCTCCCTGACTTTCGTTTTCCACCCTCGTCGTGTACGTGTCGTTGCGTTGATGTGGAGTGTGGACTTCGAAGCATGCTATTGTTTATGAACATTTTATTTCACTTGAGTTTAAATATTTTGGTCTTTGAATGCATTTTGATTTTATTTGGGATATCTTTTGTTAATGGATTGAAAAATGATATGTAGTTTATTAAATTTAGTATTTAGTAGAATCATTTTCCGAGAATCTTGGATTAATGGTAAATTTAAATAGTGGCAGGGACTCTTGTGGTGAAAAATCATCGTTAAAGTAATAAAGTTAAATGATTTACATTAAACGGGGATACCCATTTCCCTGTGGGTTTCCCGATTACCCAATGGGGATCCCTGTTTAAATCCCACGGATTTTTAAGTGGGGACGTGGATGGCATTTTAAACGGGGACGGAGACGGGAACGGGGGACCAATCCCCGGCCCAAACCCGGCCCGTTGCCATTCCTAGAATCGGTAGGTGATATCAAAAATTAAAACTAGTAGGAGTATCATTTCGGTTCCTAATCGGTTCGGTTTTGAAACACAAAACCGAACCAACCCAAAAAAAATCGGTTTTTTTTTTTTAAACCAAAACCGTCAATTTTGTTGTTGGTTTGGTTTTTTCAGTTTGGTTTTTTCGGTTTCTGGTTCGATTTGGGTTTTTCGTACACCCCTAAAAGATACATAGAGAGAAAAACATTAAAAATTAAATGAAAACCTTAAAATATATTAAAATTATTGAGGATGAATATGAACCATTTAATCTATTTAATTCACTTATCTCCACAAATCTTCCAATTCTCAAGCTAAAAAGGGTAATGGGGTAATTTTATACATCTAAAATACCTTTCGTTAACATTCTAACGATTATTTTCCATTTCGTTTCCTTCCTTTGTTGATGTATTAAATATCCAATGGTTGTATTTGTTTGGTCAATTTCAACCATCAACAAATCATTGGTATGAAAATATACTTGTTACTAAAGAAAGATATACCATAATATATGTATTTAAATATTTGTTGATAGACGTGTTGTATATTTTATTAAAATTTATTGATTTCGAAAGTTAACATCTTATAAAATATAATTATAAATAGCTAAGTAGCTTTATTTGACTTTCGGCTTCATTCGTGTTTTGTCTTCTTTCACTATTGTTCCAATATGTAATCATACAATCAAACGCAAAACGTTAAAACAATTATTTGAGAGACGAAAATGACAAGTATCTCATCAAGAAAATGACAACATACTTCATAATTGTCACGTAATCATGTCTCGGTTAATATAACGATAACAAGTTTTTCAAGACCTAAAAGTTATAGTTAAAAAGGGAAAGAAAAGCTCTACATAATAAAATACGAACCAGAGTATTCGCCTTCATATTCGCCAAATACAAAATAAGTACTATAGTAAAAAAATAGTTCAAGACAAACAAAGAAAAACTAAACGTGTGGCTTCCATCCAAATGAACTGGATATCAGTTTTGAACAATACATGATTTCTTGTCGGACGAACAACCCTTAAGGGTTTTCAGTTCTTTTGTGAACAAACTTCCAAAAATCATGTTAAAATGTCTAGAATTTAAAAGATGATTATTTAATAATCTATAATTTGGAATTCGTTTTGAAAATATGTTCTCCAAAATGTATAATTTCCAAACTATTAACTTTAAACACACACTTTCAACTACCGAAACGTTCCATTTGCAACTATGTTTCAGAGAATTAAATGACAATTAAATAGTTAAATGAGTTTGTTTTGAAAACAGTTTATCCAATCTAACAATACAAGCTCAATTGTTAACAAAGAAGATGAATGATGAGTGAGAGATTTTTATCTTAGAAAGGGATGTCTTTCAGTTTTTTTTTTAAGTTGAAAAGAAAGTGAAACTGAATTTACATTTTAATTTATCATATTAAACTAGAATAAAAAAGATCAATATTCTAGATATTTGATATGGTTTACTAACTCACCCATAACATGTATTTATTTTGTTTATATAACATAAATCTCGATTTATGTATCGCTCCCACTCGACACTTTTTCTCGCCCTATTGTTATCCTTTCTTCATATCGCTTATCACGCTATTCACCCTGCCATCAACGTCATTTTTTATCTATCAAAAGAGGGGAAATCAAATGAAAAAAAAGAGATCGATGACAATGGCTAATGGGGTGAAAGGCGATACGGAGAACACTCAACAACGAAGTGACGAGGAGTAGCGAGGATGAGTGATACAGTGTTTACATGAGATTTGAGAATGATGAAACTGATTTTGATTCTTTTTACCTTATAATCTTCTTAGTCGTTACATATAGCCTTTTTGGATTAAAATGATGTAGGTAACCAATTTTTAAAGTTCAGTGGTTTGTCTTATTAAAAAAATGTTTAAGACATACTCATTTAAAAAGTGAAAGTATAATGGTTATTTTTTTTATTAAAAAAATAGCTTAAGGACTTCATTATTCAAAATGAGAAAGCTTGATAATTTTTTATTCAAACAACAAAAAACGGTCCATGAATTTAAATCATTCAAAATGAGATAATTCTTTGGGCGCGTTCGTCTTGCGGGAATGGAATGGAATGGAATTGGAGGGATTTGAATTTCAAACCCATTCCATTCTCGTGTTCAGTAAGACATAGGATTTGACAAGGGTGGAATTTGAAATCCACTGCTGCATTTGAAATCCCATACATGAGGGATTTTGAAATCCTGCCATAAATGGGGGGGGGGGGGGGGGGTTTTGAAGGATTGTAAGCGCCTAGTTCAAGGAGGAATAAGATTTAGAATCCACGAACAAGATTTATTAAGGATTTAGAATCCAAATCCCTCAAAATCAAAATCCTTCAAAATCCAAATCCCACTACTATAAATTGTGTTTTTTCTAAATTTTAACCATTCAAAATGTAATAACTATGAACCTCATATTTTTCATGCCTAACATAATCTCAACGTTTTACTTGTGTTTAATATTAAATGATATATTTTACACGATACTTAAAGAATCTAACAATACGTGTTACATTTAATGTCACCTCCAACAAAATAAACCATTGATTAGATATTATTTGCCAAAAGCCAAAAATTAAAATTGAAATTACATTTTTCGTTTTAGTTACGATACGTCTTTATATATTTATGTATAATTAATGATCTATAAACTTTAACAAATTTATTAATTACTTTATTATTATAATCATATACTTTATATTAAGAGTTTCTTTAAAATTAGGAATAAGTACAAATTTAAGAATTTTTAAAGTGTTTTCTTTCAACGGTTTTTATAAAACTTCTCTAAATAAAAAGCAAGTGATAATTCAATTACTTCATACTTTAAGATTTTTAAAAAAACCCATTTTATTTTAGAGAAGTATTTACATTCTAGTGGCTCGTAACATTATTGGGAGGAACAGTAATTCTAGTGGCTCGTAACATTATTGGGAGGAACAGTAGATGATATTTCTGTTTATCTAGGTTCAATTTATGGGATGAGCATGTGGATGACTAGCCAGATGCCCGTATGGATCCCAGATATCTCGTCGACTTCGTGTCAGAACAAGTGCATGAGTTATGTGTCGTTTAAAAGAATCAATGAAAGAAGTAAGGGCGTGTTTGGTCATTTTAGGGAATGACAATGAAAATGAAAATGCAAATAGGAATGCAGAAGAAAATGAATAAAAATAAGATATTGCTTGGTTAACTTAATATAATCAATGAAAAATTGCTTTATATTAAAAAAATATTTTTCTTCAACTTGAAAATACAAAATATGTTCAATTTAACATCAAAAGAAGCAATGACATATGGGAAAGAGAACTAAGTATTCATTCCCCCCAATTTGGTCATAAATGAAAATTAATGGATCTGCAGAAATAATTTCATGATATAATAGCAAACCAAGCAACAATCTTCATTATCATTCTCATTCCTTATAACAACGAATGGCGTTTGGTTTTCTAAACATCTCCAACAACATTGCTATCTTGTTTTCTATAATAGAAAAAACTTCAAAATATCCTAAATTTAGAGAATTCTTTAACACTTGATACTAGGAGAGAGTCAAGAGAGAAATGAAAATTTTGTTAAATTCCACCAATGAGATTGAATGATCATTTTATTTTTATTTTTTTTAAGTGCATTTGGATGGTAAATTATAGAATATTATAATAATATAATTTGGGTTAAAATCTCTAAGGCTATGCGTAGCAGAACCCTTGCCACATCAGTTTTTCCATAAACGCACAATAAGTCCTTTGGAGCCCTCTACTCGAACCCTCTCAAACCAAATACCCAATACAATAAGAAAATAGAATGTGAGAGAGGGAGAAAGCAGGTAGGCGGTGGGGAGACACCTCCCCAAGCCATAGCCCGCCCAACCCTGGCAGCCCGCCGGGATGAAGCCCGCTCAGCTTGAGTACCAGACAAGTTTTTGGTTTCATGGTTTTGTTGCCAAATCAACGTCACATTAGGTTTACACTATCACACCCTCAAACCATCACCAACCTTTCAAATTCCGTAACACAACCTTTCATACCCTTTACATTTTTAATATTTTTTATATATAAATAAGGAGAGAGAAATAGAGAGTGAAATCGAACGGCTTCATGAAACCGTTGCCCAAATTGTTGGTCGAAACCGCCGGCCGTGTACCACACTCAGGCTTAAGCCCGCCATCCCGCCGGCGAAACCGCGACGAACCCAAGCCATGGTAGGTATGCTCGGCCTAAAATATAGCAATCGTGTTATAGATGCTCTTACCCCTTAATACCCTCAACCAAACACCCCCTAAAAAAAGATAACTATTATCATATCATTGAATATGAAAAATCTATTAAAGTTTAAATATCGTAAACATGTTGTTTAAGGATTTGATTTCTGTATTACTTGAAAAAAATTATAAATTAAGTGTCAATAATGACTTCTCTAAAGGCAAGAGAAGTAAGCGAATTTGAATAAGCAACCTCATATAATAATTTGGAAATAAAAATAAATAGAAAATAAACTTAAACACGTATATATGAAACTATTAAAAGAATCATTAGTCTGAGAAGTTAATTATTGGCAACTTTAATAAAGTTATATTTAGGCACAATTAAGTATTCGTGGTTGATTCCCCGCATTTTAATATTCAATTTAATATTAATTTCATTTTAATATTCAATTTATTATTAATTTCATATAAAAATAATCTTTTTGTTCAGAATCGAGCGCCGAAGGTGCTCGTGTTTAACCTTTTTTATTATCATCAAGTCTTCTTACCCACCAACAAACTTTTGTCTTTTCCTATATAGATACATATATATGAAAAAAG
This sequence comes from Centaurea solstitialis, assembly GCA_030169165.1. Lineage (NCBI taxonomy): Eukaryota > Viridiplantae > Streptophyta > Magnoliopsida > Asterales > Asteraceae > Centaurea > Centaurea solstitialis. Next base: position 45,299,598 of record CM058044.1, read on the forward strand.
ATTTGGATAAAAGAAAAAGTTTGGCCCTTTATTAACTATTTACTTTATTGAATAAGCATGCAAAATGAACCATAACGATTTATCTTGATTGCCAAGAATGTTATACGATAGGATAATTGAGAGTGAGGTTTTATGTTAGTAAGCATTTGATAATGACCTCTTATTCAAACTATTAGATTAAGAGGTCGTTTTCCAAACATCTAATAGGCAAACACTGATTAGGTGACACTCATCTTACCACCGGGTGAGCATGACAAATATGATGGGGTTGTTTATTAAACACTTGTGTTGCTAAATGTTTACTTGTTCATTTGCTTTACCGGATGAACACAAAAGAGATAAAAAAATCTACCTACTAAAAAGAAAGACAACGATCAAGAGTCTTACCTGGTAAGTAAGAATGATAAATCTTACTTGATGAGTATTTACCAGGTTGTAAACGTGTACCATTAATCTATTTTGATGGTCAATAATGTTACTATGTAAGGTGAATGAAAATGGTAACTCTTACCAGTAAGCGTTTACCCGATAAACATTTGGTAAATGACCCCATAAACTTAAGTTCACATGAGACCAAACTGTTTTCGTGAGACCGCGTGAGACCAAGACTTTATGTATGAAGCTTAACATAAAACCACATTAAAGGTAAAGAAAACTCGAATATTCTTATTAGAAAAACAATATCGGAGTAAAAAAATCCAGAACAAGGTAAAAAAACAAAACCTTCATAACGAAATGCTGTGAAGGTAATAAAATAAATAATCTGAACTTTCACAGCAAAAATGTTGTGAAGGTAAAAAAAAATCGAACTTTCACATCACAAAAACATCGTGAACGTAATATTTACAGTGTTCTTACTGTGAATGTTCGATTTTTTTTACCTTCACAGTGTTTTGCTATGAAGTTTCATGTAAAAAATGTTGGTGTAACATCCCAAATTTCCGGAATTTGTTTTTAATTATTTCGGTAGCTTTTATTTAATTATTATTAATATTTAGAAATTTAAAATTTGGTTAGGAATAGTTGTGGGCTTAGGATTAAGTTTAGGCTTAGGCTAGAAGAGAAGCCCGGCCCGGTTAGTATATAAATCAAAGACTCCCTTAGATCTCCTCATTATTCACATTTATTTGCTTGGATAAAAGAAAAAGATGATAACTTAGTGGCTTGTTTCTGTCACGTGGCCAACTTAGTTAATAGTTATCCTAAGGGTGCGTTTGGTAGAGAGAACAGAACAGAACAGACAGGAACAAGAGTTCCTATCCCATGTTTGGTATGCTTTTAAGTAGAATAGAACAGAACTAGGTAGCACTCAGGTGGAACAGGCTTGTTCCTTCAAAATAGCTGGAACAAACTAGAACAAGGAACATAATTACTAAAATACCCTTATTTTAACCTATTATCACCTACATATTCACACACCTCCATCTTCTTCTTCAAACTCCATACTTCCATACCTCCACCTTCTACCTCCATCTCCAACCTCCAACGTCCACCTCCACCTCCGCCACCGCCGCCACCGCCACCACCTGCGACGGTGGCTCCACCACCACCGCCACCACCTGCGACGGCGGCTCCAACACCACCGCCACCACCTGCGACGGCGGCTCCAACACCACCGCCACCACCTGCGACGGTGGCTCCTCCCTGCCTCTCCAGCCGACGACCTCTTCCCTCGACGATGTCGTCGACCTTCTTCCTCGACAATGCCGGCGACCACCTCCCTCGATGACGCCGGCGACCACCTCCCTTTATGTAAAGATGGTGTTAATTTTGGAAATGATTTGATGTAAGGATGCTGTTAATTTTGGAAATGAATTGATCCAAATATGTTAATTTGTGTAAAGATGGTGTGAATTAGAAAGGAATCAATCTGTTTTTGGAAAACAGAAGGTGTGTTGACTATGATTTGGTAAAAAGATGGTGTTAATTTTTGTTAACATGGATTATTTGGTAAAAAAAAACTTTAGGGGTAAATTGGTCATTTAACCGGGCTTGTTCTGTTCTGTTCCGTAGGTTATGTTTTACCAAACGCTGAACAGCTGTCCTGTCCTGTTCTGTCCAGTCCTGTTCTGGCTTGTTCTGTTCTGTCCTGTCCCGATACCAAACGCACCCTAATGGAAGATATTGTTTGATGAGATAGATTAGCCGGTTGGGATTTTAAGAGATAAAACTTAAATTTTAAGATATGGATGGACTATTCGATTTTTATGGGATATTAGTTGTGGAGGTTAAGCTATATAAATTCTAGAAATTAACCCATTGAGCACCTCATCACTATAGCTTGAACGTGCTCATAAAGTTTGAGAGAAAATATATATTGCAGTCAAGTGAGGAATCAACCGAAGAATTTCGCTAGCGTTTTCCGAGTTTACGATTGATTTGAGGTAGTTTTATGCCCTGAAGATATAGTTATGTTTTTTTATGCAACTTGTTATATAGCGAAATTATTGTCGTAGAAATTGAGTCGTGTAAATGGCTTGAGACTATCGTTTCGGTTCCGGCAATATTCGATGGTTCGATAAAACCCAAGTAAAACTCAAAGTTTTGATTTCATGGTTCGAGTAAACGTAACTTTCTTACATCGATCAGTAGTATTAACAGTTATTAACGATCCCTTGTTTAAAAGAAAAAGATTTAAATCAATGAAAAACTATTCCGAAACAGCCCCCGATTGTGTCTCGTAGCTTTTAACGGAAAGGAACTAAGGGGCTGGATCGAATCAAACATTGTTAGCATCGAGGCTAGGCATGGCCTTCCATGGTTACGTTCATGTTTATACAATATTATATATATATATATATATATGTGTGTGTGTGTATGATACATATATCTATATACATACTGATTTGAATGACTTTGGCATGAAGCATCTTTCCAGAAGTTCCAATATTGATTTTATAATTGGTTATTTATTTACCTATTATTTTGTTTCTTTTTATAAAAGTCACGATTTTTAGTTAAATAAAATGTATGTGTAAACTTTGTCTACTATTTTAATATAGATAAAAGATTTCAATTTTTTTTATCAATCCATGCGAATGATCGATTTGATTTGTAGACAAATTTAATTTAAAGAGAAATTGTTTGGAGCTGATTACGGCTTCAGTTATTTACAGATTTATAAAGATTTGTTGTGAGATCTCAAAAACAAATAAATTATGATTTTAAGATTATTAACTTTTAAAAATGATTCGATTGGGTGAACCGTCGATTGACCCGGATGTTTAGTTGATTGAGTCGGCTTAAGGATTTAGCCTAAGCTTTATGAGGTTAGCTAAGATACTTAAGGTTATGTTGTGAATTATGTAGGTAGGATTATCGACGAGACAGGAAAGCTTAAAAACCAAGATCGTTGCGTGGTTTGATTGTGTGTGCGGGACATTTTATTACGCGTGCTTATCGAAATTTCGAAGTGAGTGGGTTTTTACGTGCATTATGTTGTGATATATATATATATATATATATGTGTATGTTGTTGATGAGGCCGGGTTGCGGGATGACCCAAAGAGTGGGTAACCACTAGGGCCGGGTCGTGGGACGATCCGAAGAGTGGGTAACCACTAAGGCCGGACTGCGGGATGGTCCGAAGAGCGGGAAACCGTTAAGATGTTTATTTATTATGTGGATGAGGTATATGTGTATATGTTGCGAGATGGTGTATGTGATTACTTGCTCACTAAGCGGTTGTGCTTACCCCTCAATTGTTTAATCTTTTTAGGTGCGAGTACGGTTGACGATCGAGGCAAAGCTCCGGCTTGAAGGTTTCGGCTAAACGGCATTCCGATTAGGCGTTTATCGTTTTTTTTACTTAGTTAACATTAATTTATTAAATTCTTGGGGATTTCGGATGATTCACTTATTAAACCATGGGAATGATTTCTTGAGCATTTTATTTATATAAATTCTTTGTTTTAAAAAAATTTAAAAATTTGGTTTAAAATTACGGGTGTTTATAGTTGGTCTCACCGATCTTACGGAAACAGTTTGGTCTCACGTGAATCTAACGCTGACCCATATAAAATAAGTATTAACAAAAAATAAAGAAAATTTCATTGGTTAGGTTCAATGGACCATATGAAACCACTAACTAGTACTTTCATGATGTTAAAAGGTAAAACCACTAATAGCGTTCACTAGATCAAAAGACTTATTAACAAACAATTAACACAATTCAACAAATTTTAACATTGCATAACATAATATTAATTTACTTTACTTAAGACAAGTGTCATCATTATTTGGTTATAATGTAACACCCTAAAAATCAGGGCGAACAAAAACTTTCATTTGCACAAAAGGTGGTATACAAAATGTAACGCCATGGCGTGAGCTCTTCCCAAAATGGGGTATAAGTAATGTATAATTACAATGTTTGTAATCAATAGAGAAATACAATAACCAATTAGTCTAATTCCTATTAGGAAAAGACTACAAAAAGAGTTATTGGTCTATGGTCAATCTCACGGCTAAGAAGGCCGGTCTCTCCACGTCCCCCGATGCTCACTCTACTCCCGAAGCCTACTTGGGAGCGGCGTCCCTAGTACCTGAGAGACACATCGACACCAAACAAGTGTTAGGCTAAAGGAGCCTAGTGAGTTGTACAAGTAATATCATGCGCGTAAAGCATATAAAGGCATACGAGATATACAAGATTATACTAGCAATACGATTAGCATGTTAAACCGGTTTATTATTATCTTCGGAAACAATGGGAGCGACCCATTTCCCCCAACCAATACCCCGACATCCGTTACTTCCAAACACCTCGATGTCCCGAATTTAGCATGGCAACATCATCCGAGGCCTGCGCCCAAGGAGCAACCCGAGGGCCGGCGACATAGGTACAAACCCCAAGACTGTTTGGTGTGGAAATATTGCGTTGGTTCGTCCATGTTATTATCATATAGGATCGTGAGACGGAATTTAGCATCGCGTCACGTCCATATCATTTCCACACGAGACCTAGATACTGAATTTAGCATAGAATCTAGTCCATATTATTCACATACAAAACCTCGACACTGAATTTAGCATAGCATCATTACAGAGGTATGTATCAAAGGTCTCAAGCCCTTTATATCATTTCGGGTATGCCCCATTTCGGATATCAATTCCATTCTTACATAATCCCAAGTCATGTATCATGTCGTGCATTTCGTATAAATATATTTATCATACAACCCGTAGGTTTAACACATACGAAAGAGCATACGGTAATTTCATCTCATATAAGGAGTCACACCATTCAAGTCATTCATACTAGTATAGCACTTCATACATATCAAGAGCATCCTCAACTAAACATGAGAAGTAATTTATACCAAATTCACATATATCCACATGATAAGCAAGGAATAGACTTCATCAAAATGATGTACTCTCAGTTTTAACAAAATAGTTATAGCAACTCACCTTAGGGTTTTGTGTCGAAAACCCCCAATTCCAAAATTAGGTCAAATAATGAGCACAAACCTAAAATCAAGTAAATCGAACCCTAGGTTAGTTCATAACCCTCATTATATGCATAGATCCAACCTACAAGGGTTCAATTGAAGCTTACCGAGTGAGATCCAAACCGAAACCCTAGGTTTTGAGCTTCCCTCTTTTCAAGTAACAATGGTGGAGAAAGGATGAGTGGAGAAGATGAAGTAGGTGAGGTGTGGTTTCCCAATCGAACTTGCTCCAAGTGTAGATCCAACCTCAAGATCTTGAAGAGCTTTGAAAATGAGGAGTGTAGAAAGAAAAATCGCCAAAATCGGACAAGGGATGAGAGAGTTATGACCAAATGAAGTGAGGAAGGGTTTAAAACCCGTTTTCTGAAAATACCAGCTGCCTAGCGATCGCTAGGCTTGAGGGCTAGCGATCGCTAGCTTGGTTCATTCTAGATCGAGAGCACGATCGCGAGCAAAAACAGCAGATGCATAATTTGTACCTAGCGATCGCTAGGGTCATGGCTAGCGATCGCTAGCATCTGATCGAATTGAGTTCTATTTTGTTTCGGCCATAACTTCCTCGTTATAGCTCCGTTTTCGATTCCGAAAGGACCGTTGGACTCGTAATTGGATTTCCTAACACATTAGACCATAAAACGCATGATTTGATCTAAGATTCAAAAATCCATATTTTGTCAAAGAGTCGTTATTACACCGAAATTACGGGTGTTACATATAATATCAAGGACATAGCCGGAGGTTCAAGAGAAAACATTAAAAAATCTTAAAATTGAAAAACTACGAAAAAACGGATCAATAAGTTTATGAATATGAATGTCAAATTGATGAGAAAAATATGATTGTTATTTTGGTGTAATTTGTTTTGTTCAAATTTCGATCATACTTTGTGTTTTTCGATTCAAAAGATGGGGGTAAGAGATTTTTCAATTAAAAATCTTTTTATAACAACCTTTTTAATCACATCAATTGGATCAACAAATATAATATTTGATAATAACTTTCTTAAAATTTCATTTATTTTTCCTCTAAACCAGTAAATAAACAAAAGTTTTAAAAATGGTTAATAAATATATTAAAACACTTAAGTGACATTTCAATAAATGAGATTTTTAATAAACAAAAAATAATTTAATTTATGGTTCCTCAGATATGACCAATGATCTTTTCATATTTATGACTATTTCAAACCACATTATATACAAATGATTGCAACTAAAACATTAGTGTTTTCATAAGTACGTTTATAAATATAATATTTCAACTTTTAAGAAAATAATACATCCAACAAACCACAACAAAACAAACGAATGAACACTTCTGCACCATATCACATGGCAAATTGAAAGATACTTAAAAATTATTTACATTTTGTAAAGTTAAATAAAAAAACATTATATATAAAGAGAGTTGGACCACATAAAAAAATCTTTTATTTTTTTAAAACTTCTAAGATATTACAAAATTTAATAAAGGTGATAAATTCACATATACTTGACATGTGTATTGAAAAACTACTAGGAATGTGATAACTTTCATATTCCTTTTCATAATATAAAATTTTATTCACAAGTTTCACATGAAGTTTATAATGTAATATAAAGATTTATATCTCTCATATTCATCATAAAAACCCACCATCTTACTGAACCACAGACATTCATACACGTGTATACGATGCTAGATTCATGGGTTGAGAACTTTTCATAGCAAAACAACCCACTTGGACTAAAATGTATTTGTACTATTTGGTTTTCGGGTTAAACAATTCAGTTTTAGAGATTTTCATTATTTTGATTAAATCGAATTACAAATTATGTCATCGTTTTGTACATGGTGGAGCTTATAAAGGGTACATGGTGCCGATGGCACATGTCATTGTATTATTTGTCTGATAAAGGGGAAGAAAGATAATTTTGTGAAGTTGCAACCGTATTACTTTAGAGATTGCTACCGTATTATTTTTAAAACTTCAAAGGGTGCAGCTATAAATTATTTTGAAATCCACTAAAGAATCGCAAAATTATCTTGAAATCAACCAAAAAACTCTCTCAAAATCAACCCGAAAAACCGAAAAGTACCAATAAAAAACTCATAGAAGTTCTCTTGATTCAACAAAAAATATAATTAAAAAAGTCTATCAAAATCAATAAAAAAAACTTAAAAACTCTCTCGAAATCAACCAAAAAAATTGAAAAAAATTCTCTCAAAACCAACAAAAAACTTAATTATATGATGTCACTCTTGAAAAACATTCTAACTCCGTCTTGATTCTATGTTTTTTTAACAGCAAAAAACGGAAAGAAAGGCAAATAAGCTTCGGCTAGGCTATCACCCCCGTCCTTGATTCTATGTACTTTTTTCTCTAGATAATTGGTCGAGGATTTCAACATATAAAACAGTTAACACTTGACATATGATAAACCGATTTATATTTAAGTTAAAATAAAATGCATATCGTCCAAATAAAAGGTTTAAAGAGATCTTTTGATTTACAAGTAGAATTAATCACGTGCCATTTGCCATGATAATTGCTAAATTTTTATGGCCCTTAATTTTTATTTCTTTTCTAAAAGTCCTATAAACTCTCATTTACTGAATCATTCAAACCACTATTTATTTTCATACACAAAAATGATTTATAATATATATGACAATATTTTTCCTTCAACATGAGTTTTGTAATCTTTAAGAAAACCAAATCCTAACAAGGTATCGTGATTTGTATAGAAAAAAGAATAGAGTAAATATACAAAACTCATATTTTAGGAAAACTTGTATATTACACGTTAATGTTTGTAAGTTTTTCTAAACATTAATTACGAACGACCAATCTTTATCTTTGACTTTGAGCTATAATCCTTAATACAAATAAACATCTAGTTCTTTGTCTGAAGAAAACTTAACATATGTAATTATGTGGTTGTTTTTGTATACACATCTAATCACATATTAGCTGCTTTTCTTTGTCGGGTCCTAACCTTACATTAATAATGGCATATGGTTACTGTATAAAATACGTTCATACATAAATATGTGTAATTCATATATGAACTTGTTTATCGCCTATTTATAAAGTTTTTGAAAATACCCTTCCGTGTGCTACAGTTTGTGTGAGAAATTAGCCGTTGTTTCACGGTCACCAGATGAGCGACTAAGATCGCTTCTCTGTTTCACATTTTTCTACTTTTCTTATTTGAACCTCCATGACGGATGACTAGGCACCACGTCACCTCTACGGCGGATGACTAGGCGCCACGTCATCTCTACGGCGGATGACTAGGCGCGATTCATGGGAGGGCATTGAATTAAAGAGGGGGACTACACTCAAAGTCGCCACGTGTCGCGCTCTTGGCTGTCCTCACGCTCACAACCAAAAAGTGGTTCACATTTGAACTTTCCTCTATATATATATATATATATATATGTAGAGACAGGTTCAAGAGAAGAAAAAAAAGGAACACCAAGGAACCCCATAGCTTTCCATATAGTTCGTATGCACATGTGTATAACAGTAACTTAAGTTGTTTTTTTTTTTTTTGCACCTATGCATAAGCACGTGTATATATTACAAATTACGTCTATGCACAAGTGTACATATTATATATTAAACAACTTCACGAAAAGTTTTCGTTGATTTAAGTCAAAAAATCTTAAATTTTACGATTTTTACTAATATTTTAATTTTTAAATAAACTTCCATATATATGGTTATATGAATATGATACCAATCTATTCATGAAACCTTTTAAATTATAAAATAACATGGAATCTTGGCAACATAAAACTTCAATGTTGTTTTAATGAAATTCATATTAAATATATTGTAATGAGAAGTTTAACATTATTTATTTATGTGATATAATGAAACCCCCGTGTACCTTCACATGATATCAAATTATCAATTGGTTATATACATAGAATTATGTGAGAAACATATCAAATTAAGAAAGTGTTTGGAGCAATCTTAGCTACTCATCTTGCAGTTATGGTAGACGTGATCACGAAGGATTGATGCGATTCATGAGAGGATAGATATTATTAAAAAGGAGAACCGGTCTAAGCTGCATTTGTTGACCGGATGAGTGACTGATATTACTTCTTACGTTTTCTTAAATTGATATGTTTATTGTTTGAACCTCCCAATATATATATATATATATATATGGGAAGGTTCAAAGGAGAAGTAAATATTTTGCGAGAAGGCGAGAAGTGTTTAATCGTATATGATACACAAGTTTAATCATATATGATTAAACGTCTATGTATTGTCAATGTAACATATATGATTAAACACATTCAAATGACATGTAATCATATATGATATTACGACTTCTCGCAAAATGTTTACCTTCTCGTATTTAACCTCCATGTATATATATAGGGGTGGGTTCAAATGTGAACCACTTTTTGGTTGTGAACGTGAGGACAGCTCAGAGCGCGACACGTGACAATCTGAGTTCCACGGGTTAAGCTTTATTCGGTCTGCATAAACCCGCGGGTTAACGTTATTCATACCGCATAACGCTATTATGCAAACTGAGTAAGGCTTGAATAAAGCTAACCCGCGGCTAAGTCGCCCGCGTCCGAGTGCGACTACGCCTTATACATACTGCATAAAGCTTTATTCAGTCTAAATGATAGCGTTATGCAGTATGCATAAGCTTAGTCGACGAAATTTTAGATTGTCACGTGACGCGCTCTGAGCTATCCTCAAGTTCACAACCAAAAAGTGGTTCACATTTGTGAACCACTTTTTGGTTGTAAACGTGAGGACAACCGAGAGCGCGACACGTGGCGGATGACTAGGCGCCACGTCAGATCCACGGCGGATGACTAAGCGCGATTCATGGGAGGGCATTGAATTAAAGGGGGGTGCCACGCTCAAAGACGCCACGTGTCGCGCTCTGGACTGTCCTCACCTTCACAACCAAAAAAGTGGTTCACATTTAAGCTTTCCTCTAGAATTATATATATTATAATTATAATTATATATATATTTGGGGTGGTGTGTAAAACTAAAACCCCCATAGCCAGTAGCCACAACGCAGGTGCCATCTGTTGGAGCCGTATATTGTCGTCTCCCTTCCCGCAGCCCCACTCCCAATATCTCTCTCCATTCGCCATTTTTACACCTACAAAAACACACACTCACACTCTCTCCACTCAAATCACGCATTCTTCTTCTTCTTCTTCTTCTTCTTCTCTCTCCCCCAATCTCTTCTTCTGCCGTTTTCATCTTCTGGTCAAAAACCTTAAACCTCTCCCATTCCATCCATTTACGCCATGGATCCTACTCGAGCTTTCGTCAAAAACGTCAAACGTGTTGTCGTCAAGGTATACATACATACATACATACAATCATATATATCTATATATTCATATCACTGTAAAACTCCTCTTAATTGTTTACATCTGTATTGATTGATTGTTATTTAATTAATCTGGATTTGCTTAAACCCTGCCTGATCGACTTTCGATTTCTTCATCTCTGTTTTTTCGGATCGTGATTTGTGAATTTTTTTTAATAATTTTAATTTTAATTGTGTGAGATTTGGTTTGGTAAATGGATGAATGACACTTGGCGAGGTTTGCCATGCACATGATAACGACAATTCGTAATGGATTTGGATTCATATATTGGATGCCATTTTCATTTGGAATGTTTATGGTTTTCATGTGGAAAATCGATTTATTTATTTTCTCAGATTGTGATGTCCACATATTTAATTTATATATGTCGATTTATGATTTTATCTTCGTTTTTTGAGATTATGGTGTCCACATATTAATTTTTTGGTATAGATATTTTGTTTACAATAATTGCAGTTCCTGTTTGGGGGTGATAGTTTCCCTTTTTCAGAATTCATTAAATAATAAGAGTTTTTAATTAATATGGTCGACATAATTGCTGAAAAGGGCAAAAAGTGATACAGAAAGATATAAATTAATTGCAAAGAAATGAATTTCTATTGTATCCCCAAAAAGGTTGAAATTTCTGAAATCTGAATATGCACTTGTTTGTGTAATTTGGAACAAATAAAAGAAATAGAGTTAATTATTTATAAGTAAGAATACTTTGTCTTCAAAGTTTGTATTTTTTTGAAAGAATTAAATGTCAATTAATATATTGTGACATTGAATACTGATTTAAGTACTGAGGACCAATGAATCAGAATGTGAATTGATTCTTTTGCCAAATATGGAATCTAGAGATCAAGGTCAAGAAATTGTGATGATTTTTACTTATTTGTCAACAAAAGATGACTACTGTGTTCTTGAAGCAAATGGTTGTCCAATTAATTATAAAAATAACATCAAATGTCATTTGGAAGCATGGTTTTATGGTGAATGATGACCATGTTTACTCCATGATCATAGGTGGGAACAGCTGTGGTTACCCGAGATGATGGAAGGTTAGCTGTCGGGCGACTTGGAGCTATTTTTGAACAGGTATTTTTGCCGGGCTTTCACGAAGCACGTGCATAAATTTCAAACATAGTAAGTTAGTTAACTCACTAATGATAACAGGATGAAGGAATCAGCAATAAAGATTTTCCTCTTTCAGTGAATTTACTAAATACCAAAAAAAGTTAATAACTTTTTGGTTAGCTGCCAAGAGTGTTTTTATGTGTTATGAATCTGATGCAGCTCACTTGACTTATGTACCAAAATGATCTTTCTTGCAGCTTGAAAAGTTGAACTCCCGAGGCTTTGATATCATTTTAGTTACTTCAGGAGCGGTTGGAGCTGGCCGCCAAAGGCTTAAGTACAGGAAAATGATCAACAGCAGGTCTTAGTTCCTTCTCTTTTCATAGCATTTGGGCTTAAAAGTTTCTAGCTTGAAGCAATTGGTCCTGGTTTATTGTAAAACAAACAGTTTCTACGATTTGCTGAAGGATATGTTTGTTTTGTGGGCATTTATGGAATACAAAGCTATTAAATGATACTAATTCGCTATTGCTTTTGATAAAATGTTAATGTAGTTTTGCTGACCTCCAAAAACCACAAGTTGAACTTGATGGAAAGGCTTGTGCAGCAGTCGGTCAAAATGGTTTGATGGCCTTGTACGACACGTTATTCAGCCAGGTAAAAAGTGTTAGCCTTTTGAAGTAAAACCAGAAGAAAATACTTGGGAATTTTTACCTTTTGCTCACATAATGCTGTTTTTTTTTCAGTTGGATGTGACCTCTTCTCAACTCCTGGTCACGGATAATGATTTCAAGAATGCAGATTTCAGGGTGCAACTTTGTCAAACAGTGGATTCATTGTTAGATTTAAGGAGCATCCCAATTTTCAACGAAAATGATGCAATCAGTACAAGGAGAGCTCCTTATGAGGTATCTGACTGTTTATGCATCCAATCTTTATTTACTGAATTATAAATGTATACATTCAAAGATATACATATCACAGTTACAAATATGCTAAATTTCAGGAAAATTCTCACTTTCAGGATTCTTCTGGCATTTTCTGGGACAATGACAGTTTGGCAGCCCTTTTGGCCACGGAATTGAAGGCAGATCTTCTTGTGTTGTTGAGTGATGTCGATGGCCTTTATAGCGGTCCTCCCAGTGATCCACGTTCGAAGCTAATCCATACGTATATTAAACAAAAACATCAAAAGGCGATCAGTTTTGGAGATAAGTCAAGGATGGGAAGAGGTGGAATGGATGCGAAAGTGAAAGCTGCATCCAAGGCGGCTTATTCTGGTACACCTGTTGTCATTGCAAGGTATCTTTGTTTTACTTCCGAAATGTAGCATATATTTTCTGTGTTTTTTGTTGTTTTATACTGAATTTCTCTGTTGTAGTGGATATGCTGCTAATAACATCATAAAAGTTCTAAATGGAGAACGCGTGGGAACTCTCTTTCATAAGGATGCACATATGTGGATTCCAGTTACTGAAATTGGTCCACATGAGATGGCAGGCTCAGCTCGTGAAGCCTCTCGACGCCTTCAGGTTTCATAAATCTTATGTTACTGTATCTATGCTTTAGCCTCCTTTGCACAATGATACACGTAAAACGTCAACAGTCCATAAGCATGATGCAATATCCACATATAAATACACCTGTAGCTTGTGGATATCATTTTACTTCTATTGATATTTTCAGCTAAGCTGTAATACTTACATATATGCACATAGAGGAAAGTTCAAATGTGAAGCCATCTTTCATTGTGATTGTGAGGACCAACAAAATCGCGCCACATGGCACTGAATCAGCACCTAAGCTTTATTCGGTATAATTATCATGCAGAGTGAATAAAGCTTTTATTCAGTCTGAATAAAGCATGAATATTCAGACTGAATATTGCCACGTGGTGCGATACTAGTGGTCCTCACTTTCACAATGAAAGATGAGTTCACATTTGAACCTGACCCTATGCACATAATACATATGTATAAACACATGCGCATAATACATATGTGTATATGTATATTTTTGTGTGCTATAGACACACTATTGTTATCCAATAAATTTGATCTATTGCTTATTCTTTTACATATTTTTGGGTATTACAGGCACTAACAACTGCAGAAAGAAAGAAAATCTTGGTGGATGTCGCTGCTGCATTGGAGGCAAATGAACAATTTATCATGCTTGAGAACGATGCTGATGTTGAAGCTGCACGTGAAGCAGGATATGATGAAGCTTTGGTAGCTCGCCTAGTTTTGAAAGCCAGCAAGGCATGTATCAGTAAAAATTCTGAAAATCTTGTTTTTTTTTTTTTTTTGCAATTTGGATTTGGATTTTCATTTCTTATTGCTTTTAGTTACTGGGATTACTGTTTTCCTTCTTCATTTTGACATATGAATCAATGTGTCTCCATTCTGTTTTCTTCGTCCTTTAAGCATTGAAATCCAGAAGCTTGGTTTTTAGTACGTAATATCTGTTTGAAAAGTTCATTGTTTTTTTCTTTCAGATACGAGCTCTTGCAGAATCTGTGCGTAAACTAGCGGAAATGGAAGAACCCATTGGTCATGTATTGAAAAGAACAGAGGTGAGAAGTTTAAATTCTTATGGAAATTTGAGAGCATGTTTTTGGACCGATTTAGTTTAAGTTACCCATGTAGTTTAATGTAGCTGAGCTCGAGTATGTTAAATGAATTACTGGAGTTACTTAATAGAAAATCCAAGATGTAGCATATTTGATATCCCGATATATAACTCTGTGCTCAATAATCTTTAACATGCATTTATGAACAATTTGGCATGCAGCTTGCAGAAGGGCTCGTCTTAGAGAAGAAGACATGTCCTTTAGGCGTTCTGCTCATTGTTTTCGAGTCTCGCCCTGATGCATTAGTTCAGGTAAGAAGAAACTCTTGCTAATAATACCATTATACCACATCAATCTGATGCAGATTAGAGTAGGGATTGTGGTATGATTTTTATGTACTTCTTGCTAATTTAAGATGCTTAAATAGTAAATACTTTTAAGGAACTTATTTCATGTTAAGTGGCATGATCTTGACAAATTGATCCTAAATTTTCTGAATATCGAATTTGTAGATAGCTTCATTGGCAATCCGTAGCGGGAATGGTCTGCTATTGAAAGGAGGGAAAGAAGCTAAAAGGTCTAATGCGATACTGCACAAGGTTTGTCTTGTTGCTCTCGGTTTCCAAATCTTTTTCTAAAGGATCCTAGAATTGCTTGGTTAAAAATTAAATCTTGCTTATCTTTTCTGGAAATCTATGTGTTTTGCAGGTAATCACTTCTGCTCTCCCGGAAAGCGTTGGAACAAAACTAATTGGACTACTGACATCAAGAGAGGAAATCCCAGAATTGCTGAAGGTAGATGAAGCAGGATCATTATTTTGTTCAATATATACTTTCAGTATATATATAGCGGAAAGTTCAAATGTGAACTCATCTTTCATTGTGAACGTGAGAACCAAAAAAATCGCTCCACGTGGCAATCTGAATCGGTGAATATCATGCAGACTGAATAAAGCTTTTATGCAGACTGAATAAAGCTTTTATGCAGACTGAATAAAGCTTTTATTCAGACTGAATAAAACTTTATTCAGACTGAATAAAACATGAATATTCAAACTGAATATTGCCATGTGTCGTGAATCTAATGGTCCTCACCTTCACAATGAAAGATGAGTTCACATTTGAAGCTGACCCTATATATAGAGAAAGGTTCAAACAAGAACAAAGTCAATTTGCAAGAACAAAGGGACAATTCTGGATCACATGTGATGTGGGTCCCACATAATAAAAAATCATATATGATTCAGGTGGGTCCCACCACTAAATCATATATGATTTATTTAATGATGGGTCCCACATAACATGTGGCTCAAAATGCATTCTTTTGTTCCTACAAATGAGGTTGTTCTTGTATGAACCTCTATGTATGTATGTATGTAGGGTCAGGTTCAAATGTGAACCACTTTTTCATTGTGAACGTGAGAACGGATCTTAGTCACACATCTTCGGATATGGTGGACGTGATCACGGATGATTGACGCGATTCATGGGAGGGTAGAGATTATTAGGGGGGGGGGGACCGGTCAAAACCGCCTTTATTCACCGGATGAGTGGCTGAGATTCGTCCTCGTGTTCACAATGAAAAAGTGGTTCACATTTGAACTTTCCTCTATGTATGTGTATATATATAGGGGTCGTATTCGTTACAAACCGGATAGTTTGTACAAACTATACAAACCAATCTTGACCATACATGTAGATGATCAATGGTGTGGATTAATTCAGTTCCTAAATTTTCTCTCAACCACATTTGAAAACCACCTAAAAATTAGGAGATAAACAAAATCAATGGTTAAGAAAACAAAATCAATGGTTAAGATTAGGTTTGTAGGGTTTGTACAAACTACTCAGTTTGTATTTGATACTTCCTCTATATATATATATATATGTATGTATTTTGATCTATATTCTCCTTTTCTAACAACTTTTTTTGAACAGCTTGATGATGTGATAGATCTTGTGATCCCTAGAGGCAGCAATAAACTTGTTTCCCAAATAAAGAGCTCAACAAAAATCCCAGTTCTTGGTCATTCTGGTAAGATAAAGTTCGCTAGATTAACTTTCGTTTTTGATTGTGGAAATGCTTCTAGAATGAAACAAATCAGATGATAAACAAATGTTAGTTTGGAAATGAAGTCATGATTTTGCATTGCAGATGGAATTTGCCATGTATATGTTGATAAGGCTGCTAACTTGGAGATGGCAAAAAAGATTGTGTTGGATGCAAAAACAGATTATCCAGCAGCCTGTAATGCAATGGTAAAATTTATATCCACATATGTTCATACTTATTTTCATTTGCCTTGTGTTTATGACCACTTTTTGTGTTTATTTTACTCATGTAATCGAATTTTTATAGGAAACACTACTTGTGCACAAGGACTTGTCGACTAGCGGAGGGCTGCAAGAGCTTGTTAAAGAACTTGAACAAGAAGGTACACCATGGACTGAAAGCTTCTTCTTTATTTTGCTCTACCCATATGATGTATTAAAAACTATTCATTGCTATATTACATAGAAATGTTTTGTATCAGAAAACAAAATAATATTTTGGGTAGAATTAACGAATATATGGTTAGTTTGAAGTAATATGCAAATATGAGATTGGGGGAAGTTCAAATAAGAACCAACAATTTTTTGAATTATTCATGATGAGTAAACCCCTAAATATATCATTCATCATGAATATAGTTCATTTTTACCATTCATGATAGCATGAATTTTCATTATAAATAATGTTCATCATGAATAGCTATCAATGATATTCTTTGGTTCCCAAATCCTCAAAATATTACATTACTTATTTGAACTTGCAAATCATGAGATTGCCTATATATGAGATTGCCTATGTGTGTGTGTGTGTGTGTGTGTGTTGGGGGATTCAATAGAGAACTCGGTAGTTTGTGAGAACTGTGAGAATCAATATGGACCACTCATTTCAATAATTAATGGCTTCAAAGAAAAAGAAAAATAGAATAAAAAATTCCTAAAAAAACTACCTGACGATTATTGCCATATTAAATAAATAAAATGATTAAATTTAATAAAATGAGTGGTCCATATTGGTTCTCACAGTTCCCACAAAACTACCAAGTTCTCATTTGATCAGTCCGCTATGTGTGTGTATACATACAAGGTAATATAAAATAGAAACCATGTAAGTATTAGTATGTTACAAACTATACAAACCTTATATTAGGAAACAATCGAGATATTTATCAGCGATGATCCCTGTTCATTCTTTACAATCGAGATATCTGTGGAATATGATAGAGTTCATTTATTATGATCATTGCTTTAGATTACGAAACAATTGAGATACATTATAAAACCAAATATTCGTTAAGGTAGATATATTCTAGAGTTGGATTTGAACTCTAGATTTGATGCTTCATCAAGCACACCATTAAGCCAAACCTTTTGATGTTGAGAGTGCTTATATATAATATATATATGCCATATAATCAGGTGTTACACTGTTTGCTGGACCGAGAGTGAATAGCGTGGTTAACTTCTCAAAGGCAAATACATTCCATCACGAGTATAACTCCAAGGCTTGCACAATTGAAATAGTGAACGATGTTGATGAAGCCATCGATCATATACACAGTTACGGAAGGTAAACCTCCATTTACATTCCTTTTTTCTCTCGTCTTTTATCTTTTTTTCTTCGTAACCTTTCTTTTTCCATTTCAGCTCCCACACCGAGTGCATTGTTACAGACGATCACAATGTCGCTGAACATTTTCTAAGCCGAGTTGACAGGTACACACATGTTTATAGTGAAATGTTGTTTTCTGATTCATTTTGAAATCATGAAACCATCAACATTTGAAACTCGTCTTGAGGCTTAGGGGGTGTGGTGGAATATACCATCTGCCATCCAGGCGTTCACAATAATTGTGGCAACCGAGTTTATCAGGGGTTGATGTCTTACAACTGTAATTTGTTGAGATTATTCTGGGCATAGTCCATGACACCCTTCCAAAAAAAAATTAACAGCAATACTCGTGTGTTTTTGGTTTTCACAGTGCTGCAGTTTTTCACAATGCAAGCACGAGATTTTGTGATGGTGCTCGGTTCGGGCTTGGAGCAGAGGTATGAGATATGGTTATGAAATAAATAAGGTGTCGTTTGTTTTTTAAGAGGTCTGAAGTCTAAAGTCTAAAGTCTGAATTCACATCTAAAAAATAAGAGATGGATGGTGCGCCTCTTAAAAATTCGTAAGAGATTTTCAGACCTTTCTTACAAATAAAACAAAAGGTCTTAAGTATGCAAACCTCTTAATTTTCAGACTTAAGAGGTTTTAAGAGGTATTTCTTAAAAACAAACAACCCCCGAGTTTATGAAAATTGGCAATTTTGGTTTTCTTAATCTCATTTGGTGTTTAATATAAATAGGTTGGAATCAGTACAAGCAAGATCCACGCTCGAGGTCCGGTTGGAGTCGAGGGACTGTTAACGACTCGATGGTAATTTCGAATTCAATTATTGGATGATTGGAAACTATAAAATGACATTAAAATAAAGTAAGGATTTGAAATTGGTTTAATTTGCAGGGTGTTGAGAGGTAAAGGACAAGTGGTGGAGGGAGATAAGGGTGTTGTTTACACCCATAAAGATCTTCTCAATGGAGTCCATCTTCCCAATGGAGTTGATCTTACCAATGGAGTCTAGATTTTTATGTCATCCATCTTTATTGGCCATAACTTCTTTGTATTCCACATTTTTATTTAAATTTTTTGCCATCTTATTATTTGGTAGAGAAGATCCTTTCTCAACAACATATCTTGGTGTATTTGTAGGCATTTGTTGGATGATTGGTATTTTATTTTATAAGTTTTATTCCCCCCCATTGGAATGTGTCGTTTGAAATTTTTATCAGTTATATATAGATGGAGGTTCGAACGTGAACGTATTTACCACATGTGATAAAACTGTGGATGGACATGGTGGTGTCTTGTAGAGGACTAGAGGTGGGCAAAAACCGGGTCGTCTTGAAAGGGACCATTGTGGCCAAGTTACGCTTTTCATCCAAAAACTAGTCTCGAAGATTCTAAAGTGTGTTTTACGTTCAAATTGAATTTTGGACAAAGTCGGGACACTTTACAAAATAGATAGACTAGATGGTCTAGAATATGTGTTTTTGGTCAAGCCTAGCACTGGTTATGCCAACTTGCCAGAAAGGAAATTTGAGATTGACACCGATTTGGGCATAGCACGGCCTGTGACCAATTCTTGGTCATCTCTAATGGTGTGAATGCAACTTGGCCTACAAGCTCGGTTTCTTGCATTTCTTATTTAGTATCATATGTGATGAGCTATAATATCGTATGAAATTGACTAGTGAAAAACACTTTTGTATTTTCATAGAATAAAGTAGTATTATCGATTGAACCATTCCTTAAATTCTAGTTTGTTAATCAATTTAAATGTTATTGGGCTGGTGATTAATCGTATTGGGCAAGATCACAGTTATTTAATTCCTAAGCGGGCTAATTTTAATGAAAGCCCATAATTATGCATACGTATTTGAATACATTTCAATAGTTTTTTTAGGAGAGAAAATGAGATTATCTTTTTAATTATTTATTAATTTGAAAGTTTGTTAAATATTAAAGGGTTAAGTACATGAAAGTGTATCGAACTTGTTACGTTTTATCATTGTATGTACTCAACTTTAAAACTTACCAATTAATGTACCGAACTTGCTAAAATTGTCATTGTATGTATTTCATCACAAGTTGGATACACTTTCGTGACAAGTTGGATACATTAAATGGTAGGTTTTTGATAAAGTTGGATACATACAATGACAACTTTAGGAAGTTCGGTACATTAATTGGTAAGTTTTAAAGTTGAGTACATACAATGATAAAACGTGACAAGTTCGATACACTCCCATGTACTTAACCCAATATTAAATACATTGGGAAAAGTCCAAAAAAACCCAACGAACTATTCCATTTTGAATGGTTAAGTCCCTAAACAATTTTTTTGAAAAAAAAACCATTAAACTTTCTCATTTTGAATGATTAAGTCACTAAACTATTTTTTTGAATGAAAAAACCATTAAACTTTTTTATTTTGAATGATTAAGTCCCTAAACATTTTTTTCAACAAAAGAAATCATTCAATTTTTAGAAATTTGCTACTTATATTTGTTTAACCTAAACTAACATAATTATATTTCACCTTTAAAACCTTCATAGTCGGTTGCATTTAACTTTTTTATTTTTATTAAAAGGGGGTAAGTAACTTATTTTGAAAGTATAATGGTTTATTTATCGAAAAGAAATTGTTCGAGGACTTAATCATTCAAAACGAAAAAGTTTAATGGTTTTTTCATTCAAAAAAATAGTTTAGTGACTTAATCATTCAAAATGAAAAGTTTAATGGTTTTTTTTGTTCAAAAAAATTGTTTAGGGACTTAACTATTCAAAATGGAATAGTTTGTTGGGTTTTTTTAAACTTTTCCCTAAATACATTAAAAGTTTTTAATTTTAATAATTATATAAACAATGTTGAATAGTAAAAAAAGAAAATAAACTTATCCTAATTATTGTAATACTTTTAAATAAGACATTTCTGGTATGCTATTATAAACATAGGTCCTATAAAACATTCTATTAGAACACTTATTCATTTTGTACATCCTATAAACTCAACTTTATTGTAGTGAATGAACACCAGTTAGAACGCATTGCACATGGGTTTCAGTTTCACCTCCGAGATATGCTTAGAATTGCAAATTTGCTTAAATGTTCAAACTTGAACTTTAAACAACCATTTTAATGTCCTTGGTTGCAGAAAAATCAAAGAAGAAATGTTATAGCTTGGTGAAAGAACAATAGAAGAAATCAATGGAGAAGAGAGAATAAAAACATTATCCTTTTTTTATTAATGTCTTTAACCATAAAAATAGAATAAACTAACCAATGATCTTCTAATAATTGAACCCTAAAATGTTTATATAGTTGGATAAATAAAAATGATGCAATAACCATGTTGTCCTTCATTATTTTCAGATTGTTAACATATTAACTCCAACTTCTAGTCAATCTAATTCCAAATAAATATCAAAATTTTAAAAACTCAAAACACCTTTTAAACTTTGTTTTAGAGAATTTTGAATCACATTCACACAAGCTACGATGAATAAAATATGATCATAATATCAAATGAAGCTAAAATTTTCCAACAATATATTTTTGACTTTTTTTGTCCGTTTCTATCACTCGTATGCATTTAATGTTTAACAAAACTCTTAAATTAAATTCACTATTGGTTGTTTTCATGTCGAAGATCTTCTCATATATCTACACCGCAGTGGCGAATCCAGGATTCAAAAGTACTGGGGTCCAACATAGTTTATGTAAAAAGATAAGTCGATCGAAAAAATAATTTTACGGGTGGGTAGTATGATATAAAGCAAAGACATCAAATATACCAACCAAAAAATAGACATGTATTCAAAATATATATCATAAGTCCTTACAATTGATCCAAACGACGGGACGATCATTGTATTCGGAATTGGAAGTCGTTTAGTCGATGTAAAGTAGTCGTGTAGGATTTTTTTTGTTTTTAACTTTTGAGTTTTAATAGGTATTTTTTGATTTTTCATGGGTTCTTAATGGAACAAATGGTATAAAGTTTAATTTATGTGTTTATGTGAGGGTGTGAGGCCCAAAATACATTGGACATGGGGTCCATATTAAATAATAAGAGGGTGTTTATGTGAGGGTGTGAGGCCCAAAATACATTGGACAGGGGTCCATATTAAATAATAAGAGGGGTCCAATTTCCTTATATATACACACTAATTTCTTTTGGAAGGCAATATACACACACTAATAATGGTTGTTTTTTTCTAAGTGGGGTCAAGACACCCCACTTACTCATATATAGCTTTGCCTCTGCTACACCGCCAATCTATATATATATATATATATATATATATAGAGTATATATATATATATAGAGGAAAAATCAAATACAAACCACTTTTTTTGAAAAAACTATAGGACTAATCTCAACCATCTATCTATTTTAATCAATGGTTATTAACATAAAGGAACACCATAACATTTTTTTTATTTTTTAGTGTGCCACACAAGATTATAACCCCAAAGGGGTAATTTGGTCATTTTAAAATTACTCTAACTTCTCTCCTACATTACCCCATTTCCAAACCTGCAACTTTAACCTCAAAGAAAAATCAATCTCCCTTCCACTTTCTCTCTAAAGAAATCCAAAACCCTAGCCACCACCATCAGCCACCGTCATCACCTCCCACCACCATACTCCACCGTCATCACCACCATAAACCACCACTACTTCGCCATTTGTTGCTGCTACCACCGTCATCTCCGCCCACCACCACTACTCTACCGTCATCACCACCATAAACCACCGCTATTCCGCCATTTGTTGCTGCTACCACCATCTGCCACCACTTGATGACGTCGCCGCCACCACCGCCGACAACATCATCGTCATCACCGCCACCACCGTTCGTCGGAGTTCGTCGCCGACGGAGTTCGTTATCTGAGATCCGGAGATCAGATCAGATCTCGATTTGAGACGAGATCAGATCTCGATTTGAGATCCGGTTGCTACCACGATCAGATCTCGACGACCACCAACCATCAGATCTCGATCAAATCTCATTCCGACGATGAATCTCGCAACAAGCTCTGGTCCACTTCTGGATCTGAGAACGCTACCACGACCTGCTACCCGCCGCCGACGCCGCCACCACCACCACCACCATCTTCTTTTTCTCACCGCCCCCTTCTGCAACCCTTCCTCCTCCTTTCAGATCTAAGAACGCCACCTCCTCCTTTTGTTCCATCTGATTGTTGTTGTTCTTGTTCTAAGTCTAGGGTTTTGAAGTGGGCATGATTTGGAGTTGTTAAATTTGGGGGATTTGTAAGAGAAATGGTGTGGATTGTGATTGAGATCTGTAGTGATTTAATTGTGAAGATGATTGTGAGTTTAATTAAGGAGATATGAAACAAAAATGGCAGATTGGAAGCAGTTTGGGTTTTTTTTAATGATTTTATATGATTTAATTAAGGAGGTATTCAATTTGGACTTATGTAATATTCATATGGTGAATATGATATTCATATGGTGAATTTATATTGAATATGATATGGTGAATATATGATTAATATGATATGTTGAATACATGGGGAATATGAATATTCATATGGTGAATATGAATGTTCATATGGTGAATATATGATTAATATGATATGTTGAATACATGGGAATTCATATGGTGAATATGAATATTCATATGGTAAATATATGATAAATATGAATATTCATATGGTGAATATGAATATTCATATGGTGAATATTCATGATAAATATTCATATGGTGAATATGATAGTGAATATTCATATAATGAATAAACTGCGATTTTCAGAGCAAGAGCTTAGATTATTCCTCAAGTTTTTACAAAAAAATGAATATAATATATATATATATATATATATATGTAAAAACCACATATTTTGTAAAAACCTATTCTTTTGTAAAAACTTGAGGAATAATCTAAAATGACGATCATGCCCTTTTTAGATCAAAGGCTTAGATTATTCCTGAAGTTTTTACAAAAAAAGTGGTTTTTAATTGAAGGCCCCTCTCTCTCTCTCTCTATATATATATATATATATATATATATATTAAATAAAGGTTTTTGCTAATGTCATGATTATGAAATTGAGCCATTTGATTGGCCAATTAAAAAAGAATTATCAAATGATGATGTCATCAATTATTCTTATTATTTTAATACCATAATTATCTTTATAATCTACATTTTTTATCCTTAGAATTGTTTGATTAAATTACTTTTTATCCATTAGTTTCTTATCTTTCACTTTACATCCTTACCATTTTAAGATAATAATATATATTAATTAAAATGTATTAAAATTTTTGTTTTTTCTTTTTAATAAATTATACCATTATAATCGTCTCGACATTACCTTCAAAATGAGTTTAATATTGAATATATTTTTTTAATTTAACTACATTATTAAAATTAAGTATAAATTAATTTGTTTAGATTTTATTACAATTCTATTCTTGATATTCTTGAAATTTAAAGATTTTATCTTTTTAACCTAAGTATTTTTATAGATTATTTATAAGTAATTAAAATTTATTTTATTTAAACTCCATTGTTGATATTCTTGAAATTTAATGATTATATCTTTTTAATCTAACTATTTTTATAGATTATTTATAAGTAATTAATTTTTTATTTAAAATTCTACAAATAAAAAACACTACATATTTTACTTTTGAATCCCTCCGGTTATAAAAATAGATATAAATTAATTTGTTTAGATTTTATTACAATTTTATTCTTTATATTCTTGAAACTTAAAGATTTCATCTTTTTAACCCAATTATTTTTATATATTATTTATAAGTAATGAAATATTATTTTATTTAAAACTCAATTGCTAATATTCTTGAAATTTAAAGATTCCATCTTTTTAATCTAACTATTTTTGTAGATTATTTATAAATAATTATATTTTATTTTATTTAAAATCCTACAAATCAAAACACTACACATATTTTATTTCTGAATCCCTACAGTTTTGAAATCATTCACGAAATTCAAATCTTTTGACAAAAGAATAATAAATTTTTAATTTTTAAAATTTTAACAGCTATTAGATAACTAAAATACCTATTGTAATAAGCAATTATAATGGCAATAGTCGTATAACATATAATTTACATAAGTATTTAAATGGTAAGGACAATTGTCATGTAAATGTCTATTCTTATTAAAAATTAAAATAACACGTTTCAAATG